>OX104127.1:137625921-138225921 GCA_944470555.2 Heterobilharzia americana | reverse complement strand
ACTGGACAGCTGTTTAGTCCTAGTGTGAAACTGTTCAGCAGTACACACCTATGACCCCTCCAGGGATCAAACCTAAGACGTTCAGGTTCCGTGGAAAGTAGTTAACCTTTGAGCCAGTGTTGGAGTTCATATGTCCATATTTCTTACTTCTGACATAGAGTGACCTCCATCCAATATCATGATGTTCGACTTAGCTGATCCGATCGATTACAACTTCTAACTGGAACTTTCAAAATCAACTCTCGAATCTAGTCACCAGTGAGAACTAGATTGATTCAATTTGAAGCTCTGCGGAGATCTAGTGATTTCTACTGATTTCCACTGGATTTCAACCCAGTGACTTAACGGTAATGTGCCGGCTGCGGATCTGAAGGTCCTAGTTTCGACCTCTGGTGGAGTCGTAGGTGCGCATTACTAAGGAGTCCCACGTTGTCACGAAACAGCTTTCCAGTGCTCCTAGGTTTCCAATATTCCTCCTACTAATATTAGTCCATGATAACTACCAACCTGAAATCAATAAATCCTCACAAGCCTCCAAATTGAATACTTCATTGATTCAAACATAACACATACAGTATTGATGGATAGCTGCTAGCAGTGGAATGCAGGATGCATGCTTCATCGCTTCTGGAACTCTTCAGCTGAGAGTACTCAGTGCCTCTCAGTGACAGACGTTGTTCTGATCAATCGCTTCAAACACCAAAACGTTATCTTCCAGGCCACCGGGCGTTTGAGGCGATGTGTACTGGGTTTGAGTCTTAGCAGGAATAGCATCAATTACAAGGAGGCAAGTAAATCCAACTGTCAAGTTTTAAACCAGCCGGGATGCTCGTCCTGAATTCCAACGTCAGTCGCTATTCACCAATAATATCAAAACTTAAAGTACCAGCAATGCTGAGAGAAGCACGCAGGAATCCATATACCAATAGTGGTCCATATATTCGGTGCAATAAGCGACGGAGATTTACAGGCTACAATATTAAAATCAACACATACGATTGCAAGGATGTTTGATGGATATACTCGAAACGTCTTGCTAGTGTACGTGCACAATTTTAATGGGAATCGAACATTAATGGAGAGCTATATTCTCCTATGTATTCCGTCTTATATTTGATGTTACGCTTCAAACGTGTTCCAGTCTGTTATGCCAGGAAGCATCTCTTTGGTATTACTCCTGACATGCCTTTATTGAATCCGTTATATCAGAAACACCACTGACCACTTAATTTAAATCAGTAGTTTGGATTTCATCTGGAAGTGATGGAGAATATATGTAGCAGTGAGGGCAGACTTTAAACTGAATCACTGTTTCCACTGAAAAACGTCTCAGTATGAGGCTGGATATCATTATCAGTGTATCAGAGCTTTACAAAGACCTATGATGTACTTATAAAAACGTCTAGAATTGTACTGAAAACTTCAGCTCAATCGATTTAACCTTTTAACATATTATGGATGAATAACATGCAATAGTTTTTTTGTCAACAAGTCGTATCTTCATACAAACTGGACACCTTTCTCAAATCTGCTAATAATAGACGCTAAACAGAGTTGTAATAATACGAAGTTCTGTAGTTATCAGACACAAATATCTGCTAAATTTGTCACGGTGAGTATGGTTTATTCAACTGTAAGTCACTGGAAGGACATAATCAACAGTGAATGCATGTTTTATCAAATCTGTGTTACACATTAACTTGAAATCAATTCAATCGATCATATTCATTATGTAAGTAGGTCTTTAGCAATTCATTCTAGTATTCGGTTTCTGAAATAGTCATAGTTTGGTGAACATAAATTTGTATTCAACATAATTTTTCATGACATGCTTAACTGTACCTTAAATGATCATAACTATCACATTTGTCTTTCAGCTTAGTTACTTTTGCCATAAATGCCAAACTAAAGTACTCAATATGAATACGATAAGCAGTGTGAGTATTACTGTTTGAGAAATCTTGAAAAATGTTGTTTCAATCCAAAGCAGTCCTACTTCTGCTTTGCATGGTTGCAATACTGCACAAACATTCTTGGATTGGAATCAAACTGTATGTCTATAGGATCCAGTTGAGGTAATTACTACTCTATTCATGTATGTAGGTATCTTTCTGCTATCTGGGAACGATATGTTTCATGTTGTTTGCGATATACACTTTTGATTTCAGTTATCTTTACAAGCTTTTAATGCACTGGTAGTATTATCAGTTGTAACCAAGAATGCATATCCCAAATAGTTGTTTTTCTCTACATTTCGCTATCTCTGAATGAATTACTCATGTACAAATTGAGGTCAAGTTAAAGCGGGATCATGGATATGCACTGCTGAGTCTCATATCATGACGAAATAGCTATCAAGTGGTCCCCTGTTTTCAATGATTCTCCAGCTGATGTCAGCCTATGATGAAAATCAACTTGAAGTCAATAAAACCTACACTAACCTTCGAAATGGTGATATCATTCTAATGAGTCCGTTTTGCTTCAGTTAGTGAATATTCCTCCTAACTGTCATTCATGTAAAAGACGCATATTAAGTTGCGTTAAAGTAACTAACAAATCTTTTAAAATTACTTTGTCTGTAAATTATGTTAGGCTTACTGGGAAACACCTAGAACTGTAACCGATGGACAAAATTCTGTCAGGCTATTTGTAATCGCGAGAAGTTAGGGAATGAAGAAACTATTTCTTTAATTGAGTAGTATATTGATAAAAACAAAGAAGATAAAACGAAGATACTTGAGAGTGAGATAAGAGAACAACACATTCAGCATAAGTGGACAAATATATGTAGATAAAATTATTAAAAGCGGTGAAAATGAAGGACCTAAAATGTAGCACGGTCCAGTGAGAGAGGGCGGGCGATTCAATATTTAGGTAACTCATAACCTGTATACACAGTTAAGTAGAAAGAAATTTAATGCACACATATTAGGGATCGGGTGAGTAAATTAAAGTCAAGAATCCAAACACTGCTGCTTATAATAATTAAACTGAGAAAAGGACCTGATTTTTCTGCTCCCTTAAAAATTCTTTCCCCAAGTATCACTGAATATAAATGGTTTTCACAGCCTACCACATCATTTTAAGGCTAAAAATGTATCTATTGTGCCAAATAGTGAAACTAAGTATCTTTTTTATGAGCCTCTGAGGGAAACTGTTACACAGCTAATAACGGTTTGTAAATCAGAAATTTGTACCACTCTAACTCATGAATATCTACTAGCGGCATCTAATGATACACCTTTGACTTTATCAACCTTTTAAAGTCACAAAATTGAAATTATTCACAATGCCGCTAAAACTTTCATATCTATAAACGGAATTTATAATTAGCAACAGTTGTATACTTTAACTTGGGGATTGTAAAGTACACAAGTTACCGGTATTCAGTTGCCTTTAGATTATATTGAAAAACGCATCCAATTTGTTTAGCAGGCATAAAATCTTAATTTATCTGTCACGTCTATCTTTTCATAATAGAATAGCTTTAATATTAAAATGATTGTTTTTTTGAGATAACAACAGTGTAATCAAATTAAACTCTGAGTTATCAGAACAAAATTTTAATTAGGTTCTGTCACCTATTCAAGTTGTGTACAAGTTGTTTGAGTAGCGGGAATTATGACTTATAAGCTTTTGATGTAACAATCGATAAGGTAGATGGTCGGAAATCATTTGAAAACTGGCTAACTGAAAAATATTTAAATGGATAGTAAAGTTTCTTTTCAGCTTCAATAAAATTTGTATGATACTCATATCTTCTTTATAACTAAGTCTTTTGAAAAGAAGAAAATACTATAAATGTTTAACTAAGAATTCCAATACTTGCATATGCTGCATTTGACTTGAGCGAATGTTTGAACATCCGTCTGGTAACAGCTTTGAAAATGTTATGTTGAACTCAGTAAACTCTGATTTCATTATGACCCCTTCAAGCTAACACGTTCTGCTTGCTCAAATACTATTTACAACAGCAGTTCAACTAATATAAAGTGATGTTAAATGTATTTCATATTCAAGTGATATTTGCTGCCGGATACTCTCACAAGGATGGATGAAAATGGAATCTATAGTGAGCAAACTCAAAAACCATTTAGTCACTTTAGACCAGTTTTGCTCACTATCAAAAATATGATCTTTATACACAGGGAATTTTCTCTGTTATATCAGTCAATCTTTCAATAATAACGTAAGTTATTGCTCATCATAGACTGACACCATCTGGAGAACCGCTGAAAATCAGAGGGTACTGGAAAGCTGTTTTTCCCCAGTATAGCACTACTCTACAGGGAAAAACCCAGGATCATTAGGTTTCGCAGTGATCACGTTAACCACTCAGCCACTGGGTCAAAATCATTTGGTCAAAAATTTCCTACTTTTGCATGTCAATCCCTGATATTGTGCAACCTTCATACAATGCTATCATTGAGTACCTATCTTCACATTCAACTTCGTTTGCTACGCCAGTCACGATTTGTGATTAGAATTTTGAAAAATCTCATCTTGAAGCAAGTGATTAATGAGTACTGAACCATTAATCGATTCGACCGTTTGGCTTTGAAACTAGTGTTTCAAAAGTATGGTGTTGGCTGTGGAATCTGAAGGTCCTGGGTTCAGTTCTTGGCGGAGTTGTGAGTGCTCGCTACCAAGGAGTTACATATTAAGATGTAAGAGGGTGTTTGGCGCAACGAGGTTTTCAGTACTTCTTTGACTGACACCAGTGTGTGGTGAATACCGAGTTGAAATCAATAAATCTCACAAACTTGAAACTGGAAGGTTCTGTATAAAATGAGATGCTATGAAAAAAAAGGAATTATCTCGTTTCTGTTAATTGGTATTGGTTAAATACTTATCAGAAGTCACATTTGTCTAAAACGTAGTGAATATCCGCCTTTGCAATTTTGTATACTTTAGATTAGGAAGAATATAGATATGTGCTTTAAGTGCTTTTTTTCAATTTTTCCATGAATATCTTGGTTAACTTTATTGAGTCTGCTTAAAGATGATGGATGAATAAAACCAGTAACTAAACCTTAAACTTATCACATGACGCCACTGAGAACGCTGTTGATGCAGAGTATTATGAGCATTGAAAGGTTGGCTTCATTCTTTTTTGGTTCTGACACTGTCATACAGTGACTAGTAATAAAGCTAAATCGATTGATCAGGACAAGAAAACTAAACAACAAGCTGATATTCCAAAAACGTTTAATCCTTCAATCATATTCAAAATCCTAGTAGAACCAGCCAGAGTAACAAATAAAGTTGTTGAATGAGGAGAGTCAATTGTAAATCATTAGTCTAATGACTAATGCTTTGGAGTTTGAAGCAATACATCTTGGTTATAACTCCTTGTTGATATACTTGTGATTCTCCGTTGCTATACTGGGTCGAATTGATCGACCTCTGTTTGCATATGGTCTTTTTTGAAGATGCCCAGACATTTCTGAAATATTTATTATGGTAATTTACTTGGCTGTGGCTAGCAGAGGATTCTGGACACGCATTTCGTCTTATTTGGGACTCGTCAGCTGGGTGTATCTGCACCTAGTTGGCGAGTCCCAAATAAGACGAAATGCGTGTCCTAGAATCCTCTTCTAGCCACAACCAAAAAAAATTATCATCATATGTCCTGGACCTCAGTTTTAATAAAGACAGACATCATACAGCAAAGGATTATGATAAGATAATCTTGGGCCTAATGACCCTTGTTGGTGCGCAGTGTTGAAAAACTTCAGTGTTGGAAATAGGAGCTGTCACTTGCTTCAAATTTTTCAATAGTTCTCCAATTAACATCGGTTTATGATGAAAGTTATTGAGTCAATGAATAAGAACTGGAACCTACCAACTCGCTAGTAAACTTCACTTGCATCTGAGTTTTTATCTTTCGTATACCAGTTTATCTTCACTCCCGTTGGTAATGAGTTTTACTTTTAGTACACAAGTTAGTTCGGCTCTCTCAAGTAATTTGTTATTTTATCAGTTTCAGTATCAACATTAAAAACTGATTTACTATTTTACTGGTTACTTCAACCTAATCAATTGTTGATCCATATCACGAGCAATGTCAGCAGAAACCTTTTGACAAAATTAAAAGCTATAATGGATCAAAATGCGCTATTCATTATTTCAAAGGTCACAAGTATCAACAAAATACTTTGCGTTGATTTACAGAAGACTTTTCGAGTTTTTCTTCTTAAGACGTAATGGAGAGACTTCGTGATCAAGTATTTGTGATATGATGTAAATCATCCTCGTTCTTTTAATATGGTAAACTGGCAGCCACACTGTGTATGTGCGGAATTATGATACTAAATAGTGGCTCAAATCGAAGTGCAAGGAGTTAAATATGAATCAAGACTGACTGAATGGAAGTCTAGTGCTTCAGGCAATTATCCTTATCGCCACAAGAGGATATGCCAAAATATGGATATTAACCAGGAGAGCCATTCTATCTGATTCGCTTATGTATTCTCAACAGTTCAGTGTCACGAAACTAACTTTGTACAATTAAAATGAAACTACTTGTAAAACTAATACCTATCTAACAAGTCGAAAGTTGATGCAGTTAAGTTTAAACTCTTAGTTTTAGTTGCTATTCACAAATAGGCTGAAAATGCAGAGTTTATCATTGAGTGGATATCTGATTCATGTTTGTTTGAGTCTGTTTAAAATCATATTTGAATACTTTCGTCTTCATATATTTCAAGTGATTAGTAATGTATCGTTAATGATAATATGTTTAGTATTATAATCTCTAGCCCCACAATGATGTAATATTTACGACAGGAAACTGCTGAAAAATAGCCTTTCCCTTCAATGATATACACTGCTTAGTTGAATTCAAAAATGTGCAAATAAATTCCAGTCTACATTATTCAGGTAGACGGTAGTTCTGTTTCTATTCAGCTGAGGTAAGCTTATCAGTAATGAATAACATTGTATTGATTAAAATCTCTGAATACATTCCACATAAACACTGAAAATCTTTATTTACTCATAATCATGTTATGAATATGTTTGTCGAAACAATACTAATTGTTCTATCCGTCAAAATCCGGTTTTCTTTTGTTCTTTCACACAAATATGTTTTCATTAAATCTTGTGCGTGACAGTTACATTGATGATTTAAAGAAACAATTGAAGTCATATTTTCTTTCATTTCTGTTGAACATATTAAAATCTGTTTAAATAAAATGGTAATCACGTCTAAAGAATACATGAAAAGATCATTATGTGGTATTTAATTCTTACATTATACATGATGTAATCAAATACTACTACTTCTACCAAAATGCCAAATTTCACTTAAATCCAGCTGTTTTGTTTTAAATTGCTTATTGACAAATGAATATTAATATTGTCAATAAACTGTGTCATAGCATTTTGAGGAAAATAATTTGGAAAATAGGTAACTAGTATCGCTGTATATAACAGACAGAAATTTAATAGGATATGTTGGACACAAAATAATCCTGGTAGATGATAAAGTTTACGAAACTATGAACAAATTTTACACCTTTTTTAAGATTATAGCTCTTTGAAGAAACATAGGTCCTGTAGTTTTTGGTCTTTAGGGACTTTATTTCAAGGTAATATTCACCACAGATTGACTTCAGATGGAAAATCATGGAATAAAATCCCTGAAGACCTCAGGCTAAATTACTGTATAGTGCTCACTGGTGACATGCCTCCAGATGTATATTCCGAATGCAACCTTGGAATATAAGTCTCTCTTACTCCGATTTGTTTTAGCATTAACTCGAAGTTGGATAATTCAATATTACAAGACTAAACAGTGTTGTACATATACATATGTTTCTAATTTCCCCTTTTGTTCTTCACTTCTGAAGTAAGATGTAATCCATAATAGCTGCTTTAATGTAATTTTTACTTAAAACAGGCATTCTGTCAGATAGATCATGAGATCTAAGGTACCTAACCTACCCTGACAAAATCACTGATTGAAGAGTATTAAGATAACAGAAAAAACTTTCAATGATTTATAGAATTCACATTACAAAAGAAGTCTAAATGATCAGTAGACTAGGGGTATGATGATAGCATTAAGATGTACCTATAAGACAGCCAACACTTCAAAAGAGGTGGAAACAAAATGATTACCTTAAATAACTGTACATTTTATCGTACACTACAATGATAAGCTTTTCTCGCATACAAAGGCAATTCTTTGGTGACTTCTGTTTGTTCGCGTAGTATGTCATAGAGAATTAATCCATCCTTTCTGTATTATGTAACAGGAATGATTCATCCTGTGGGTATTGTTCAAGGTCGACACTAAGCAAACGCACAAATGGTCATTTCCTCCTAAAATAAAGCTCTACAACTATTTATCAGTAATCAGCAGCAACTTCGAATAGAAGGAAAGAATCTTTTATTTTTCAGCAACGAGTGAAGACTAATCATGCTGTTATACTCCAAGATGAAGAAATTCTTTATTTTAAAAAGGCATTCTAAGACTTTTGTCATCCAAATGTTTAAGAATGCATGCGTACGAACTTGGCTAGGCAGTAGAAATATGAATATAAGATGTATTTTGCGCTTATTTCAAAGATAAAATCATCACTTCTCCTTTATAGACTTCTTATGAACTAATCTTGTCCCAGGTAGTTTGCAATTGGCTTAGAGTATTCATATGACAAAATTGTGCAAGTTGAACACAAGTGTATAGAGTAAAGTATGTTAAAAATGAGGCAACTATCCACCAGTTGAGTTTAGTTCTCAGGCAAATTACATAGTTGTGTTTCTGTGTGAGGGGAATGAGCATAAGTAGAAAATAATTCTCAGTTAAAAAATAACTTTTTTTTGGGGGGGGGGGATAAAACAATCTTAGTGTATGTTCGATTAGCTTAACTCCTCTTCTGTTTTGGTTGATTGTTTGAAACAACCTTTTCTTGATCATATTGTCATTGGCAGCTGTTTGACTACCTCAGTTTATTTGTTTTAATGCATAGGTCCGTTCAACCTGTGGGTAGAAAATACTATTTGTGATCTAGACTCGAATACCAGTTTTAATTATTTTTTGGTGTGTTGATAAAATTGTTTTCTTCTATTTCTTTCGTCTTCGGTTAGCGTTTATGGACGTTGGTAAATCTATGAGTTTCGGTTATCCAAAAGCTGCCTTCAGTGAACATCAACTCCAGTGAATGAAGTTAGAGCTTAATATTTATTGGTAACCTGAGCAAAGATACACTCAGAGAAGGTGAGTCAACCACACTTTCTTTCCTGAAGTAAGTGACATTAGCAATGAAGTTCAGTGGACGGTCATATTCGGGAATTACAAATCTACTTAATTGAGAAATTTTGTGAAGTGGATTTCCGAATTTATCAATGTAACCAACGTAACTATGAAGTAAATTCTGTCTCAAGGATAACTCCGTCTTCATTCTAACTTATCACTGTATGTATTTGCGCAGAAAAATGCTTTATTCAGCAATCCATATGATTCTGTAAAAACTGACATTGCTTATACCACCTCAGTAATTATATTGCCTAATTTATTTTTTTCATTTATTTCCTACACAATCTGTGTTTTTTCACTGACACAAATCATTTCATCCCATGAGGATTAGAAGTAAATTGACTTGCGTTCCTGTACTACTGAAAACAGACTAAATAGAAGTCAGAACATACCGGTGCACATTGGTTATAATAAATCAACCGTAAATTTTAGACGTACTACCTATTTATCACGGCATACAAGCAGAAGTCAAATTATACTGATATTCCACCTGACCGTTTACTATTCTAAGGCATTTTACATAATTCAGGAAATTTATATTTTTTTTAGCTTCACTTTGATTTTCTGAGATAGCTGTGGCTTGGTAGGCTTGTGTTATTGATAATGGGTGATGAATGAAGATCAAATGAGAACCTGTATTTTGACAGGAATCGAATCGGCTACCTCCAGGTTACATTCCAGTGCTCTGCCACCTGAGCTGAGAGACATGCCTGTGGCAAGATCTTAATCACTGAGGATTTCACCGAACTGCCATGCAAATTCGTGATACTTGTTTGAATTCTGTAGCGACCCAAGTTTTCATTTCTTCTTCATTGATTACTCAGTAATCACTATCTTTTTTTACTTTAACTATAGCATTATTTCACTGGTTAGTATTCTTCTGAGCTAAAAATGTTTTCCCCCAATTCAAAGTTCACTATTTATTCATAAATCTGTTTGATAAAACGTATAAACAGAATGAAGGAGATCATGCGAGGAAGAAATGAAAGCTTATGGGCAGTCATGGAGCTAGGTTAAAAAGACTGTAGAGAATAGAGTGAAATGGTGACGTGCTACTGAAGCCCTGTGTTCCACTAGGAACCCAAGGGACAAATAATGAACTTTTAAAAAATGCTTTGTTGGTAAGTTGTAAGTATATTGTTTAGTAACTCATAGGACGGTCAGTAAAGTCAGATGACCCTTTAGAGAGGTAACAAACGGTCCTACTGCGTGATGAAACTGTCAGATTCTAAACATGGTATTCCTTAGACTTCACGACGAAAACCTGATGTTTTCACGTTCTTCAAGATATTTGTCAAAAAGAACAGATGAGTTGTCTTGCAGTCCCAAACGAAGATGCTATCTTTTGCTTTTCAGCATTCCTTGACGCGTTCATTAATAGCCTAACTCAGTTTGCCTAACGTTCACATTGTGTTTGCATTCAAACAACCAGGAAAGTGTTTGTTTTCATGTCTTTGTTAAACTGCTTATTGTGTTTCTGATCTGCTATGCTGACGAAAAAGAGTTTTAAAGTATCTGAACTATCATGCTTCTCTACAACTATCTATTTACAAAATTATCCAAATATGAGGCAGCAGGAATTGACTTAGAGTAGCATTATTATTCTAAGGAATTTAGCCAACTTCTCTGAACTTCAACTTGAGATACAGTCAATGATGTTCTGCGTTGCAGAACTAATTTTGAGCAGTTGGTGAAATAGTGAAGAAAAATCCTTCGAAGCGATTACATTTGAGATGGTTGCAATTAGAATTCAAAAATGTACGAGATAATAAACATATCACAGATTTTATTTTCGTAATTAAAAACACTCATAACACCGAATGCGGTGGAATTTTGGAACTTTTGATGCATCGCTCCATCAGTGACAGAGATTTCTGTTTTTGTTTAAAATATGACAGCTATTCACCAAAGCTTCTCAGCTTTTCCACAGCACATCTATAACATGTATCAGTAATAGTACATAGAAAAACTTTCCACACAAGAAAGTTGTCATTAAGTTGACATACTTAAAGCATGTTTTTTCGACATCCTTCAGTTGTATGCTTTTCCACATACATTTTACGAAGGCTCTCCGTAGTTTTTAAGCTTAAAGCCCGAAATTTTTAACTGTTATTTGGTGCTTGTAATTTCTTGTCATTTGCTGAGCCGAACTGATGGGTCTCTGGTGGCATATGGGCTTCTGAGTGGATGCCTTGATATTGCCTACGATTTCAGTTCGATAGTGATGATGGTGATGGCTAGCAGTGGAAACTGACGCTTGTTTCGTCAGAATAATTCGGTCCAACTGACGATAGAAATTGCATGCTTTCACTTTAAAACTAGATCCGCTGCACAAGGAGTGACTATCGTACTCAGTGGTCTAGTAGAAATCGCTCTGGTGTTTTAAGCGATCGCTCTTGGGTTCATGTGTTAGTGGAGAAAAATCACTCACTGAGAGCCAGATACATATAGCCGGTGGCTTCCAGATTAGACTAATGAGAATCTTCGATTTCACTGATAGTCACTATCCGTCACTAATATCAGTTTTAATCGTCACCCGAATGTCCATCCATTTCATTCATCTTTGACCAACATCTTGAGTATTTAACTGTTCACTACATCCTACTAAGACATTACTTCTGTTTTCGACTGTAAGTTCCAAATATGCTCAGTTTTGCTAAATGAAACTGCATATAAATAACTTTATCTGATAGTAAATTTATTTGTTTGCTGTTTATTTTACGAGAAAGGTCATAAAATCCTCAAAATTCTGATTCAATGTTTGATAACTTAAAAGCATTTTGAGCAGTCGAACATTCAATGTCTGGTGCTACAAATTGAATTTTTGTGTTCGTTATTCAAGGGTAAAAAAGGGAACAGAAAAATAAATTGAGAAGTACTCGTTGCAGAAGATAGAAAAACAAAACAAGTTTAACAAATTTAATTTTTAAAAAATTGAAAGAAAAATATCTCATCTAGATATGAAAACAAAAATCCTAAAAAGTTATATCAAGAAGAAACATCCTAGGCTATTTCGTTTATTCGACTTATCGATTTTCATGTATATAAGGTGATTAGTAAGTGGTATCAGTCCCCCAAAAAGGTTTATCTGGAACGGCTGAATACAAACGGGATGTCTCAGTCTTGTTGCTACACATAAAGGATAGAATGAACTGAATATTTAAACAGCCTATTATACTTAGGAAACTAGAAACATGCAGTTGTACAAAATCTTATTATTGATTAAATCAGAGACTGTGTTAGTAAAATCCAACGAGGTGACAACACAGTAACGTAACTATTCTACGCAAGGAAGAGAACATATTTAATTTTATTAACAGTCTGCATCTATCAAACAAAAGAATCACTAGCTGTTGGGCTTCAGTGTCGTTGCAAACACTGAAACCAATATATCAATAAATTCACTTTAAATGATGTAAACAGTAGAAGATTAACTGTACAATAATCTCCGTTTTGTTAATTATCGCTGATTTATAAAGTAGTTTTCACCATAAATCTGCATCATATAAAAGCCGCTGAATACGTTCGCATCTCACTCTGAAAGTACTCATGATAACTTATCAACGATATTGTCTGAAGTTGGCAAGTGGACTCTAGAGTACTACACTACACTTCCTGGGTTAGAAGAACACACTGCTGAGCGTTTTACAGTTTTAATCACTTAGATAACTATTCGATGAACTTTGGTGACAAGTATCTTATCATATTTCGTGATAGTCTAATATAAACTCGTAACCTGTGATACCACCCGATTAGGTAGGGTACCGATCCTCACTTATGACAATACATGATAGTTTCTTCTTATGGCTAATTGAGAAGAGTTGGAATTGTTCACCATCGTGACTGAATTGTAATTTGCTTCATGTGAGATCTAATGGTTGAAGACCTGATACCATAAGAGATCAGGAGTTCACACTGATAATTATTTCCAAACTATGAGTAAAAAAGAGTTGCTATTGTTTTCTTTGGTTTCTGATGACATTATAACTTGATGATCTAAACCGCTGTTAAACTAATCATTATTCTAAAAATTGCTGATAGACCAGTATTACTGTTTAAAGTTTTCATTGTGAAAAACGGAATACGACAATATAACAGAAAAGCGATGTTTTTATTCAGATCTCTTCAGGCTTTAAAATACATAACTTCCATTCATTGATCAGTAAAGAACCACCAAACTAGGAGGCTTAGCATCGCAGTGCACTTTGATAGAGGTTAGTTGGTTAGAAGTAATCAGTGGGAAGCCCTGGACTTAAATTTCGTTCTTGTTGGCACTCGTCAACAAGGCTAATGATGCGCCTCCTAGCTTGGTGACTGCATTGAAAAATGATCTAAGCATTTGGTTAGCACTCATTACTAGACAATACTAGACTACTAATTTCAGCCTCTTCATAGACCAAATATATTTTAATTTTACTTTTTAAAGTTTAATTTCATTGTTAAATTAAATTTCATGTACTCATTTCAGTGGACATCATACTGCTAAAAAGTATCAAACGAGGCCTGATATCGATATGCCTTGTTGAGAGTTGATAAACATCGTTTAGCGATTATCATTAATCACATCTGCTTTCCTTATATAGCAGCGTAAGCGGTACCAGGGCAGATATTTCAGCATGAAAGAATAAGTCCAACGTTTGAAAATCTAGTTCTTTCATTTGAAAGTAGCGCTATCAGCTGTATTATCTCATAAGAATTAACTAATGTCTGAGAGATACTAATGATCATACTTTCGTGACCTTTGAACGGATTGCAATTAAGATAAGCATTGTCGACAACCCGGTTAATCTGAAGCCAACATTTCATAGATGATGAGCATTATAATTGGTGACTAGCGGATATAAAACTTTCTGAAAGAGCTGACCAACCTGAGAGACACAGAGTGAAGGAAAAACCACACTTATCTAATCACATCAGTATTCATAAAAGCAATCTACAGACATTAGAAATGAGCTGAACCTGAGTGAGCACACGCCATTTTGCAGAGTTGTGCGATTATTTCCTTGGATCAGAAGTCAATTTACCACTGAAAAAATTCACACAAAAAAGCTTCATCAAATAACGGCATAAATATTTGATTTCAATACAGTATTCATCACAGTGACACCATTTGGAAAACCACCGAAAAATAGCGAGCGCTGAACATCCTCTGTGTCCTAGTACGGGATTCCTCAACAGTCCACACCCGTGGCCCTTAACCAGAGATCGACCTTGAGACCTCAACTTATGATAGAAACGCTATCAAGTAAATAACATGTTTTAACTGCGTGCAATATCAAATAAACAAACTTAATAGCATTTTCAAAGCTCTATACCTCCAGTAGACCAAAGGCTTACCAGATACCTCACGCTAGTTCCGAACCAGCAGTACGGTTGGTCTAAGGTTCCAGATTTTGACATTCCTTTCCAACTTTACTATCGAGGATATTCCAAAGACAGACCTGAAAAAGGTGCATGGTGATGGTGTGGACCTATTACCAGATGGATGGCTCTCTGAACTTGTTTATGCGAACGACTTCGTTTCATTGTGTGGCAACATACAGGCTACCTGAATCACATCCAGTCAGCTGATGATCGCTATTCATAAGTATGTTGTATGCTTTGCGTCGTAAGATTGTAAACTTTTTTCACAGGATTGTTAGGAACATGTACCTGCAGTCATCCCTGTAAGTGAACAGTTGGAAGTAGTCAAAATGTTTTTTAGTAAAGTAGTTGTTTGAGTTCTGGTGGTTGAGTGATGAAATTTTCAACTATATATTGAAGGCCAGGACAGCGTACGCCAACTTGTAGCCTATGTCACAGTTGTGACGTCAGATTTTCTGTAAATGTTCAGGCATGTAAAGTGTAGTTGAGGGAAATTCTCTTCTACTTCTATTAAACCTGGTCTCGTCGAGTTGAGGATGTTCATGAACTCCACTTTTTTTGAACATCGCTGTTGCAGCAGGATAACTCATATGTAATGGAGAAATATATGAGTAATTCTAAGGTGAGATGGCGGGTATGTAAGCGGGATGAAGATCGTCGTTCGTTGGATGAGTTTGTCTCAGAATATTAGCTTTGATAGGTTGGGTATGCATTGCACATGTTATCTTAGTAGCTACCCAATATCTCACTTTTGGCTTACCTTTGTATAGGTTGAAATAAGCGGAGGGGTGATTATTGTATAGAGCAAATCCAAATGGGATGAAAATTAGTTGTCTTGGGTTAGCATCTGTAGGTGCTTCATGACTCCTTGGGCAGAGTTCAAGAAACATTGTAACTCAGGTGATAGGAGACATGGCTCAAAATGAGAACCAGTGGCGATCACACTGAATTTTCCTTGTTTTTCCCAATGCTGAAAATCGAAATGAAAGTATTAAATGGTTCTTCAGAGTAATCTCTGAAACTGCTCTTTTAATTATCCATATCTGATTTAGTTTTGTGCTTCTTCATAATACTGCTTTATTATTTTGTAAGATCTATGCTTTGATGCCCGCGTTGTACCAAGTTTGCGTTCCAGATAAACAATAATAATAATAATAGTAATTAATATTAAGGCAGTCGATTAGATAGATCTATCAATTTAGTAGTGTTCTGTTCAGGAAGACTTGATATTGTGATAAATAACCTGTGGCGAATACGCTATTGAACTGGGTGTAATGATTTCAAAATGTTGCTTCAAAATCTAATCTCTTCGCCTAGGCTCAACTATCTAGGAGACTTCATGCATAAAAACAGAAAAACTCATGACTACCTTCTGTTCATTCATCAAAGTGCAAAATTCACAAAACCGTTATCTAGTCTGTTCACTGTCCTTGTGAGTGATTAATTTGTTCAATGTGATATGCCTCTGTTAACTCAAACATACAAAGTTAATTACCTAAAAATTATAACATAAAATTCAAAGGGAATGGCATTTTCTTTGAATTAGAAAAAAAGAGGAGACAAGCACATGTGAATGGCAGTAAAATTGGATTTCACTTCATGAAGATAACAAAAAAGGCAACAAAATCAAACTCATCCACATAACTAAATAATATCCATAGCGTGATTGAAGAAAAATATTTCTGTTCAAGGGATCACGCAGTAAAGTGTAATTTGAGGCTTTAAAACCTTTTTTATAGGAAAATAAAATAGCGTACATTCATTATTATTATTACTGCCGACTTTCACTATCTGAATAGCATCTTAGATAACTTTAAGAATATTCAGTAGACCGTAAATCGAAGGTTTTTACCATTTTTTAAAATGATTCTTTTAGGTTAAAATATCTTAAGAACTAAATGAATAGTTTTCTTTTAAAAACGTCAATCTTGGCATAAAGTCAAGATGGATTTGTACTGTATAAAATTCATGGAAATAACTAGATTATATGGTTATGGAACAATGCAAGTTTGATTACCGCTAAGGCTGTATATGAATGCATTCGGGATGATACAAGAAGATAGTAAATATTACGGGTAAAAGTGAAGACCGTACAATTAGGAATCTGTTATTATGTCCTGTAAACATATTTTAAAGTTTAACATTCTTTTTTTCTGCGTATTTTGCAAAAATATGATGTCAGCTGCCTTCTTAAAGCTAATATCTTATAAAAGGGATAGATGTATACGTTTGAACATATATTATAACTGCTAGTCGTAAGTGTAACCAAAGTCTTCAACTGTTTCTGAATTGACTAACCAGCCAATGAGTACGAATACTTTTGGTTCCCACTGATGGGCTGATTGTATTTTCAGACCCTCATTTAAACCAATACACTAAATCTCATCTTTGTGAGCTAAACAGAATTTTGTAGCTTTGTCAACTACAATTTATTTATACATATAGACATATAGCGGGAATAATTTTTAAAAAAAACCAACTCATACTTTATTTGATTATTGATTAGAAGTACACAAAGAAAAAAATGACTTGTGGTTTGGATGAATTTGAGAAAGAAGCGGTTGCTGGGCCTGCGGACCATATAATCTACAAATCAAATGGCAGCGCGTTTTCTTCGAGACCTAAAAATGGGGCGTTTGATCACATCTTTGATCATCGATGAGCATGGCTGACAAGTTTTAAATTGGGATGGCACAGTTTCCTTTGTCTTCTGAAAGTAATCTGATAAATAATTTCATGAATGAGGTTTCTTTTACTGAGGGATTATGCTAGTTAGTGTTAGTTTCCGCTTTCAGCGACATGTGATCATCAGGTTTTTTGTACTGTGTCAACCAAAATGTCTAATCGTTAAGTTTATTCTAAGCTCTGTGATTATTTGTACTTTGCACAAAAACAATAGCGAATCGGTTAAAAAACCCTAAATATACTACTAAAGAATATGACTAGTTAGAAACCTTTAAACCTAATCTGTAAATCTGGTTAGTCAAAGCACAGTAATCTAAAAAACCGGGAAGCTATTCCGGTCGTAAATGGCCAAGCTCATCAGCGATGTGCCAACAGAGACTCAGCTCACGGAGCCAAATTGTTCTTTGAAATAAATCTGACTAGCTGACTTCGATGGACTAGCGAACAGCAAATCAAATGACTAATTTGGCATCTTGTGTACGGATCACTTTGATCTTGACTGTATAGATTTTCCTGTCGGCTGTTCCTCTACTTGACCTCTGACCTTCCTGTCGTTTATCATTTTTCTGATTGGTTGACAGAATGGGTATATGTCTATACATCTGTTGATTGCTGACTGACCTGAATACCAAGCTTTTAGAAATTCTCCGATATTCTTTGTGTTTCCTCTGTCCAAAATTTCTACATTGTCGAAATTGAATTCATGTCCATGGTTGTTATCCACATGCATTGAAATGAGTGATGAAACGTCATGTGTGACGTTTAATAGCCAATTTGTGTTCATGTAGACGAAGACGAAGAGGACCACTTTGTCGAGTGTAGTGTTGACTACAGTTATTGAAGTTGATTTCGTAAATGATATTCGGTTTGTCTTCTTTGGTTGTTGCATCCTTTGGTCTGCATAAAAGTGTTTGTAGGGAATTTATAGGTTTATGAGCCATGCCAATTTCAAATGGTCTCAGTAATCTTGTCATGATTTCTGATATATTATTTGTGTATGGTAGGATGATGAGTTTATTGATTTCTGTAAATGACTGTAGTTGATGATGTACGGGATAGGCATCTTCTGATAAAGTTTCGTGGGTAGCAGTTCTCCTTTATGATGGACATCAAGTAACTTTCTTCCTTTCTCCATGAAGTTGTTGTACTGCAGTGTGTTCACGCTCTTTTGAATAGACTCTGCAAACAACTTATTTTGTATGTCGTTGTGCTGTTACTACTGTAGTTGAGGATCTGATCAGTGTGTGTTTGCTTCCTGTACACTTGGGTTTCCATCTTTCCAGCGTTTGTCCTACTGACTAAAACATCCAGGAAAGGTAGTTGGTTGTTTGACTCCGTTTTCATTGTGAAACTGACGTCATTGAAAACGTTGTTGATCAAGCTATGAGTGTTTTCTATATCATCTTTTTTAATGACGATATAAGTATCGTCTGCACAGTGAATCCAAATTTCTGGTCTAATCACAGGTAGAATGATGGCTTTCAGTCTCTGCACCACTGCTTCTGTAATTAGTCCGGATATCGGTGACCCCATCGGAGTTCCTTTCATCTGTTTTTATATCTTGTCATTCAATTGGATATAGGTTGTCAGACAAAGGTTGGTAAGTTCCACCACACTTGAACATTTAAGTTTTGTGCTTTCTGAAAAACTTGTGTCTTTGGTGAGCAAAAGGGACAGTTTTCTTGGCCAGTCGGGGTTCGATGGAAGTGTTTAGTGCTGTGACATCGAAATGATACCATTAATTCGCCGTTTTTTATATTCATGCTTTTGATCTTTTCTAAGAACTTTGTTGTTGAGTTGATCTAATGGCCACATGATTGGACGAGGTGTTTCAGTTTTCTCGAAAGTTCTCTTGATATGTTGTACGTTGGAGTTCCCGGAAGTAAGACTATTGGCCGTAGAGGGGTGTCTGGTTCGTGTAGTTGTGGTTTGCCTTAGAACCGAGCAAGGATAGGTCCATTCGATTTTATTCGCCACTTGTCTTGCTTTGTTATTTCTTCTGCTCCGAAGAACTTTATGGATCTGGCTATCGAACTTTTGGATCGGATTGGTTTCAAGTGGTTGTTATAGATTTTCTTCTGCCTTCTTGATGTAGTCTTCTTTGTCCATGACTGCCGTTGTGTGTCCTTTGTCTGCTGGAAGTATAACGACATCTTTCTCACTTTTCAATCTTTTTGTTGTTTTCTGTTATTGAATGCTTATTTGAGCTTGATTTTTCTTCTGCCTGGTTAGTGGTACGAATGTTTGCCATGTTTCTTGTTGAGTAGCCGCATTTAACCCTGATGTCTTGAGCGATGTTTCTAATGCATCAAAAATTCTGGTTTGAAGGCATCTCTAGTACTTCATTCCTTTCTGAAGGAGAAGTTCTTCCATTTTTGTTAATGGTTGTTTTGATATGTTGACAATACAGCCGTTTGTTTCCTCGGTTGTGAGTGCTTCTGAGATTTTGAGCAGCTTTATTCTGAAGGCTTTTCTTCGTTGTTCTCTGTATCGTCTGCTTGATTTTTCAATTGCTGCTGTTAACGTTGCCATGTGTTGTATCCTGAGTATTATTCTAGTTTTCTCTTTTGATTGTTAATCACAAATTGGCATTTCCAGATCCGATGATGTGCATCTGTGATCATCAATTGTACGATTTGGCTTCCACTTTCTTCAGCTATTTTCCATGGCATTGGACAGGCAATCGGTGGTCTATATCTGATAGTCTTCGGGAGAACATGTTGACGTAGTCATTCATTAAGAATGAATGGTTGTTCTTTTACGGGGCTTGTTTCTTGGAGAAGTCCTTCCATCTTGGAACAACGTGAAGCGTGTTATGCTCATGTGATTTTAAAATGGGTGAAAATATTTGTAGCTCAGGTGGATGGTCTTGGTTGTATTGTGTTCCCTAAGCTGGGTTGAAATCTCCATGAGTAAACAATCCAGCTCAGAGAACACAATACAACCAAGACCATTCACCTGAAGACTTAATGAATAGAAATACAATTTAACTAAACGCCTTTGGGTAGAATAAACTTTAGATATCGTCGACGTTAATTTTGTTTGAACAAGCTTGTTTCCACTTTTTTTCATCTATCTTAATCAATAAGTTATTCACTAAAAATTCCCTTTACTTCAACAAGTTGATACCAAAGGCATACACATGTGAATTTACCTCAAAAAAGAAACATGGCACCAATAGCAATATAACTTAGTCGCAAAAAGTACGTGATTTATCACTTTTTACATGTTTGGGAAACAACTATCCTACTCAGTAATAAAATGGTTGAACCACATGTAAGGTTCTTAGTAAAACAACAATTATTCAGTTATCATTTTGACTATCTAAGATAGCCAGGGTTTGGCAGACTAGTATTTATACTGGGTGGTGATTGAAGGTGAAGTGAAAATTTTAACCGTGGTCGGATTCGAACCAATGACCATCGGGTTTCTGACTCGATACTCTACCGACTGAAGTTCGACTGCTGACCTCAGTTCAAATTTTAACTTCACCTCCAATCATCACCCAGCATAAATACTAGTCTGTCAAACTACGGCTATCTCAGATGGTCAAAATGACAATCAATATGATGCTCCCCCTCTCTAATTCAGCTTGACTTGGATTGTGATGAGAAGTCCTGACTAGGCAGCTAGTGTGAATACGATCAAGCAAGCGGTAGTAATGCCTTACGAACTCACATGACAGTCGAGCAAACCCTTGGTGATTGAAGTGAAATAAAAATGTGGTCAATAGTCGAACCTCGTAGCTCAGTTGGTAAAGCATCGGGTCGGAAACCTGGTGGTTGCTTTTTCGAATCCGGCCGCGGTTCGAATTTTCATTTCACCTTCAAACACCACAGAGTATAAATTATCCAGTTACTTGTACCTAGGTACATAAAAAGTACCAGTAAGGCTTATAATGCACCATAAACACATTTATCAATAGGTGGGTAAACTGTGTTAAGTCATAAAAAATGACTTTAAGAGAATATTAAGGTAGTCCTAGACATTAGAGTCTCTTCAAGGAATTCAAGGGATTAGAAACTATCTTCTGTGTGTAGTACAGTGGTTATTCAAAACATCGGTTCATTATTTTATTTAGTGTGTGACGAAATAATATCAGTTTAGGATGAAAATCCATCATCATAAGCAACAAATCAGTCAACATTTGAAAACTCGGACGACAAAAAATCTACAGCTTGTACTCTTGAAAAAGACTCATGTTATTTCTTTGAAACTTTAAGGCGAAACTTGAGAAAAAAGTAGTTGGTTATTTTTGATAAAACTTATCTGATCAATTCAATTCATTTGGTTGTCTTAAATTCAGTTATTGTTGTTACTCTGTGAAGTTAAAATGCTCTAGCCAAAAACAATTCTGCTTCTGTCGTATAATCTCATTGGAATTTTGTATTTTCTCATTATTCACTTAACTGGACTAAATCAACAGATTTCTCGATACAAATTAATGAACAAACTTTCATGATTCCTTGATAGCAGAATATTTTTATTCTGCTTTTATATTTGGTCCTGGATAGCCTCGGAGTCCATGAGTTCTGTCATGTCTGTTTTCAGACTTGATTTTAGCTCCTATCTATCAAGCCAAAACAACTGATGCAAATATTGGCACCATGGAGAAAGAATTCTTATGCATCACTCAATACCGTTAATTCAGGTTCAGTGGTTTTGACAGTGGGAAATGGCAAACTCCAAATGGTACCTGATACTTGTTCTGTAAAAACTTGCTCCTTTAATCCACTAGCTCACTGTATCACTCTCTAGCGTTGGAAGTGATAGGTTTTGGAAATTCTAAAACCCTGAGAGGTAAAGGTACACCAAATGAGGTAGAAGATGCATAATGAATCCCCTTTCTTGATGGTTGCCTTCAAACAGTTGACAAAAATCATTTGGTTGAACCTAATCCTAGTTAAATATGAACAGAGTATCCAGCTAAACCATCTAGAAGTACACTTTTAGCTTCATCAGACACTTATATTTACTAAAAGCTAGTTGGGATAGAAAACCACTTTGTGACTTAGGCTTATGCCCTTTTCGGTCACAGATTGGCCCCTAATACCAAGTATAACCAAGCTAAAGCTATTTTACGATAAATAGTCTCTCAGATCAAATGTGATGAAATACTTACATCGGTAACAGACTTCAAAATTATTCTTGTCTATCCAAAACGCCTTTAAGACAGGTATTATATAGCTACATACGATAAATAGGTTATAAAATGAGCATTTAATATCTTGGTTTTTGACTTTGTTTTCCTACAACTATCCTCAGTAATATAACCCTAAGCTATGTAGTTGATTTTTCCCTCAGAAGAGCCGACTCTTTGTAGATCGTTTTCATGAAACCAGTTCTCACCTAAGTAATGAAGATTGAAATACACATAATTGAAAAAAATGATCAATGTGATAGAACATAATTTCATGCTAGGTTTATTTATTTGATATAACAGAGTGATGCAGGGTTATTTACTTGGTCGATGTAATCAAACAACTTCTGACTTCGTATTCCTATAACCTTATATTCTTTTTTAAATTCTCCATGTCTCTGGGATTGATGCTCCGTCATTCCTACTATATTTGTTGACTGTTGATTCGATGGACAAAGATTCAGTAATTAGTCTCTCTTAGTCTCTCACTTACCTGAACTTAATTAGGTACACTGGCTCTATCCCACCTTCCTGTGTAGTTGTGTGTGAATGCCTGCAGTGCAATAGCTGCATTTCTTCCTAGACTATTAACGCTATCCTGATCGATCATCCTATATTTGACTAAATTTCCTGATCGGCTATTTTGGCCTACTTCTTACACTTGAAAGTCATCGCATGGAATTCGATAAATCAAACTGCCATACTGAATTGGGTTTACTGAATTCTTAATCAAAGTTTATCTCTGAGTGAGTTTGTAGGTGTGAATGTAACCCTAATCCCAGCCTTCTTAAAGATTCTACCGCAAGGCTTCTGATGTCCCTTCTTTATATAGTGACACAAATGAGGTCTGGAACTCCTTTATACTTGTCTTGTTGTTAATATTTATATTCATATTATCGTTATTATTTCCTCTCTTAAGTGTTCTTATAGATTTCTTAATAAACTCTAGGGAATAATTAGTAACTGGTAGTGTTTCCTTCATATGTTTTTTTAAAATTCCTTACTTAAGCCCTTACACTGCTTACTGAACTTTCTTGCCCTATTATTTAGATAATTGACTAAAACAGCCTTAACTAATATTGGATGAGATGACGTGAAGTCTAGATACCTTTTGGAATGTGTTGGTTTCCTACAATTATATCTAAACTACCATATGTTCTTCTAACATATCTGATTCTCTTTGTTCATTTTCTACCTCATAAGTGAAATGGATTACATCTACACATTTTATCCCCACTATATCCTAGTTGCAGGATTAAAAGTTTGTAGAGTCATATTTTTCCGACTATTCAGAGATATTTCTGCTACAATTGGAGATATTGTGGATCCCATGTCATCCCCTTCCGTTGGCCTTTATATTTTGTTGACAGTCTTCAAATTTCAGTAAAAAATATTTTGGTGAATAGGAGTTCAACTTTATAAAGTTTCAAAGTTATGTGATTACATTCATATGATTGTGAACAATAATTTATACTCGAAAAGTCATCAAGTAAACAATCCTGTATCACAGTGTGCCATATAAAATAACAAAATCTAATAAAGTTGACGAGATTATCTGGATCATAATAAAACGGCTTGAAAACAGAAAGTGACTTGCAGACCAGGAAGTAGTTTTTCATTTGCAGCCCGAATAAACACTGGAAAAACAATATATCCGGCTGACAACAGTTTTCTGTTGGATAACGCTTGAGTGTATGTGGTCATAAGTACTGAGCTTTAGTCAAAAAGAGTAAGCCTGACATCTGAATAGGCATTAATCTTGAACTTCAATGCTGTTTCAGATTATCAGAAAGAAAATAGAGTATCCCTTCAACAAAAATTACACAATGCCTTAGAACTTCCACATCTTTACCTAATTCATATTACTCAAACCCTAGTGAACCTAAATAATATGTGATGGAACATTTTGATTGACTAAAAATTCAGTTGTTCATGAGATTCCTGTACATTACTTCTCCTGTTATGCTTTCAGCTTGTACACTGAGAGAAATTTCCACTGGAACATGATAGTGTATTTAATAAATGAATTTCAGAGTATTTGTTTACTCGGTTAAATATCAGTGAAACTGTAAAAGATAGCTCTAGCAATGGGCCAGGTGACTTTCAGCGGTATCCACAACGCTCTTTTCGTTTTTGTTTTGGACTCATTAGCCAGATGTACCTGGATCCCAGTGGGTGATGTTGGATTAAACGCGTGGTTCCTAGGTTTTACTGTAAATGATTACAACATAACTATTAATCGCCAATATCGAGGCATCCGCATAGAAGCCCATCACCAATGGAAACAGAGCAGTTTGACCCTTTTTATCAACAGGGAATTACAAGAATCAAACAACAGAGGTGGTAATCTTAAAATTCATTTATTCACTAAAATAATATCGTCATCCGTTTCTAAAACATAAACGATGGATTACCTGAGTCTAATAGAACTATATTTTCACTAAACCTCATTACTTCACTCACTACTCTATTCTACTGACCATCTCCAATGCTTCTACCAACATTTTAGTGCAATTCATGTTTATTATTTCAACTAATAAGGAAATGCCATTTGTGTATTCACTGTATACACTGCTTTTAAAAGGTTTCAAAACTACACTTGAAAATAAATATTTTCCCTACTACGGTGTTACCGATTCAATAAGGAACTTCAATATTCTGTAGAGGAAATAGATTGTTAACATTACAATCATCAAAACATATTGATGAATTGATCATAAATGAATGAGCGTATAAATGCGTGATCACTTGTTCAATGCCAATTGAACCCATTCAATTTTAGTGGGAAATTTAAAAAAAAGTAGGAAAAGTTTTTTATTTCCATTTCCTGAACCAAATTTTAATATTATGTAAACAAAACAAGAAAAATAACAAATAAGAAATTTTCAATCACGCGGGCACAATAATAATTTATAATATATCAAGGCTTTAGCTTTATGAAAGCTAAACTGCCATTGACTCTGAGAAAAATGAAAATAAATATTTATGCAATAAAGGCATTGTGGAACATATGTCTCCAACTTTTCACGTGAGATATTTTCTGTTGTCTTCAAGTGATGTGTACAGGGGATGAAATTTATGTCATATGTTCAGGCGTTTAGTAAACAAATTTTACACAGAAAGAAGGATTCATGATTAATCATTCAAGTTGGCATAGTAAACATCAAAACTATTCAACTTTTAATCCTATTCTCTTCAGGATTAATGACAAGACTAGGTTAATTTTAAAGAGTATTCCTGCGGAAAATTCATGGTCGAGTTATTATTTACTAAGAATCAGGCAGTTGGCTGAGTCCTTGCTTTCAAGGATGTATTCAGCTCATCAAGTAAAACTCTAAGAAAAAGATAAAAACTGTTAACAATTGGTTCTTCAGTACTACTTCAGGGAAAGATCAAGTTTGACTACCTTCTAACTGGCCACTTAAGTGGGTCAACGCTACTTATTTCCTGTAGGTACAAAATTACTTCTAGATTCCATGGTTCCGGATGGAAAGATACTAATAGAGGAAAGTAGTACAAATCGTTTGTATGCCTTAACATCAGAATATCTGTCAGAAAATAATCTGGGTGCTTCAAATGGGGATTTCAATACAGAGTACCACCAAAGAGAATATAACAAACCGTTCACTTGTGAGCAGTGACTATTTCCTCCAAAATTTTACTGAGGTTTCCTAAAGTTAAAGGAAACAGAGGATTGTAATTCAACTTAGAAGTTTGTGGGCATTTATTGATTTCGAGTTGCTATTCATCAAATAATAAAACCAGCTAGAAAATCGTTGAAAACATAGGAGGACTGGGCATCTGTTTCATACTAATATAGAACTCCTTGGCAGTGCGCATCCACGACCCTGTCAGGGATCGAACCCAGGAACTTAAGGTTTCGTTACGATCAAGTTACTAATGATCCGGTGAACAAAACTTACGCTACATCGGAAAGTTAAAGAAGCAGGAAAATATGTACTTTTGGGTTCCAACCCAGTGGCTCAATGGCAGCCTGCTGGTAGCAAAACCTGACTGCCTTGAGTTCCATTTCCGGCGGGCAGGGTCATGCGTACACACACTGAGTCCTATGCTGACAGGAAACAGGTGTTCCGTGTTCTCATATTTTTACTTGTTCTCTGACTGATGTCAGACCATCGTGAATAGCAGTCTAAGAGAATTTTAAGTCTGCAATAGGTTGCTTACATCATTTAAGGATTCTCTACTCTAGATGGTCAATTTATTTACTCGCGTTTATACACAAGTGTCTCATCTGTAATTAGCAAAAACAAGTTTTTACCTTTTAAGTATTTGTTTATAAATGTAGCCAGTTGGCCATTTCAACAATTCCAGTTTGAGTAATCGACCGGTATCATGGACCATCATAAAATAAATATGCTTGAAAGTATTGCTGTAATTGAAGCATCTTCAGTGTCATTTTCTTAAGCAAAGTAATGCAATCAACAATATTATAATTGTCAAAACTGCTTGTAATGAACCTGTAAATATTTGAAATTTTACTTGGGTATTTTTACGCTTGGTAAGGGTTACGTAAACATACTTTTGAACCTTTCACACATACTTTTTCACTGGTAGGCGATTTATACCACTTATACAACTCACATAAAAGTACTCTTCAAAAGATATCCCGAAAGTATCGGTTAAACAAGAGTGTATTACATTTGAAAGATGATGGCACGCTTAACTTGGCCATATAAAGCTCACAAGTAGACATAGTGTTCTGTTCTAGTTATAGTTATCCTTTCTGAAAGATTCTATAGTTTTTGCACTTCCTTTCTTATTCGATAAGGTTGGAAAAGCATTATATTCAAAGTCAACCGGTTGGCAAGTAAAAACAGGCATTTCCTTGATATGAAAATGTGACCATCTTGTCGAAAACCGAAACGGCGTTCCTTGGTCTTAGATAAATTACTATAACGTTAACATAGAATTGACTCCACTATATTTTGGATTACAGTAACGTGCGTTTAGGACTTGTATCATAAATTTGTACGTCTGGATTTACAATATAAAAATGTGCGATAAAGTCTAACTCAAGTTCGATGAACAGCAACAGGAGATTGGAATAGAGATCCAGTTTAGTCTGAATAAAGCCAGTTAGCAAACAACTATAAAAGATGTAGGTTAATATTCATCGTGGACTGACATTAGTTGGAGGAACGTTGGAAACCTGGCAGTACTGGAGAGCTGTTTCGTCTCAACATGAGACTCCTCAGCAGTGTACACCCACGACCCCGCCAGTGGTAGAACCCAGGAACTTCAGGTTTAGTGGCCAGTACATTAACATTAAGCTACTGTGTCGGAATTCATTTGCCCGTATTTCTTACCAACCTGAAATCACTAAACCTCTAGACCTCCGAATTTAAGTGGTCCGGTGGTCAGTAGTGACTATCTTTGACAGCTGGTTTCCGAAGTTTCAGTAAGAAGTCCTCAACGGTGGAGCTAACCAAGTCGAACATGTGAAGATTTGATGTAGGTCGCGTTATGTCGTGAACTGATGGAATTCAAGAACATGGGGGATTGGATTCCGACACAGTTGCTCAATAGTAACGTGCTAGCCACAAAAATGAAAGGCCTTAGGTTCGATCTCTGTTTGGGTCATGAGTGCACACCGCTAATGAGTCACATGTTGGGACGGAACAGCTGACCATTACTCCTATTTTTCCAATGTTTCTCCAATTTATGTCAGTCCATGATGAATGCCAACCTGAAATCAATAAATAAATCTCCATAAACCTACAGATTGGAAGATAAAAATTGTAGTACTGAATGGCTGAATTTATAATCTACCATTTTCCTGACATTTTGTTTGTTGACAGTCAAGATATGCTTAGAGATAGACAGAGTAGGTTCAGAGGCTGTCTTTTCCGCGTGGCGCAGACCTTTATAAACTCTGATCAGATTACTCAAGTAAGGTGGATGGATACCAGAGAGATGGAACTTCTAGATAGTACTGAATTTATTGCGTATAAGACTACGCAAACAAGTCATAAATCAAGGTATAACATGTATTCGTTTTCCAATTTACTTCATTCTTTTAAAACATTTTTTGTACTATTTATTACCATACAACAAAGAATGAGGAATTTTGTTACTCGGTTCACTTCAACAATGCATTTTTTGTACAGTATTTTGTATGTGGTATATTACGACTAAATATGCCTGTTATGACCACCTTAAATTCTAATAAAATTTCTCTAGACATGTTCAGAGAAATTTAATTGATCACTGACTTTTTATTGTTCTTTTATTGTTGACTTTCGGTCTCACTTGAACGCTGAATAATAGTAAGTTTGACCTTCAGACAAATGAATGTTAATTTGATTGACCGTGTAATCTGTCTTGGGTGACTTTAAAGGCCACCCTAGCAACGATCAAAATAACCAATTAGGTTTCTCCATTTTCATAAAGTCGAGGAATCTAATTGGTTGTTTCAGCTGTTGCTAGGATGGCCTTTAAAGCTACTCCATATCTTTCCATAATGTGTTAGACAAGTAGGTGTGGCACACCCTTAAAATTTATGGTATATTAAACATTTCACAAACTACTAGCGAACAGGGATAAGCTATTCTCAAGAACTTAACAAACACTTAGTGCATATGAACAGTTATTCTGTGAATTTCACAACAATTAAGTGTCCACTCTTACGCTCTAAAAAAAAATTTATAGACTGTTAGATAAATGATCGAAATTTGCTTGAAAATCACTATGCATAAACAACTATTAGTAACACATCACCTTGAAGATTAAGGCAGGATAAATGCTTATTGGGCTGCTTGTCAGATTGAAAGAACTGTAGTTATCTGCAGCAAGAAGAAGCGGAAAGAAGCAAGTTCTGTGGGTTTAGACAAAAATGTTGTACCATTCTATGTAGCCTATGAGATTTAGTTTGACTGATGTAGAACAGTGCAGTCTTCCTACATTAAGTCTACCTAGGGACTGCTAATACTACTATGAAGAAAACTTTAGACGATATAACTTGAAATTGCGTTGGCTAAAAACCATTCAAACCTTTTCTTGCTCTGAATGTTGAAAATCCTTTTATGCTACCGTGTTGGAGTCGAGTGGTCCATATCTCCAACTTCTGCCAGTTCAGGACATAGCGCGACCATCACCTAATGTCATCGTTGAGTATTTGTCCTAATGGCCAACAGGTTGGAACTTCAGGAGTCACCTATGGGACCTAGTCGCCAATGAGCACTATATTAATTCGATTTGGAGGTTTGTGGGGACTTATGGATTGATTTCAAGTTGGTATTCTTGGTAGACATGAGGACAAATACTTAACGATGACACTGGGTGATGGTTGCATTATGTCATGAACTGGTAGAAGTTGGAAATATGGACCACTGAATTCTGACATAGTGGCTCAGTGGTAACGGGCCGACCGCGGAACCTGAAGGTAATCGGTTAGATCACTGGCAGTGCGAGGTCATGTGTGCACACTACTGAGGAGTCCGGTACTGTAACGAAACGGGTGTCCAGTACTTCTAGGTTTGTAATGTTTGTCGAACTAATCTCAGTCCATGATGAGCACCAACCTGAAACCAATAGATCACCACAAATCTTCAAATTGATATATATATATATATATATATATGCTGTAAATCTTAGAACATATGGAAATGCGAAACAGCATTTTTCAGTAAGACTTAAGTGAAATGAAACATTATATAAGAGTTAGATTTCAAAAACGCTATCTATCCTCTATAATAAAACCGTCGCATAAACTAACTTTACTAGGTTATAAGGTTACCTGGAAGTTATTACTATTTCATGAACCGGCTTTGTTCACCAATATGCAGTCGGAATTATTATCCAGCAGCAGTGTTGTTAATCCATCAAAGCACGCCACATATACTTGTAATTCAAGAAATGATACCCTTCAATAGCAGAAAGTTTCTATCCCTTTGTGACTGTTTGTTCAAAAGCTAAACCACCACGCAAAGAACAAGAGATAGAAATGGAAGGATTTTAAGTGGAACCGGTTATGAAAAAAGTCGTTTGAGTACTTACCCGTAAGAATATTTCAGTCAATGAATAGAAGACGTTACCAAAATAAAACCAGATTCCTTCAGAACCTGGAACATGAAACCACAAGGTATATTTGTTCTAAAATCGGAATGAATTCATAAATGTCTCAAGGAGTATATGGTTGAAAAGTGACATACAAACCTTCAGTTTCGTTGTATCGTGTTACAATATCAGCCTGATGGCATCGAAATTATTCATATTGAGTTCGAACGTCTCAAAGAAAAATTTTAACATATAGAATGGGATTAAAAGTTTCCTCATAAGAAGTAGGAAATAAAACAAACTGTAATCTGAATTCAACCCTACTCTACGCGCTAATGAAATCAAAAAAAGTACCAGACTTAAATCTAAACCTTTCTGTCATAATGACATTTCATTCTTTTAGTGATTATGTGGTGCATGAGTTTCATAATTTTCTTATTGTACTTATATGTTGTACTGACTGCTTGTTTGTCATCAGTTTGAAAATATTCATTATTTGTCATCTTTAAAAAACAATAGCCATGCAATTTATCTTTTTCAGATACGTTTAGGGTAGACTGAAATGCTTAATTAGGCTCACGTTTCATTGTTCTCATGTGGTTCTTTCATGAACAAGAAATCTGATCGACTAATCTTACATAAACTTTATTATTACAAATTTCAGTTTACCATTGGTGGATAAAACCGCTTGCAGTAAGTGCTTAAACAACAATGAGAAAATCCTGTTTATTTAATTATTTCTTAAAGAATATAAAGCTTAGAATAATCGAATTCGTTCACTCTGTATTAAAATTTAAGTTTTTCTTGCTTTTTGGAGTTTTGTGGGAATTTATTGGTTTCAGGTTGGTATTCGTTGTAGACTAATATTAGTTGGAGGATCAATAGAAAACTGGGAGTACTGGACAGCTGTTTTGTCGCAGTACCTGACTCCTCAGCAGTGTACACACATGACTCTGCGCCGCCAGTGACCTAACCGAGTACCTTCAGGTCCCACAGCCACCACGTTAACATTGAGCCACTGTGTCCTAATCCAATGGTTCACATTTTCAGCTTCTGTCAGTTCACCATGTAGCACAACCTCTATGTGTATACATGTTCCATATCTTATCTACGGTCAGTTTGATTTTTCCGCATTTTTTCTTCAAGGTAAGTGATGGAAGGAAAGGCTCAAAATACCATCATCAAGAATAAAATGGTGGATAGCCTGTCGTCACATATAACTGACATTCTGAAGTCAAATAATAGGATTGAAATAGAACAGAATCCCATTTATCAGTGAAAGTGGTTTGAACAGAGCTAAAGAAAATCAAGTTTAAGTACTAGCTATTATTGAAGTAATTTAATTAATGGTGGTTACCGGTGGAATCCAGAACATACTTTTCACCCTATCTAGGAGTCGTCAGTTGAATGTTCTTGCACCTCAGTAAGTGATAGTGTCACCACTGAGACTCGGACAAATCTGGATTATTCAAACCACTTATATATGGTAAAATACAACCGTCTCGCAAACTTATATCAACTCCAAATCTTTACCATTTTGCATGGACATTAAAATAAGAACTTGGTTAGAAATCTTCTAGTACGTGTTTTGAACGGTGACCAGTGATTAACTGACCGAATGTTATAATGCAGCTGTGCTTAGGAAATAATTTTGAAAGCATCTTTAATTAGCTTGAACTCTTACTAAAAGTTCAACAAAATTAAACCTGAAAGGTCCACATGACAGATGAGGTTAAGTATGTATCTACTAACACGATTTATATTTCCTTTGAAGAAAAAAATTTCTTGCACGCTTCCATGAAAGCTGTGTGATTTGGCAAATCAGTATGAATTAAAATCTAAATTTAGTCATCTTCATTTATCTCTATAAAATACTGTACCCACTTCTTTTATTTTGAGAAATTAGTTGAGTGTTTAAGATTCATGCTGTCATTGTTGAATTACTATAGAATGTTGTGAATAGTAGACAATCAGTATTGTTTCTTTCTCTTTCTCTTCTCCTGGTTTATGCATACTCAAACATACAATACACGATAAAGGGAATAAAACTTTCAGAGACTTTCGGTGAATTATAATAAAATTCGGAGTCTGTAGACTCATAAAAATATAACCGAATTTACGTGTAATACATTTTCAATCTATCCAAATTAAATAGCTTCATTCATATTACCTAATCTTTTGATTGTTTATCAACTATACCACGTTTTGTACTCTATATGCACGATTTAAAAAACTTTCATATAACCTGTTTTTGTTATCATTCAGTATTTACATCATCAGCTGGCAACATTACTATTATCATTATTATAAACACCAGTATTTTAGTTTGATTAGCCTCAAGAAATGCAGTTTTTTAAATATAACACATTAACGTATTCCCCAATGCACAAACTATTCATTGATATATAACTGAATTTAATCTATGATTTTGCATTCATCTTGATAACTAGTAGTGGAATGCAAGACGTGCATTTCATCCTATTTGAGACTCGTTGGTTTGATGTACCTGTGCCCCAGTGAGTGATGTTGTTTCCACTGGGACTCGAACCAAGTACAAATCGTCTTAGATGCCAAATATGATGAAATGCGCTGCCTGGATTCCACTATGAGCCACCAAGATGAATAAAACATCACGAGCATCCGACAGTATTGAGGTATCCACATAGGAACCCATCTGATAACAGAGGTTGAGCAATTCAACCCTTTTCAGCAAACGGGAAATTACAAATAACTTTCCACTGCGTTAGAAAAATGAAACTTCCAATCATCTACCGGAAGTATCATTTACCTACGGCTTTTTTTACAAGCTAGATTGAAATTCTACTCAACGCTATAAAGTAGTTATGACTAGTTACTGAATTTGTGAGAAGTCTTGTGAATTGAATCATAAAGACTTTTAGAAGTTGACTAATTCAAATACCTATGAGAATTTTATTTGAGGCTTTTTTAAATTTTACGCTTCCACTATGGAGTTGGTTGCTTCAGTTTCTACAGTCTACAAAATCATTGAATAATACTATAAAGATAAGAGATAAATAGAAGAAAAAACACAGAGTAATCAATTAGTAAGAGAAGTTTATTCGGTTGAGAAATATTCATCACATCAACATCTGTTGTATGTCATAACGATTTAAGTAAATGAAATGATGAAATCAAAAAGTTGTTTAGCAAAATAGTACTTGTAGGTAGAAAGTTTGAAAAACTTCTATAATCTTTCTTGTAGGATACTTGTGTAGATTTATTCCACCTTCCAGAATAATATATAATATTGAATAAATGAATGCATGTGAATGCGTGCATGAAAGATGAATAAAAAGTCAGTTGAAATAATCTCTATATGTTAATTTAGACGTGAAATAAACTTACTCGCTTTCCTTCCTTCTCTTTCTCAGATTTTTAAGAAAAAGTCTTCAAATCAGTAAAGTCACACAATAATATAACTCATAGTAAATCAAAAGGAAGATTTTATAGCGTTAATTCAAGTATAAAATACTCTACAGAAAGTTTACTTTGATAAATTGAAGTGAATAGAAAGCTAAAAATGCATAATATGAAATATTCTCAACCAACGTGTCCACAAAATCACTGTTAGAAAGAAATGGAAAAAAAATTAGTTCAACCTTCAACTTTATCATTGGATAAGTATGCAAAACTAGATAAATCAACAATGGTCATAAGTTGGTAAAATGTAGAACACATATACAAGTATGTACTCAATTTACAACTAAGTCTGTTATCATGAATCGTAAAGTTCGATTTCTAATACCTAAGTAAATCTCCTTTGATTTGTATGCGTAGATAGTGTCTCTTTATCCTGATTAGTCCCTTGCATTAGTTTTAACAAGATTTTATTTCACCTCCTTGTGTTCCTGATAGAAGCTGACATGGATGAATTAAGTAAAATGAAATAAAAAGAGGCAAGTAGAATTTATCAAACTAGAATTTGGCATTAGTGCGTAATGATTCAGGTTGCAGCACCTGTATCAGAAAAAAGATAGACAAATGAATATTATACATGATGAGAAGTCTTAGAAAAGTAATTATCGAAAAAGAAGAGGTAAAACAAACAATGAAATGTTGCATATAAACTGATGTGAGGATAAGACAGAAATGTATTAATGGAGTTGAGGTTGGCATTCATCATGGAGTGACATCAGTTGGAGGAACATTGGAAACCTGGGAGTACCGGACAGCTGTTTTGTCCAAGAATGGGACTTTTAGGAAGTGGGCACCCATGACCCTACCAGGAATGGGACCCAGGACCTTCAGGCTGTGTAGCTAGCACGTTACCATAGAGCCAATTTGTCAAAATCCTATGGTTCATATTTCCTGCTTCTGTCAGTTAACGATGTAACACGACCTCCATCCAATACAGTTGCTGAGTAACTGTCATATTCCACTTGGTTGACTCCACTGGTCACGACTGTTCATTCTCAAAGCGATTCACAAGTGAGCAGTAGCTGCTACCTTGACGTGGTGGTTGGGCTTGCATATCACAATGACCCAACGAGCTATGCTGGTGGAACGCTTGTTCCCTCGAGGTCCTACCATACCACAAAGGTCTGTTGGATAGTGGTTAGACGAAAAGCAGTTACCGTTATAGTGTAAATTGCTACACTATGATGGGGGTCTGAGGGAGAAGTCGTACTGCTGCTAGCTGGATGGGGTGTGACAGCAGTAAGGTGTTTCCCTTGGATGACCAGCAGTGCCAAGCTGATGCTGCCTTCTCAGTGGAAGGGGGGGGGGTAGAAAAGGTCGGCCCCAAAAACAACACACTCCACCACGCCCCACGGTCTGCCGGGCTGACGGTGTTGGTTCACTTGTCGTTTCCTTTCGATCATCCGGCCCCAAAACAACAACAGTTCAAAATAATCATACTCAAAAGGCCTCGTATGACAGGCCTCAAGCAGATGTCCGATGGGCTCTGCGGTCACACAAATCTCTTTCAGGTACCTTAAGAAGAAATAGCCTTCCACGGTGTGGGAAGCCGGGAAGTGTCAACCGCCCTCACAACTCTGTCAGCACCCAAGTTTCTTCTGACTGCTATCCACCTCCTCCATCATTACCTTCTAATCTTCCTTCACGTCTCTTAATTAATGATGCTGCATCATCTTCAATTTCTCCTACCTCTGCAGCCTTCGACAACGATCTGAGTCCACAGAACAGCATCCCTGGTCTCCTTAAACCACGCTCCAAATTACATATTGGAGCCTTCAATGTCCGCACCCTCCATCAAATTGGTCAACAGGTTTCGTTAGCAAAGACTCTAGCAACTCGGGCCATGGATGTGTGCTGTGTTTGTGAGACACGCATACAGGACCCAAGTGTGGTTATTCACCTGACATCTCCTGACCAGTCTGGTGATTCCGCAAAATTCACCCTTCGAGTTTATGGAGATTCGATAGCTAGCTCTCAGGGTCTTGCAGATGTAGGCATAACACTAAGCACTAGGGCAGAAAACTCACTACTAGACTGGATCCCAGTTGATAGTCGCCTCTGCGCTATGAGGCTGAAAGGCATAGTGAGAACTAAAAGGAATAGTGAGACTTGCCGTTGTCTCTTTGTAATCTCTGCTTACGCAGCGATCATGCGTTGAACCGAGCACGTATATGCCTGCATCTCAATGGATGTAGAAAAAATTTGGCAACAAAACCACTACGAGTGCTGCTGGACAACAAAAACACCAAAGCCGTGTTTAATGAGAAGTTGGCTAGGGTAAAACACTTCGAGGAACAGTTTAACTGGCCTCCAGCCACGATTGCGCTGCCCGCTATCCAGTCGGATCCTGAATGGGACATAGAGACAGGCCCCCCAACACTAGAAGAAGTTGAGAAAGCGGTAGGTAACCTGAAACGAGGAAGGGCAGCAGGACCAGACGGACTACCTGCTGAGGTATACAAGAATGGTGGTAGAGTGCTCTTAGTCAGGCTAACGGAAGTGTTAGCCAGTATATGGGAATCAAATACGATCCCCTCCGACTGGTCTAAGTCACTCATCATCCCAGTCTTCAAGAAAGGCGAGAAGTCCTCTTGTGATAACCACAGAGGAATCAGCCTGACAAACATAGTGTCTAAGATCCTAAGTTCTATAATTCTCCGACGCCTGAGTGGAGCTCGGGAACAGCAAGCCCGAGAAAACCAGGCAGGCTTTAGACCTGGCCGTGGATGTATCGACCAAATATTCACACTGCGCCAGGTCCTGGAACATAGGCATGCTTACAGACGCCCGACAATAGCTGTATTTCTCGACCTGAAGGCGGCATTTGACTCCGTTGATCGAGAAGTCTTATGGCAGTGTCTGTCACTGAAAGGCGTGCCTAGTAAGTACATCACCTTATTGAAAGCTCTCTACTCGAACACTTGTGGGCATGTTAGAGCCTATGGTGAGTTGTCCAGGGAGCTATACTCATCAAGTGGTGTCCGTCAAGGATGCCCACTATCCCCATTCTTATTTAATTTTATCATAGATATTCTTATGGAGGTTTCCCTCTCGTCACCTAATTACAAAGACGTTGACCCGATCACAGGTGAATTTTCCTTAGATCTAGAATATGCAGATGACATAGTCCTGTTAGGTGAAGACGCTGACAAGATGCAGAGTCTTCTGAACACTTTGAGAATGTTTGGGATGCGATTTTCACCACCCAAATGCAAATTTTTGCTCCAGGACTGGTCTTCAGCGGTACCGCGGCTAACAATAGAGAGTGAAGTGGTTGAGTGTGTTGACCACTTCACTTACCTGGGAAGTAGGATCAACCCTGGTGGGTTAGTTGCCGATGAGATTTCTGCACGGATACAAAAGGCTCGATTGGCTTTTGCCAATTTGCGCCACCTATGGCGCCGCCGTGATATTCGTTTGTCTATTAAGGGTCGCGTGTACTGCACAGCAGTCCGCTCTGTTCTACTGTATGGCTGTGAAACATGGCCATTGAAAGTGGAAGACAAAAAGGCTTCAGGTGTTTGACCACCGTTGCCTTCGTAGTATAGGACGTATTCCGTGGTGTCACCATGTGAGTAATGCAGAAGTTAGGTGTAGAGTTTTAGGGAGAAGAGGTAAGTCAGTCGACGAGGTTGTGAACCTTCATCGACTGAGATGGTTGGGACACGTACTACGTATGCCTAGTCACCGATTGCCTCGTCACACAATGTTGGCTGAGGTGGGTTCAGGCTGGAAAAAGGCCCGAGGTGGCCAGACTAAAACATGGCACCAATGTATGAAGTCTCTGACTGTTGGTTTAAGCCATGTAGGACGATGCAGACTAGGTGGTTGGGGTCCACGGGACAAGAGGAACCAGTGGTTGGAGACCCTAGGTGATATGGCTCAGAACCGAAGTCAGTGGCGCAGATGTATACACACATTATCCTCATCTTAACAACGCTATACCGAATCTCACCATTTTGTCACTCCTCTTTCCTTTCTTCTCGTACTTTATATTTCTTTTGACTGCATTCACTTATCTTCATCCTTCACCTCACTACCTTTTTACTTGATGTGCTGATATGAGGTGTGGCAACTCGGACCGTTACGCAGTAATGCCTGGTCCTATGTTGATAATGATTGATTGACTGAGTAGATTAACTGAAGTCTATGGCGACTTACTTATTAATTTTAGATTGGTACTCATCATGAACTGACATCAGTTGTAAAAATATTAGGAACCTCGAGGGTAGTGAACGGCTGACTCGTCGAAGTATGAAAATCAATAAATAAATCCATACAAGCCCCCAAGTTGGAGAGATACATTTCCCCTACTGAAATCACCTCTTAGTTATATCATTAAAAGTTTTCCATAGCTGTTTACTTTGGCTATCGTAAGGACCTCAACCAACAAACTGACCAACAGTCAAAGAACGGATGTATTCTTCAAGTGTTTTGTTCTGGTTCTTCTTTCTTTTTCTCAAGTCTAACTGTCGTCAAAAAAATGTCTGAAAAAATAAACATCAAAGGGCTTCCATCTTATCGCGTGAAACTCTTGTGGAGCTAGAAAAGGCTTGCAAACACTTAAGCAATAGCTCCACAAGTAATAATTTCATGTCACAAGGTCGGATTCGGCAGCCAGTGTGAGTAGGTTTAAGCGATAGTAACGCGTCATGAAGTCACATGGTAGTCGAGTAAAAACCTTGATGATTAAATTAAAATTAAAATCTGGTCAGCAGTCGAGCGTCGTAGCTCAGTTCGTAAAGCCCTGGACTGGAAACCCGGAGATTTCTCGTTTCAATCCGGTCGCGGTCAAAACTTTCATTTTGTCTTAAATCATCATCTACTATCCATATCGAAATTATTTAGGTTTTGTAAATAACAAAGAACGTCATAAGGTAGAATTTCTTCAGACAAAGTAGAGTCCAAATTGTAAAAATAAGAATGAAGTACAACATATGTTGACGTAGTTTAAACTAACCCCTAATGCTGACGTAACCAACACACATGTGATAAAGACTATCAGTCCATGTTCACATACAAACATCAATCTGTAATTTACGTACCCATCATAGTTAACACCATATATGGTATTCATCTTTCTCAACAGTTTTGTAACCGAAAATCATTCGTGCAGAAAAACTAAAATCAAGTTGTCAGATGTTAGCTTTGATATTGTTGGAATATCAATGGATTCGAACCCCACCAACCAAAGCTAACACGCACTGGGGTACATTCTCATCCAGATGAGGAGTCCCATAAGGATGAAACAACGCATGTCTCGTATTCCATTACTGACCATCACCGAATAAACCGTAAATTTCGCTCAACTAAACTTCGCTAAAACTATAAGCACTAAATTGCGAAACGGTAGTGAAAACAACTTTGTTTTTCATTCATTGGGAAATACGAAATGATGTCGATTCAGTGTCCAGTTTTTTTTCAAACCATTTAATTGCAAATTGGTATGGATATCAACAAAGTCATAGTGTATTTCAGTACAGGATTATATTTACCTGATCACCTGAAATGTCTAATTTCCATCAACCAGTGACGAATATAATACATGTATTCTACTTTTATCTTTACACAGCAATCTAATCTGACGAATATGCATACATTCGTGTTGATGGATATTTCATTTTAGTCTGTTTATTAGACGTAATACCCAGTGAAATAGCATTATTTACTGCATAACGTTTTGGATATATTTTGTATTATCCATATTCATATCACGGGATACGATTTTGTATTTTGAACAGATACATAAGTAATTAAATATACATTGCTGTTGGATGAGTTTCATGTCTGAAAAATACATGTAACCATTTACATTTGATAGTTAACTGACCATGAACACTGAAAGCGATGAAGACTGTATCATCCCTCCTGGTTGTAGGAGGGGGTCTTCGAAAGCAGTCCCTGGTTGACTCCTGAACCTGATCACTTATATATTAACCATGCAGGCAGTAGGGGCTTAAATGTCTGGGTGCTACCACTTAACCACGATGGTACGAGGGTTGACATTAGTGTAGCTATGAGTGAGAAGTACATCTGGCTTTAGCAGGATAACCCAGGCCGGATAATCGATGTCGTCTTAGCTAAGATGGCGAGGATAAATATCTGGGATTTCGGAGTCTTCTACGTAAGTGAGAGTGCGTGGCCTGTTTTGTACACCATTTTCATGCGTATACGCTTAATTAGAAGATGTACATATAGTTGATGATGCTTGGTTGACCATGGAAACCGAAGAAGACCTGAAAAACTAAAGAAGCTGACATTAACAAATGATTTACTCACCAAGGACTTCTATATTAATTTCCTATCATATCTAGCGTTGAAGCACATACCTACTAGATAAATCTCATTGATAAATAACATTCTTGCTAGATTTCAGTGTGTGAAATATACCCATCAGGGTCTGAAAAAAGTACAAGTATTCCATCGAAGAGTCTCTTTCTAGCAATTTCATTTTCAAAGTTGTACAATCGGAAATTTATACATTTTTCTAGTGTAAGGACTTGATAGTTAAACACGATTTGTCAACATGGCAGGCAACACAAATAGTGTCAATAAATGAGCTATCATTACAACCAAGGAACCGAAAACTGATGAGTAGTGGATATTAATCAAAATAAGTGTGGACAAAGAGTTTCGTAACATGACAACATAATTGGAAACTGAACTGTGATCAGGCAGAGCATAGCAACAAGAATGAGTAGCGAATTACTTAAAATGTGAGTTTCAAGACGGAAAAAATGAAAAGAAAGAAAGGGGGTAGAGGAGACTGAAAACCAAAACTATGAGAAGAGAAGGGGTTGAACGATCTTCTTTTGCTTACACAGTCCAGGTTTTTCCATTTGGATTGCAAAAGCTTCGGTGATGCAGAGAATTCAAAGACATACAGCCTTTGAGAGGTTTCTTTTCACTGTATAAATGACATTGAATGAGGAGGTTCTTGAGATAGGGTGGTTCTTTTTTAACTATCAAATCCTTACACTAGAAAAATGTGTAAATTTCCGATTGTACAGCTTTGAAAATGAAATTGTTGAAAAAATACTCTTCACTGAAATACTTATTCTTTTAACTAGTATTTCATCTTTTCCTAATACGATGTTAAGGATTTGTATAAAATGATGAACAATATTCTAACGGTTACTAATTTGAACAGACTTTAGAAGACAAGTGTTAAACTCAGCTTGCTGCATTGTGAAGAGAAATGTTGCTAGACAGGTGTTTTATAATACTACAATATAGTCGTGGTTTCAAGTTTCATTTTATGTTTTAATTACTGTTGTATCCTTTCAGTATTCAGGATATGTTATTCATTTTTCCAGTCTAGACATTCTTCTTCAACTTTTAAGATTTGTAAGTTACCATGTATCTGCAGTCGCTTAAGCTTGTATGATTCATACCAAATGATTAATAGACATCATTCTGTATTGGAACTGGTTATCTGAAATTTTATCACCTCTGAATGAGAACAAGATGACTCTTTAGTGGTGTGAACTTCAATCAGTGAAAGGTCAAGACCTGAGACGTCATAAGGGATAAAATGACCAAAGGGTTAGTAGTTAGTGTGGATTGATTGTGATCATTTAATCTAACTAGTATCACTTTGATATATTGCGTTACATGATATTTGATAGTGATTAATCCTTTTTTGAAGTGCATTATCCAATACTGTCGCTGAAATTCATCATTTTACTGAAGTAAAGCCAAAAACATTATCTCCATCATACAATAGAGATATTGCAGCGGGGTATCCTAGCAAATGATTCTCAACAAGCAACACCGATATACAATGCATTACAGTTTTATATCAATTCGCTTTATACCCATTTCACAAAAATGAAGCAACAGACTTCAATTAATGTTAAATGCTAAGGTCTAGATAGCCATACCAGTTACTAACCCGTAACTAGTTCGTTTGTGTTTTCTTTGAAAGATAAAATGGCGCCTAACATGGTTTCTAAGGTATCTTCCTGAATTATCAATAGAAACACAGTGCTTACATAAGAAATGATAAAATTCAGTTGGATATTTCCTGTAGGAGTTAAGACTAATTAAATATAAGTAAAATCTTTATTTGGTTTTCTGCAATTGACAAAGAAATGTAGACCTAGGGGTCTTCTAGTTTGATGAGTAGATTTCGAACTTATCGATAGAGCTTAGTCCGCACTAAGGACTAGATGATATCCGATTGGTTACTATCTAATGAATAATCCATGTAACTGGGGAGCCGTTGCTCATTAACTGAGGCAACTGACTTTCGACCAATGACTCACGGGTTCGGACAACATTCCACCTGCCTATGTTCAAGCAGTATCAGAAATCTTTTGTTATGAGAAGATGATCTAATGATTGAACTTGGTTTGTAAATAAACTTGATCCACTTATTTAAGCTAAATAAAGTTAACAAAAAGTACCTGCAACATATGACAGATAAGTGAATTGCATCGATGTCTCTGGTTATCACTGTTCCATGCTACTACGATGGATATCACCATCTTGTTTGTCATCCTTGACGATACTAATGTGCCTATATCACTGTATAAATTCCTGTATTCATTAATTTAGTTCTAAGTTTATTGGAATTTTACTGGTTTTAAGGTAGTATTCATCACAGACTGACATCAGTTAAAGGACGATTGAAGGCCTGGGAACACCGAATTGCTTTTTTGTCCTAGTATAAAACTCCACAGCAGTACGAATCCATATTCCAACCAAGGATCAAACTCACAACCTTCAGGTCTCGTGAATTGATAAAAGTAGGAAACTGTGAATCACTTAACTCTAATCCAGTGGCTGAATAGTAAGCGCGTTTGCTGTGAAAGCTGAAGATCTTAAGTTCAATCACTTTTCGGGTCTTGATTACGTGCTGTTAAGGAGTTCCATGCCATGACGAAACATCTTTCCAGGGCTCCCATTGGTTCATTGGTTCTTCAACTAATTTCAGCCCGTGATGTGCATAACTCTGACATATATTCATTGTTGTATGACTGGGTTTTATTGAATCACCTGAAAAGATTTGCATTTTGCTTGAATAATCTGAACTCCCAGATTGAATGGAATATACAGAATACAATCAAAATTTCTGTCCTTCCTATGATGGTCTGTGCGGATTTAGAATTTCACTTGTAATATAACATAGTTCTAAACACTAATCTACAAAAAAAGTACCATTATTGCACTTCAAGTGTAGGATAATAATATGATTTTGCTACCATTTTCACCATGAGTCTACTGTAGCACCAAAATTAAATTTAACTGTTTAAGAGATGTTGCTTAAACTCACTAGTCAACGTTTCTGAATCAGTGGCTTGCAAGATTTACACAAAAACCCATAAAAACCTTAAGTGACTCTAAAAAAACTGAAGGACGTCATCAAGTAAGAATTTGTATTGCTTTGTTCTTTTTCTTCCTTATTTCATTAAGCAGGGAGAAACACGCACTTTTTAGCCTCATTGTTCTTTTATTTAAAATCTCATCAAAACATGATTGGTGTTTATGACTCCATTTAAACAGAATACAAGTGCTGTGTGGTGTAGAATCAAATGGAATAGGGATATGGTCAACAGACTACTTGAATTATTATCGCTAAAGAAAGTTCTACAACCGATAAACTAATGACAGTTCTGTTGAAATACAGAATTCTTATACTTTTTTCTCAGTGGATGGGAACCAGGCTTATGCTGATGTTGAATCAGTTTTGTATTTTGTTCTAAATCTTCGATCAAACCAACAAACAAATGTTCGTTAGCTATTCTATTCCTTTCTTCAAAGCCAAAACTTTGTAAAACTAAACAGTAAAACTATGCCACTTTCTGATCTTATGAAATGCTAAATATTTTTGAAAACTTACTAGTAGTCCTTATTAAGATGGTGATATTTTCATCTAATGATGCATGACTACTTAGGAAAGTTATTTAGAATAATGGTGCAAAAGTTAGTTTTTTTTTTATCCTAGTGATATTTGGACTGAATAACCGCTAGATCATTTCAAACTATGGAATTTTCACTAGTGGAAAGTGAAGATTCGTCTAACTGAAATAATATTTAGCCGCCGTCTAGGAAAACAGATCTAAAAAGAGTACGCACTTAACAAACTATTTTAAATAGTAATTATGCGTTCAACTCTATAGTTTTAGACCGTTAACGTGATTGGAATTGAAGTCACATGGCTCTGAGCTGAAACCACGTTCTACCTATCGCTCACAAAATACACTAAGTTCATGGCTTAGTCGATGAATTTGCAAATGGATATTGATTTGTGCTTTTAATTATCATTTGAACTATTTCCTTATAGTGTAATCATTCAAAGTCAACGTAAATTTACTTCACTCTGACTATTTAAAGATTTAGTCTGTTTATTTTGATTTCAATTTAAACTAAAGCACACACTTGTAAAATCTATTTAAACAAACAGTTATTCAAGTAAATTGAAAGTGGTTGATTGACATGAAAGCAATTTATGATAGATAATTGCTGATAAAGAATTTTTCAATTAAATCATCATTGATAAGTGAAATGGCGTATTTTATGGAGTAAGTAAATTTGATAACGTTTTGCTCATCTTAGAATTGTTATCACATTGGATTGATATCAAACGATTTTCTGTCCATCATTCAACATATAGACGTATTGAATAGTTTAAGAGTAAAACGATTACACAAGAACATATAGTGCACATATGAATGGTATCATTTTAAATACCACTTTTAGAAATAAATATGTGTGTTTACACTCTGATTATCAGTTCAATTAGTTAGCTGGTAGATAGATTTCAACATATTAAAGGGAGACAACCGAGGTTGGATGAAAAGTTGACTTTTCTAAGTATTTGAACCAATGAAATTGGTACCTGGAGATTCAATTGAATATTTAGACTCAATATTTATGCTCTCGAGGTAGTAATATGAAGACTGCTCGCTGAATTTCAATCACTAATAGGGCCTACATTTTCAGTCATCCTTCCAGTGTGTACTTTCTAACTTGAATAGAAAGCTAATTTTACTTTCATTGGGGCTACTGTTACAGATGACTGTATCACTCATATTCTATGCTCACCATTTGTAAATTTTGAATTATTTTTCTTTGCGCTCTTCGTTCCGCTTGCCAGTCACATTTCATTTAACCCGCTTGCTTTCTGACTGGCTGTCGTCTTTTTAAATGTACTAACTATTGATTGTCTTTCAGGGTTATTGTAAACGCTAGAAATAGGGTCCGTTTTTACTCATAAATGTTTTCAGTTTGAGAAACTGTGAACTTAGTTGATTGCCAATCTTTTAACTTCCCTTTACGAATCACTTAGGTTGAACCATCTCAAACCTTGATTATCAACCAATAATTATTATTGCTCGTTCTCATAACTCCGCATCGTCATGGACTATTCGATAATTGAATAATATGTTGGAACAGCAATTCAAGCTTATAACAATTTTAGCTGGTAACAAGTTTGCCATTTCTTCTGCTGTCCCTCCATTATATCCGCTCACGCCAAGAAAATGTCACTTCTTTTTTCAGTCAGTGAAATATTTGAAATTTGTCATCCATGTTTCTAGTCGACACTAGGGCCCTGAGAAAATCCAGCCAATGCCATTTCCCAAAGGTGTCTCGTCGATTCGCTTATTTTCGGGTCTCATCAGCTACTACTCAGCTTTTCCGTTATCGATACATAACGTGCGAAAACCACTAAACTGACTGCAAGGTTAAGATGTTCCTTGGGAATAGTCCAGCGAATGTGAGTTTCTCTTCAGTAAATTTATATCTATGCTTATTTCGGACTTACTGCTGACACATTACGACCCCTAATTACCGACAGTTATGACAGCGGAAGCTTTAGCATATTGGGTTGGCGCTATTATCCTGTAAGTATTCCTAAATGGAGATGAGATAACAGTTATGCATGCCTCACGAACACTCACTAATGCAGAAAAACGTTACGTAGAGATGAAGAAAGGAACCTTAGCTTTAGTTTTCGCAGTACAGAGGTTTCACTTACTTATTATCGTTCGTTCTAACAACTGCATATCGTAACAAGTATGTTGTTGTCTATTGAATGATAAAAACTAGAGCCGTATTGTGCCACTGATAAATAATCGACTACATAATGCATAAAATTTTAATCACAGTGTCATGATAAGTTAGACAAATTGAAACTTGTCTGTAAAGGAGCGTGAAGCCTTTAGAAACTTATGATATCACTACTGCTTAACAACTGACCATTATCTGATGGATGATTTCTCTCAAACTACTTGTTATCACCTCTTTCCCCGTTCTTCTTCATCTAAGTTCATTCTTTTCCTTAGAAAGTGGGCACACTAAAACAGTGGTAACCATTCGAAAAACAGGGAAAACAAAAATTCAAGGTTAAATGAACTAGCTGTAAAGAGAGAAAGAAATGTTTACTAGGGCTAAGTCTTTAAAAGCAAAGAATAACTCACTTTGGGAACGTTGGTGTCACTTAGATACCGCATTAAGAACTCTGATGAAAAATGTGAAGTAACTACAAAATAAAATGAAGAAATTATTCATCTCACATTTTTGATAGTAGTCTATGATGAGAATTGTGTTTTAAATCCTGTGTCCTTTCACAAGTCAGTTAGAAATTGAAAAAACATTTTAAGTAGAAGACCAACCGATTCAGAATTGATGGTGAGCGTGCTGATAACCCTTTGATCCCCATTAGGAAATGAGATGGCCTGATAGACATTTCCTATTGTGATGTTAGTCTTTGAAATCCAGTCAGCAGAAACCTAGTAACTTAAGTTTTGCGTTAGTTGGCACTCATCAACAAGTCTTATTTGCAATGGTATGGGAGGTAGTATTCTCCTGGGATTTGAACCGGCATCAGTCGATAATGAAGTCAGAGATCAAATCACTTATCTATTCAATCCTTAAATTTCCTCCTGTTAGACTGGACTATATACACAAATTGATAGCCAGTGGGTAACTTTCATAACTGTTTAGCTTTTTATACTTAGCTTTGATCGAAGTCGATAGATCGAGCTCTGAAATTTGGCCAATCAGCGAAATGAAGTGACACTGCTGTGAATTGTATTTGTAGTTGAAAAGTGGAAACTATACCTGGAATAGCTGAATTATTTAGTCTCTGACTTCAGCACTGAGGCAGTAAAGTTCAGCTCACCTAGGCAGGAAACAACAGTTTACTCACGATGCAGACAAGTTGTGTTGATGAGTTTCAACAAGTACAAAACTTAGGTCTAGGGATTCTTAACGATTAACTTTCGCCAAATAACAAGCAAAAACATGACATTTGAAAGTACCTTTTGCAGTTTCACTGCTAATAAAGCCAAAGAGTATCCCAACAGAATAATCTATCTGCGATAAACCCACAGAAGATGATCAACTTAAGATTTTTCACACCTGACTGATTCGAGATGCTAAAGGGAGTTTCTGTCATTCTGTGTGTCATGAAGGCAGTAACACCATAGCCCATTATACCCTAGAAATCAAACTAGGTTTTTATGGGAGTATTCTCCCTGAACAAATAAATATGCATGCGAAATATTTTTTTCATGAAATTAATAACACCAAGACCCACTCAGTCTTATACCATGTCACGCCCAAACTTCGGTGTGTGTGAAATCTTATTGTAATGTTAATTCATAGGACGGCATACTGAAGACTCAGCTTCTAAAAAAATTAGTTCAAAAAACTCCGGCCAGCTCTCTTCTCTCTTTTTCTCTCCCATCCAGTATTTTAATTATTCATGAAAGATGAGTTACCGCTTTTCCTCTTCAAAATATGCAGTTTTTAACTCATCCGCCCCTCTGGAATATAATTAACGGCATGTAATCATCATTCGCTTCCTTAACATTTTTTGAACATACATTCAGCAGATCCCAGAAAAGCGTGATGAACTGTGATTTCTTGGACAGACATGGACAAGAACCTGTGTGATGTCTGATCTACTCATGAGTAGTGATCACTTACCTGTGTTACGATATTCTCACCGGCCATTGAAATTCTCTGCTACTATGACAAAATACAATCCTATTAGCTATCTTTGCAATGCAACTGAGTCCCTGCTGCTGTAACTATTTCGCTGTAAATACAGGTCAACTAGTTCACTAGTTACTAGCCATTCCTAAGTCCGGGTAAAGAGGGAAGGTTGGGCGTAGGGCTAGCAACAATACCCCGTAAAACCAATCCAGCCAGAAACTTCAAAGCACAGACAAAATATAAAAAATAAACATAAACTTATTCCTCACTGGAATCGGAGAGATGAAATGACGCCGGTTAGTGAAAGCCTTCGGAAAGCCAATTGGCCGATTTATCTTCTCTTGACGAAAGCGAAAGTGAACGTGGGGACATGGAATCTCTGCACCATGTTTGAACCTAGCAAGGCTGCCCGGACTGAAAAGGAGATGAGAAGGTATCGCACCGAAGTGTTAGGAATCTGCGAAAGCAGATGGAATGGAAGTGGACTCTCTAAACTGTCAACTGGAGAGGAGTTGATAATCTACTTCGATATTGTCACCCAGACGACAACCACGAGCACACTGTGTTTTGGAGTGGCAATCATGATGTCCACAACAGCATCGAAAGCTCTCATGCAATGGGAACCAATCTCCTCCAGGATCATAACAGCAAGGTTCAACTCAGAAGGAAGGAAAGTCACAATCGTACAATGCTACGCTACGCACCTACAAATAATGAACAGCAAGAGAAGGAGGAATTCTACAGACAACTCCAATCAACACTGGACAAGACACCACCTCAGTTGGCGGTATCAAAATTCTAATGGGTGGGGTGACATGAATGCCAAACTGGGGGCAGACGACACGGGAAGAGAACTAACCATGGGTAGAGAAGCACTCGGTGAAATGAAAGAGAGTAGAGAATTGTTTGCAGAATTCTGTGCATTCAACGATTTAGGGATTAGAGGCACTGTGTACAAACACAAGGATATCCACAAGGCAACATGGATTTCACCAGATACCAGGACACACTAGAACTCAGACCGACTTTATCTCAATCTCAAGTAAGTGGAGACTCAGCCTACCGGACACAAGATCAGATGAAGAAGGGGAACAGATATAGGTTCACAACACTCACTATCTAGTGCAAGGAACCTACCTTCAAAATCAAGTTGAAAGCCTTCACAGACCACAGTTTAAGTCAAGTGAAGGCACTGTGTTCAAGCACAAGGATATTCACAAAGCGACATGGGTTTCACCGGATGGACACACTGCACTAAAAATCAGATCGACTTCATCTCAATCTCAAGAAAGTGCAGACACAGTCTACTTGACACAAGGTCAAGAAGGGGAGCAGATGTAAGTTCAGACCACTGTCTAGTGCAAGGAACCTTTTAAATCAAGTTAAAAGCTTTCAAGGAAGTCACTGATGGACCATAGTTCAAGTTCAACACCAAGAACAGATACTTGACTGATGGACGAAACTGCAAAAGAAATCTTCACATCAGCCATCAAGACAAAATGGGGAATACCGAGCAACATCCCTGAATAAACCTGTGTGGATGAACGCTGGAAGTCTTTGAAAGAGATGTGGAAAGAAACCTGTATAACCGTATGAGGGAGGAAAAACAAAGAAGATAAGGAATGGATCTCGATGGATACATGGAAGCTGATAAAGCAGGTAGAGGAGGTTGGTGAGGATAAACTAGTGCAAGGATGAACGACGAGAAAAGAAAATGAATACAACATATAAAACACTGGACAAAGAAGTGAAGAAGAGTGCGTGGAAAGACAAAAGACACTTCTGCGACACTGGCAAGTGAAGCAGAACAGGTTGCAGGTAGAAGAACCCTGACAACATTGTATCAAATAACCAGGTTGCCATCAGGGAAGGAAGAGATCAGCACAGATGAAACCAATAAAAGATGATGAAGGAAATCTAATTACCAAAGAGGAAAAACAGAGGAAACAGTGGGTTGACCACCTCAAGGAGCTCTTGAATCGACCACCACCTGCAACTCGTCCAGAAATACCACATGCAGACCAGCCACAGAACTACAAGTGAACACAATTCCTCCAACAAAAGTCGAAGTCCTGAACGCCATAAAGCTACTGAAATGTGCGAAATCAGCAGGACCAGATGGGATCCCGCCAGAAGCACTGAGAACAGACGCAGAGACAACAGCAGACATGCTCACACCACACCACTATTGCAGAAGGTTTGAAAGGAAGGGTAAGTACCTGGCAATTGGAAGAAGGGCGACCGAAGTCCTTTCAAGAACTGGCACGGAATCATGCTCCACCTCTGTCCACCCCAAGCAAAATATTAAGCCGCATCATACTGGAGAGACTAAAAAATACGCTGGATTCAAAACTACAACCGGAAAAGGCAGGCTTCAGGAAGTGCAAGTCATGTGCTGGCCATATTGCAACGCTACTCTACACATCATCATAGAACAGAGTGTAGAATGGTAGTCAACTCAACTCTACCGCAACTTCATCGACTTTGAGAAGGCCTTTGACAACGTTGACCGAGAAGTTATTTGACAGTTGCTTCAACACTATGGCTTTAGTGCCACAAACCTTTATCAATCCCATTCAACAACTATATGGAGACGCCACATGCCAAGTAATTCACAATGGGAAGCTCAGTGATGCCTGTGAAGTGAAGACAGGAGTGAAACAAGGCTGCCTACTATCACTCATGATATTCCTGATTGTGGTCGACTGGATCATACAACAAACAGTGAGGAGCGAGAAGATGGGCATACGCTGTTTGACCGGTGAAAAGACTCTAGGAGATTTGGATTTCACCTTTGATTTATGTTTAATATCTCACAAACTCGGAGATCTACAGGCGAAAACCAACAAGTTGACAGAAGAGACAGGGCAGGGAAAACTGGACTTCAAGTGGACGTAGAGAAGACAGAGGTGATGAAGATACCCAACCAACAATGACAACAACAGCAGCAAGCACCAACCACCATCGACGGGAGAAACCTAGAGTAATTATTCTCTTTCACCTACCTAGGCTGGGCAGCGTCATTTCAACTACAGGCAGCGGTGGCCCAGACGAGGGTGTCAAAGCCAGGATCAGAAATACAGCAAGACAGGCTTTCACTAATATGAAATCAGTGTGGAGATCTTCTGCAACCAGCACACAACCTGAACAACATCCAGATTTTCAACACCAACTTCAAGTCAGTGCTTTTGTATGGCTCAGAGACTTGGTGCGTCACGTGAAGCATTCTCAACAAACTACAGACATTCATCAACAGCTGCCACCTACGCTCGTTACTGAGGATATCAGATGGGCAGAAAGAATGAGCAAGAAGGAACTCTGGACTAGCAACGAACCAATCAAGAACACATCGACCAACAAATATGCACTGAGAGGAAGTGGAGATGGATTGGGCATACAGTGGGAAGACGGATTGGGGACATCACGCACCAGACTAGGCCCTCGAGTGGAACTCAGATGGGAAACGACGATTTGGGCGTCCGAGGCGAGGGTGATATGGAGGAGATTGTGTGAGGAAAAGTGAGAGCTTCTGGGCAGTTGTGGCGCCAGGTTGAAAAGACTGCAGAGAAGTGAGTGCAACTGAGGCGTGCTACTGAAGCCCTATGTTCCACTAGGAACCCAAGGGCAAATAATAAATAACAATAATAATACAGGTGCTTAATCCAGTCTGCTTTATCTTACTTGAAGTGTTGGATAGAATCACTTTCTTGGGTCTGCCTGAGGTATTCTAAAATAATAGTATTAGAGGATACCAAGTGTGGGTAATTCAGCTCATAGTTAAGTTTTGTAAATAATACAAAAAGATGCAGAGCAGTACATAATTTCGTTCTATTGACTACTTTTGAAAGTTTTGCGCTTGATACTTCTTCAGACTGCAAGAGATAGAATATTTCATATATAAAAATACTTATTTTTGCATCTGAATAAACAGTTCTTAGTTTATAGCCCCATAGGAACCAAGGGAACATCAATTCGTTTGAAGTTGCAAACACGTCCTACTGACAGGTGCCAACAATTACGACACATGAGTTCAGGGCTACCTTTTGAGTGCCTTCAAATAACATAGATGTTTATTTATTTACGTGCCAAAATTTGAATAGCCTTCTAAACTTTATTCAGAATTCAATTTTTAACGATAACTGAAGAATTTTTAGCAGAATCTTACTATGTTGAACAGAGCAATTTGACAGAAAGATATCGTCTAATGCCAATTAACACAAAAAGTATTAGTTACTAGCCTTTAAAAATCCATTTTTCTCTAATACATCTGAATGAAGCGAAATACATTAAAAGTTTTAATTATAGGCGGAAATTTAGTTTTGCTACTGTTACATTTGATGATACATACTGTTCTTAGATAAAGGGTACTTTTACTACGTGCCTAAGAAGCAAATATGAAATTCGATACAATGTGACAATTCAACAAAGTAACAATTGTATACTTCAAAGAAACGGGCTAGAAAATACTTTTGTTATTGTGTCTTTGCTTTGTTTACCAGTGAGATAGATTAAATATTACACTCAAAGAAATATATTAAGTAAATTTTTGATAGTTTTATTATGAAAGGGAATTTCTTGAATCTTTAATTTCAAGCATTTCAGTTGGTGTTTCATAACAATACTAAATTATTTCAGTAATACAGTTTACTAAGTAATCTCAAATACTTCTAGTTTCTTTACAAAGCTCAATTTAGACATTTTCTACCTGTTAGGGTTATTATGAATGAAAAGAGCTAGAACAACAATGAGGGCAGGATAAAACGGATCCGTTTTATTTCAGTGGAATACTCTCGATTACCTAAAATCTAGAGTATCTAGAGTATCATGAATTTGTTTTTCTACCTCATTGGGATTTTACAAATATATTTCATTCATGATCAAAATATGAAGTTTTATATAACGTTTTTGATGGTGATATGTTCTCTGAGCTGGATGGTTTAGTCGTAAAGCCTACATTATCATTCTAGACAATATCATCAGCACAAACTTCAGAAAGAAGTGAGCTATAGGGTTTCCTCCACAAGTTGCTTAGTAGTTTGTCCTGATTGGTTGTTTCTGTCATGATCTCGTCATTGTATCCATATTGATTTCGACTGTTGATAGTTTATTGGTTGATAGATTGAGTCAATGTCAATATGTTTGATGACTGCTGACTGATATGAATGCCAAGCTTCTAAAATTTATCTAGAATTCTTTGCATTTCCTCTATCCAGGATTGCCATATTTTTACAGTCAACTTCAAGTTCACACTTGTCCATATGCATTGGTATGAACGAAGATATGTCATGATGGTTCACTGCTAGTTGGTATTTATGTAGATAGATATGAAGAGGGCAATCACTCTGTCGGATGTAGTGTTTTTCTTAGTTTCTACAGTTTATTTTGTCGATAATGTTTGGTTTTTCTTCCTTCTCTATAGCATCTAGCCTGCATATAAAGAGTTAAGAGATTTTGTAGGCTTGTGAGAAAAAGGGGTTTCAAAAGGCCTCAGTAATCTAGTTGTGATCTCGGAGACTTTCTCCATGTAGGGAAGGACAGTCCATTTGTTGGTTTTCCAGGTTGATTTCAGGGGTGATGACTAATTATGGAAACATCTCTTGATGGAGTTACGTGGATAGCCGTCTTCTGGAAAAGTCATCAAATGATTTTCTTCTTTTCTCCTCATGGTTGATGTACAACAGTAGGTCTTCGCTCTTCTGAACAATGTTTTATACAACTGATGTCATATGTTGTCAGGTTTTTACCATTATAGTTGAGGCTTTGATCTGCATGAGTCATTTTGGTGTATATTTCAGTTTTCGATTTCCTCGAATCCGTTCAAGTGATCAGAATATTGAAAAATGTTAGTTTGTTATGTAATTCCTCCTCTTTTGTGAATTTCATGTCGTCGAAAATGTTGTTGATTAATTTATAAGCGTTTTCCAATTCGTTTCTTTTAATGATGACAAACGTGTTATCTACATATCAGACCCAAAATTTTGGTTTGATCAACGGCAACACCACAGTTTCTAGTCTTTGTATTACTGCTCCTGTAATTAGTCTTGATACTGGCGATCTTACTGGTGCTCCTTTTGTCTGTTTTATTGACAGTTTAATGTACTTCAACTCACTGGAACAAAACAGAATATCGATAAGTAGTTAAAATGAATGAAAATAGTAATAGCATAGAAGTATGTCATAATACCGAATCCAAGGAGGCTTGATATAGTAGAAAACTGTCACAACTACATCAATAATTCGCTTAAAGTTTCTCGAATAAAAAGAGTAACAGTAATTCCAACGAAAATATTAAAAGACTTGAAATTATGATGTCACATATACCATCTTCAGATGAACTGAATTCATTCCTTTGTTGATTATCTTATAGATAACGAACGCCTCTGTCTGATGTCTAGTGTCAGTCAGATATTGCATGATTACTCTGTTTCACTTAGTCAGTCAGTTTTTCAGAATTTATTGATCTCAAGGAGATATTTTATCGTGAACTGACAACGGTTAGGGGATCTGTAAAAATCTGGGTACACTGGACAGCCGTTCTGTGCTAGTATGGGACTCCTCAGCAGTGTGCACCCCCACCACAGTAAGGTGTGGCATCTTCGGAATACCGTCAAAAAATCTAATTTCACTGGCCATCATGCTATGTTTGATTAAGATGCCATTCAGACTGATTGGGCTATTTTTTGCCAGGAATGAATTGAGGGTGTGGATGCGAATTACGGAAGGAACAAGGAAGGGATCGTGTAATAAATTCTAGGCGATCTTTGAGCACATAAAACATTAGTCTAGACACAAGACCAAATGTACTAAAATCACTACTGACAGTAAATTTTATGGCAAACTGTTCGTAGGTCTATTTCTGTTTAAAATATTGTGTGTTACAAAATATTTTCAAAGATACAAATAATGAAATTCTTCAAGCCTTTTACACGAAGAACAATTAAAATTCTTTCTTATGTATGTATTAAATGTCTTGATTTCACCGCTTACCGTTGGAAATTTCTGATACTAAACCTTTTGTGGTGTCCATTTATCTTGAGTATATCATAGAGAACGACAAGTCCGCCTTCAGTTCAGCATCTGAATGCAATATTCTCATTCCTATTGAACAGCATTTTTCTTCGACCCAGTATATATTGGCAAGCTTAAAAGCTAACATACTATAACTTATTTTGTAGTCGCTAACAGGGGAATCCACGAGATTCATTTCGCTTTATTTGGAGATCGTTAGTTGGATGTATTTGCATCCCAAAGAGTGATAATTTTCCTACTTGGATTTGAACTTCGCACTTATCGCTTCAAATACCGGAGCGTTATCCATTAGGCTATTGAGAAGCCCAACTGCCAGTACAGATCGATTAATTCGATTTACTATGCCAACGGGAAATTTAAAGTAATAATAAGTAATAACTGGTTCCTACTGCATAAGAGGTGGCTATCGTGCCCTATTGGCCTAGTGGATGACTTTCTGACATTTGAACCGATGGTGCGAGGCTCCAGTCTCCGTAAGGACGCCGTTACTCAATGGGTCACAGGTACATCCAGCTGACGAGTCCTATACAGGACAAAACGTGGATACTGGATTCCGCTGCCATTTCTCATCAAGCATATCATAAAATAATATTCATTTTTTGTTCCACAGAGCAGTTTCATTACGATTACAAAAATAAGACTGGAAGTTACCCAACGAAAACTTAGTACGAATTCAAACTCGAACTTCCGGAACTTTAGATTCACTTGTAAACTGATTTCGAAGTTCTATGAAAAGAGAAGGTTGTTCTTGAATAGATGAACAAGAGTTTGGTGTATGGATTTTTAACTTTAACATTCAGCTTTACTTGTATGAATATAGTTGAAAGTGCAGTGTAGTATTTACATATTTACTTACCTATCTAGACAGAAAAATTTGTGTTTTAAGACAAACGGAAATGAAAAGCTAGATATGTTTTATGAGACATCGAATTTTGCATAGGTAGAGATATTTCATAAAACAGCAATGCAGAAAATATCAGTTAGAAGCCTAGTAGGATAGCAAAAGCAGTAATCTTTCCTCTTTTAAACGCTCTAAAAAACCAAAAATTAGCAAAAATTTCAAATACAAACCGTTTATTTATTATTAAATGGATTTAAATTTTCAAATCACAACAATATGGTTAGTATTGTCAAGAGTTATATTTAATTAGTAATTTAGTAAATTACCCGAATGGCTTATTACTTGAAGACGATTCACCAAAAAGGCTTGACAAAAGCTAATTTGTATGGAAATAAGCTTCATCACTGACGTATCGACTTTAGAAATTTTGAGTAAACCTTTTGATTTTCGCCCAATAGTTAAAAGTCAGCCTGCTTCCCTAGAAACTAAAAAGTCGTAGTTTTTATCTTGTACATAGTTGGTGTTACATATTTCTAATTATTTATTTATAAAAGGTTATCGTGAATCTTCTGTGTATTAGTTGTAAACCTCATTCATCCTACTGTAGTGGGCATTGCTAATCAGAATGGATATAAATATTGTGTTGAGAGGGCAGCAGAAATCATAGAGAGTTGCCAGCAATAGGTAAAGATTCTGCTCAGAGAAACGCAACAGCCGATGGGGGCGTATTAAGAGCAAATTGAAATAGAAGCAGAAGAGAAAATGAAGTACATTATACAAATGAATGTCTTAGTGGAAAGTGTACAATACTTGATGATTGCTGCACAATATGTCAATAATAAACATTCCTTCCTTCGTCTCCTTCTTGTAATTTCCTACAGTACGACTAAATCATCACAAAGCGCCTTAACTTCCTGAAAGTTTCATTTAGATTTAGCAACACTGGGCTCATTATGAAGTTTTAAAACTGCTGGTAAGAGCATAAAGTGAACTGCATGAAATTCACATTATTATCACTTTAACTTGTTCATCATCGATGTCACGCTTAAAGTGTTTATCTGTTCGTTGGAACTTCGGACAGTAACTATTATATGAGTAGCTCAGTGTCATTGGTTTGATTTTTACATGGGGTACCACTTTTCACCGGATTTGTCAACTCGTCTTGCTAACAAGTGCCAATAAGCAGGAAACCTGGGATCACGGTTTACTTAATTAAAATGATCATTTTACAAAATGATTTAATAATTACACTGTCCACGTTGATATTTCTCATAAATGCGTGGTTGTTCAGCTGTGCAGCTGTGTCAGCAGGATTTCTCTTGGAAACCACTTCTCAGCCAAGATCATATTATCTGATCTCTGAACCGAAAGTGTCATGAACTGACGAAATACACCACTTAACAAACTGAATAGTTAGAAAAAACTGAGGATTATCTTTAGATTTCACCAGCCATACCAGAGTGATCCAAACATCGGAGGAGAATTTATCGGGGTACATTGCTGATAAGTTCGGCTGCAAACGGGCGAAATAATCGTCTCATACTTAGATCACTTTGATCTGGTCAGCAGCCTGAGTGATTTCTAACCGCTCAGTTTGTTCAGTAGAATATTTCTCAAGGATTTCCTGCCAACTGCCTTCAATTAACCAATAATAGTCGTCATTTGAATTACTTTCAGGCTGACAGACATTTTTATCTCTAACTAGCTGTAACTTGTTGACAGCTGGAATATGGAATCCTTCATAATGACAATTATCGAATTTCTCAAATCCATTTGTCTTCGTTAGCTGTTCAATCCTGAATTGTACCCAATTTATAGTTGTTCACATTGTATAACAATGGTTTCAGTTTAAAAGATGAATTCCTGATCGTTTCATGCAGGTGTAAATAATAAAAAATCATGCGTTCTGAAACCAACCGTCAATGTTGTTAAATTTTTTCTAGTTTGTCTAACTCGATACGAATTTAACAATGGAAAAATCAGAATCAACACCTATCGATGGTGTTAATTTCATAGTGAATTTATATTATACTTTGTCCGATTTTCTTTTATAAATTTAGTCATAAACAATAATTTAGTGTGCATTAGTTACGAAGTTGAAGGAGACTTTGGAAAAGGTATATTGGTTAGTCGTAACCTATTGGGTTAAATGTGATAGAAGTGAGAGGGAGTGCATCAGCCGTTAGGGTTAGATAACCGTGGCTATATATTGCTAACGCAAAGTAGTCCCCAGTTCAGTCCCATATATCGTCAAAGGTGCTTACATTTTGCTCCTAAATTCATTAGTAGAGCTGTCAAAACAGTTTATCTTTTAAGTTTCGAGGTATTATTCATCAGTAACTGACATCATTTGGGGAGCCATTGAAAACCTGGGAGCACTGGACAGATGTTTCGTCCTAGCATGGGGCTCCTCAAAACTGAAATCCCCATTCATCTCAGAAATATATTACTAAATAGTCCTCATTAGTGACATGCTTCCAGATGGGTATCACGACGTTCTAATGAGAAGTCTTGAGCTGTGGGATCAATCAGTTGGAAGGGAAGCGTATGACATCTGAAGACCTTTGGTGATAGTCACACTATGTCGTGAATTGACAGAAGTTGTAAACTGTAGACCACTGAACTACAACCCAGTGGGTGAATGATAAACGCGTTGGCTGTGAAACCTGAAGGCCAATTCAATTCAATCCCTAGCCGGCTCGTGGGTGTGCACTGCCGAGGAGTTTCGTACTAGGACGAAACAGCAATCCAGTGCTTCTAGGTTTTCAGTGGTCCCCCAACTGATGTCAGCCAGTGATGAATACTACCTCAAAATTAAAATCCCCAGTCATCTCAAAAGTACATTAGTTTGTCTTTTGACTTTTATATCCAAATTTAAGATTCATTATTTCATCAGTGAACTGTCTAAAGGATCATATTCGAGTTAATTACGAACGAATCGTAATTATAAAGGTTTATGTGTAAAATCCGTTGGTGATATTAATGATACGCTACCTAGATTAGGCGTATGTCGTGCATAAATGCGCTTTTTAAGCTTTTCACCGATTAATCTTAGTAGTTAACTTTAACCACTGGCTCATGGATTCAAACTGTAACCGACCCACCAACGTTTCAACAGCTGGATATGCCGATTGTCTTGCGCATCATACGTATGACTGATTTTCCACTGCATGAAGGTTCACGTGGTATATGGGTACATGAGAGGCACCACTTGTGCAACTTGTTTTTTATTGATACTTATAATTCCCCCATATTTTACTGGGTCAAATTGCCCTACCTCTGTTGACAGATGGGCTCCTGTGACGATGCTTCTATACTGCCTGGATATTCATTATATCATAGTCTGTAAGTGATATCCATTTCAAAAGTGGTGGCTGTCGTGCCCCAGTTGTCTACTGGATAACGCATTGGCGTTTGAAGTGATAAGTACTGGGTTCAAGTTCCAGTGACAGGAACGTCACAAATATGATGATATGCATGTTCTTGAGTTCACTGCCAGTTACCAAGTAGACTACGATAGAATGAGTATCCAAGCAGCATCGACGCATCCCATCTTCTAATAGAAGTCGAGTTAATCGGTCCTATATACCAACGAGAAATTGCAATTATTATTAAACATTAACTCTGATAATCTTATAAAGAACAATGGTGATGTGTTGGACATACTGACTAAGTGATGAGAACAACTGGTTTGTAACGTTGTGGAAGAATAACAACTCCACAATAAGAACTGATAAAATGGGGAGAATGCTAACAAACGGAGTATCATTGGAGTACTAGCCAAGAGTTTTGTAATACTCTAAACGTGGACACCTCAACTTGATTTTAGCTGCTACTGATATCACAACAAACGTCAGTCAGTTTTGAAAAGACTATCGAATTAACCTCAACAAAATTTAATTGACATTGATATTTCACTCTAATTTATTAATGAATTATGAATAATTTATCAAGTTAAATAGCAAGGTTACAAATAAAGCAAAAAAATCAACCCACACACGTACGCCTGTCGACTTTATACTTTGCTGAAAAAGGTACACCATCTTTAGACATTATTTATCTTCTATGTTCTAAGGTGGGTTTTTTAGATGGAATTAGTCGGCCACATTCAGCAAATCATATCCTTCTTCTATAGTAGTATCTGAACTACATAGGATGAAAGTGTGTTAATTAAAACATTCGCACTTTCAAAGTGATAAAATCAAAAGGTAGATCTTTAGAAATACTAAAACTGGTTAGAATACACTGAAATTCAAATGAACACTTTCAAACAGGATGAAACACAAATCTTGAATCTTATCCCTACTTATTATCAAATAACTAGTCATTTATAAAGTTTTATAATTATTTTTTTTCGATTTGAAAAAATTTAATGTAAACTTTAAAAAATGTTTAACTGAATTTGTTTTCGTAAAAATTATTACCATCATATTTTTATTAAGACAAGTTTCATCAATTACCTTTATGCTAATCTGAAAATTTTACACATTTTAAGACAAAAAGAAAATGATTTATATGAATATCCTTTTTTTCTTTAACTGAAGAATAAACGGAAGAGGAATGGAATGAGATTACTTACAGTCTAAACCCTAACGAATCCTTCATTCATTCATTTATTCATGCATATGTAATAACTGTATCACCACCTCTTGAAAATTGTATAGTTCAGTAAAGCAAATGAATCAATAAACAAGGAAGTATTATTGAGCAGAAATGTCGATCCACCAATGTATATGTTATGCACATAGAAAGGGGATTTAACGTTTTCTGTACATACACTAACTTTCTACAAACTATTCTTGTTATCGTCGTCCTCTTCGTCGTCAGATCGGAATCAAACATTTGCTTATCACTCTCTATATATACAAATATGAATGCATAACAACACTTGATACAATCAGAAGCAGAAAATAGATTAGAAAGCAAAACATAATGAATGAATAAGAAAAGAAAGTTGTCATTTACAGGAAGTGCAATAATTTCAAAGTTTCACTCTCATTGTCTCTGCATGTGTATTTTCCACTATATATTTTTCTATTTCCTTTCCTGAGTATACTTTCTTCTTTCTACTTTATGGAGTTGTGGTTTAGGTAGTTGTTTTCAACCAATACGTCACATGTTCCATCGAACAATACTGCACCTAACGAGGTTCGGGAGCTAAGTAATAGTATCATTAACCGTCATACACTAAATGTGGCTCAGTGTCTACTTCATGACTGTGTACGTGGTTACTGAGTACATTTTCAGCTGCATTTTATGCAAGTAGTAGTAGATAACACCATGAATTTCCTTTTTGCAGGATTCTCCAAGATAAAGGAAGTTTTTCTGTTCCGATAACCGCCTAACCATGTCCTTAGTGTAATTAGCCTTGGTCGTCTGAGCCCAGTTTTAATAGGTGACTGTCATTATCTATTCGTTCGCCTGTTCGGGATTTCAAAAATTCACCCAAGTGTATTTCTGTATGACAGCCTACTCGCTTGCATACTGAAACCACTTGCAACAACTACCACGTTTGAAAGTTCAGTTATTGGTAGGAAGTTATATTGTTTTCTGTATAATTCATCCTTCACTTCATCTGAACTGTATATAGTGAATGCATAGTGAATGGAGAGTTTCACCATTATTTTTATTCTTAACTGTGACGTTCAGTCTAATAGGGTACAGGTGACTGCCAACTGGGATCTAGTCGAGTGGAGAAACTTCTGACATAGCACTAAATGCTATATATACATCTTTAAAACTGTCAGAACTAAGTGTGGAATCTCCAGAAACTTGAAGGTTGAGTCCCGCGGATTCACCATACAGAGTGAGGTTAAGTGAGTAAACACATTTGGGTCCTATATGTGTGTCTCACAAACACAGCAGCTGTACATAATCCAGGATGCCAGAGTTTTGACTGTCAAAGCTTGTTGGCCGATTTCATGGGAAGTGTGTCCAATGAAGTCTCTGATATATGTTTTGAAGTGTGGTTCCAGAAGACCACGGACGCTGCTTCATGAACTCGAATCACAATCTACGGCTTAGATCTGGAAGAAATTAAAAATAACTTGGGAATATAAACCATGAGATGCGGGGACAAATTAAATTCCAAAGATATGAAAGGTTGATAATAAAATGAGGGAACTTGAGTGCAGACAGTCGAGTGAAATTGTTTTAGCATTAATAGAGCGTCACTGCAGGGCGAAACAGACATCTGCATGAAGCCAGTGTAACACAGTCTTTTTGGAAGCTTAAGAATTTGGCTTATTTGTATAGAATCCAGCCAAAAACAACCTACTTCTATCTCTGAAAGACAGCAGGACAGTTGAGAAGTGTACTATTTTGGGGAAGGCACTGCTTAACTCTTATTCACATAGAAAAGGCAGCATCACCATGGACACAGTGAATTCTTCAACAGTAATTAACATAAAAAGGAATTTCCCCTAACTTTCGATCCTCGAAACTCGAACCACGTGACAAATTCAACCTTCATCATATGTTTAGAGGAAGAAAGTAAGCAGCTTCTCTGTATCCTGGTAATGACTGACACTCATATCTAAATCCTATGAAATCAGATGACACTATTTTTTTTATATAATTTCTGTTTTCAGTTTCGTTATTCAAGCGAATTTAGTGCACGAAATAAGTAATATATCCAGTTTCAAGTTGGTATTCATCATGAACTGATATCAGTTGGGGAACCATTGAAAACCTTTGAACACTGGGCAGCTGTTTCTTCCTAATATGAGACTTCTCAGGGCTGAAACCCACACAAAACTCCAGGTTAGATTAATCTCCTATCCTTATCAGAGACTTGTTTCAAGATGAGATTTCCTCCAGTTTGAGTGAAAAGTAGTAACCTGTGAGGTAAACCAGGTAGGACGTCAGGAGAGATACTCGACGACAGCGTTAGATAATAGTCGCGCTATATCACGAACTGACATAAGGAAGTAGAAAAATATGGACCACTGGATTCTGACACAATGCCTGCATAGTAAAGTGATCATCATAGGTGCGCATTGCTGTGGAGTTCCACACTTGGAAGAAATAGTAGTCCCGTGCCCTCAGGTTTCCACGGGCTCCCCAATTGATGTCAGTCCATGATGAATACGGAATTGAAATCAGTAAAATCACCACAAACCTCTAAATTAAATTTATCTAGTTTCCTTTTGCTTTTTTTTCACCTTTTTCCTTGACAAAAACATGTAATGAATTTGTGTAAAGTTTGTCACAAAGCTTTTCAATGATAACCTTTCTTAAATGACTTAATCATAATGAAATTCAAGCAAAAATCATGCTTGTTTAAATCACTGTAAATAATTCATATCGGCATTCAAGGTAATCATAATGGCAAGAAAGAAACGAGACGTTCAATGTTTAACACATATATCTTAATTTACAGTTAACCTATTAGTTTTGTACCTGTTTTAAATCCCATACATAATAAAAACCCCATACCAAAACTAGTAGATTCTTCAAGATTATTGGTTGAATTTGCTGATATTATGCATCAAACATTTATTATCTTTCACTTTATACTGATCTCAACAAAAATAAAAGACTGAAGAATAACTACAACATATATGAGTTGATCATTAACCACTCATATTAATTTCAGCTTGAATGTGGCAAAACGCTGATGGTCATGTTTAGTAGTAGAATTCGGCAACATTGTCTCCTTACTTACGGAGCTTGCCAACTGCAAGTACCTCAATTATAATAGATATGCCTACTTCTCAGTGGAAATCGAACAAAACACAGCATTTAAAAAGGTTTAAGGGCGTTATCCACTAGTGTAATGTCTTATAAACATTGAATTTAAAAGAGCTTTGTAAATAATGTAAGTATTACGCATATACCTAAATACAACTAAAATGTCTCATAAGAATTAATTAGTTAACAGCTATTCTATTTTCAGTCAAAAGTTTCACTACTATTGAATCATTTGTTATTTTTGCGCTTATTTGTGTTTATTCAAGTGATACGAATTCAATTGTTTGTGCGTGACCATTATTATTTGTACACGTGAATAAATCTTAAGCCCATCTCATTATTTCTTTAATTCTCTATCGAAAAATAATAATAATAATAATACAAAATACTGTTAATTATCTCATTATAATAAATAATGGCTAGTCATTTCTGTGAGCTGTATACAAATGCCACGCCTTAGACCACCAAAGAAATAGAGCGTATCCATCTACTCAACATTACTTTAAAATAAAATGAACATAAAAATTAAAGCTGAGTAATGTGTAATGATTTAACAGTCATCTCCATTTATGTGGGTATGCATATCTGTTGTTTTTTTGTATTGAATGCAAAGTCAAGCACATGCATGTATGAAGTGGGCGATGTCACGAAAGGCAAAGTAAACCATAATGAAGTAAGGTGAAAAACGAAGAAGGAAGATATATATATATATATATATATATATATATATATATATATATATATATATATATATATATATATATATATATATATATATATATATATAGCTGACTCGGTGGTGGCTAGTAGTGGAATCCAGGACACGTGTTACGTTCTATTTGGCACTCACCTGAGTGCAGGTGAGTAATAGTGTTCTCACAGAGACCTGAATCCCGTAACCATAATCTCGAACGCCAACGCATTATCTATTATGGCACTGAGGCATGACAGCCCCATCTTGTACAACGGGTATTGGTTTTTACTACTTGCTGGCGATCATAATTCCCCGTTGTTATGATTCGATTTCATCTTACTCTACTCTACTAATTATTCAGGAAATTGGGTTCAATTCAATATATGGATTACTTAAGAGTGATTTTAAAAGCCATCCTAACACCTAGTGAGATAACTAATTACGTCTCTGTATCCTATGAAAAACTACCTTCCTAGTCGAAATTCTGAAATTTGATTGGCTAACTTAGCAGTTAATAGAGTGGCCTTTGAAGTCGCTCCTTATTTAAAAAACTAGTAATTCAAAAAGTGCTCTAACACCACTTGGTTTAAACAAAACCAAGTGAGCAAATTGTATATTGAACAAAACGACAGTTTTTGATAAAGCCATCCTTTTGATAAATATTCAGCAGACTACTGGATATAACAGTGCTTCCATCATGTTTATCTCTGTTTTTAAATTGATACACGAAAACTTTTCTAAAACAGAAAAACTATCCTACTGAACATCTAAGAATAAGATTATAAGTTCTTCACGCATTAAAATATATTTAAGCAGAATCAGTTACATGAAATGTGAATGCACTGTATTAAAACAACCAGTCAGATAATTGGAATAACTTTCTTTAGTGTCTCATAGTTAAATGAAATTATATTATAGTTTGACTGGTAACTAGCAGCGGAATCCATGATACAAGTTTCGTCCAGCTTGTACAGTACACATCGTTCCAAACGCCAGAACTTTAACCAGTTATCCATGGAGGCTTTATATCCACCTCTCGTGCAATCGATGTCATTTGTTATTTAACCATGTTGGTATCAAATGAGGAATATGCCGAATAATTTGTAAATGTGAAGCCTGATGAGAATTTACTGATAATACATATTCGCTTCAAACTCTGTCTTGCAATCGTTTGTTATTTATTGATACTTATAAACTCCCGTTCTTATACTGAATTGAATTACTCGACCTCTGTTGGTAAATGAACTTCTATATAAATGCCTCAATACTGCACGAATATTTGTTGAACATTCATACAGGAATAATACACGAAGCAAAGTTGATATCATGGTGGATGAATTTAAACTAACAGTTGGTACTGATTTTCCCTTGAACTTTTAACAGTCAGTAGACAACTTGAAAATGATCGTTTTTCTATGGTTTATTGAAATAATTAGACAATCATGCTGTACCTTAGTCGTTCTCTGAATTGCATAAGTTTCTTGTGGCCCGATGTTCGCAGCTCAGTTGGTAGAGAACCAGGCTAAAAACCTGGTGGTCGTTTGTTCGGACCCAGCGTCCGCCCAAATTTTTATTTCAGCTTCAGTCATCACCTAGTATTATTATTATCATCATCTATATTCTTTTATCCACTGTGAAGCAACTAACTTGAACTTCTGTAATTTAGAGTGTCGGTTTGTTTCTGTTTCTATACATTCATTCTGTTGGACTACGATTTTTAATATTGGACGCTGAGACATTGAAAAGAAAGTTCTTGAACACCTCAGTTATAAAAATGATACAAAACCCGGACCTACAGTACACCTAGCAGTATTATCCTGATTTTCAGAATAATCTCTAGGTATTGTTCCAGTAGTGGGTCACTGGCTCAAACAACTTATTGATTACAGATTTAATAATGTGTAAGTGAAACTCAGTCTTCAGTTGATCAAGTACATTTAGTCCTATTCAGCAGATGAGTTTCGATTTCTTCAAACCATCCTGTGAACTATTTTTTCTGAATGAATACAGTAATTCCAACCAACTGCGAAAACGACATCATTCAAGCAGAATAAAAATTCCATGGAAGATACTTGTCCACTGCCAACTAGGTGGTGACTGCTTGACGAATCCGACCTAGTGATGTAAAAGATAACTGAACGGATGTTGGTTGACAGAATGAGTGACCAGTTCAACGTATTACTCAGTAAAATAAAATGCTCAATGACTGACAAATTTTGTGCCTTGAACTAACCAATTACTTTAAAACTCATTTGAACCTAATTTCAAACGATTACTTACTTTATCAACTACCTGTTAAAATAAATAACAATAATTAAGAGAGAAAAAGCCCCACGTTATGGTATGTACTGAACACTAACTGGTTCTGTTTGTTGTGTACTTTGACAGACAGGGGAAACGCATGCATGATTAGGAACTATTCTCTCATCCACTGAACCCAGTATACTTAGTCTTTTGTTAAACCCGATAACTCCAAATTCTTCCTCCTTCATGCAGGTATTATAAGAAACATGCTGAGCACATAAACGGTGATTTTCTACTGATAGGCACTGGTATTTAATGTGTGGATGTACTACCGAACTCCTCTCTGAATTTACAAAAAAACTGATTCAATAGTCAACTGCTTCTATGAAATTTAAGTTTTGTGAATATTAAATTTCCTGATGTAAGAAACGCCTACGTTGTTTGAATTCCTTCCACAAAAATTCTTGAAAGTTTAAAGTAATCAAATCAAACAAGTCCGACTAATAATATAAAAAATATGTATCAATATAGGCTTGTCTATCATTTAGGAAAATAGTAGCGAAATGAGAATGACTTTTATGTATGGTTTTAAAATTTCATTTCCGACTCAATGAGGCGATTATCTTACGTGTTATCTTTGCAACGGCCCACTTCTTCTTTTAAAAAAATCTGTGTCGACTCAATAAACTACCACAAAGATGATAAAACTACGTAACCCAAAGTATGTACCACTATTAAAAACAGTGCTGTTCAATAATTCACCTCAAGCACAAAAGACAAACAACCAAACACAGCGAGGATAAAAGGTTGACTTAAGAGATTTTACTACTTTTCTTTATCTTCAGAAGTGGGTTATCGCTCTAAAATATATTCAATGAAGAAACGCAAGCGTATTGATTAGCCTTTACGCATTTTCATGAAGCGTAAGCATCGCGCGATCTGTTGCACAATTATTTGAAGTAAAAAGCTTTAACCTACTAGTGAGTAGTTAATGAAAATACATGAAATAAATTTTGGGAAGAATCGCCAAAAATCTAGAATTTGAGATAAACGTGTATCGTAAATGGACACCCAGAGATATTTATAGGTAAAAAAAACTTCATCAGAATGCAACCCATTACCATTTTATCACTGTGGAGAAAGAAAAATTTAATTTACAGCTTGGAATTCAATGCAAACGCAGCAGATGAAGTGGTCAGGCGCAGACTAATGAAGACTGTCAAAAGAATAAACGGTGCAGTCACTCTGTTTATCACCCGTACTAGTCGCTCTATGGAAAAACTTTCGCTTCTAGCAGCTCCAATGATCATATATCAATCCACTTGCTCCTGTGGAGCTACGCAAATAGGCCGTACGATGATGCAGATTGCATAATGTAGACGCCGACAACTTGCAGTATGGGTCAACAAAGGTCAATGCAGACCGATCAATAGTCCCATGTTACAACGTTTGGTAGTAGCGGACACAGATCCAGGAGATTCATTCGCTGTAACCTACAAAATCTGACGTAACCTACTGGAAGATTATAAAAGACGTTTACCTTGCACTGCTGAAGCTTTGGCAAAACAGCGATCGAGACAGAAACTGTCCACAAGCGATTTTACAATTCATTGTCTTTAATAAATCCCTAATTCTGAAATTTTCTAGTTCGTAAGCCTAACTAATCTTTTATTGTTCATACTATTATTACGTAAACGGCTTTCATTTACCTGTCACAGATTTCTCATTCACTTGCTCACTGAAAACAGTCTACTTTGTTACAAAATTCTTTGCTTCTTGATTTCAACCCACATCCACTCACTGAGTCAAATACTTCCGTATCGCTAAAATAATTCCTATCCCTATATTTTTTTAATGGTCACAAGCTAAAAGCAGTTACAAATCGACAAATATATTTACATTGATTACATTTCAATGCGATTGTACAGCTGGGAGAGATAATGTATAGCCAAAAACAAATTTTTGCTCTGGTCTTTACTCTCTATGGGAATATTTAAAAGCTTCAACAGCTGGTTTGTAAGAAATTATTGATTTGCAAGTAGTTTACACCACAGATTTTCAGGCGTTAAAAAACCAATAAACACCCGGAAGCCATGGAAAGATGCTCTGTCTCAGTGTGAGAATGTGGTTCAGGCGGAAAGAGTAAAGGGTGGCTTCATAATATTGTTCTTAATCACTGTTACATCCACCATTGAAAGTGGGTGAAAAAACTGTCTTATGAGGTCTTTAATGAACACTGATCAGAAGTCTAAAATCATAATGAATCAGATGACCAGTGCACAAAGGGCATAAATGTTCCTACCGAAGATCTGAGATGAACATACATTACTTAAAGTTATTTAAGTGTGAAATGTAGACATTTAAAAATAATAATAATGAATATAGGACCAAATATTACTGTTAAATTGCCTTTAGTTATTTAATTTAGCACATCTTTTGGTTTGATGGCTTACTATGCATGTCACTCCGTTACCTTAGTTTTCCAATCTAGTTCCTCCGTGATGTGGAAACTGACAGTCGAACCGCTTATGAGGTGCTTCAAATATATATTTTGCAAATGCAGCGAAATCTAATGAGTCAGATCTCCAATCAAAACGTCACAAAAGCTCATGCACCAATCTATCGCTTTTCCGAATATTTTCGTTTTAGTACTTGTGTATGTCCCCAAACTAAGTCATGTTCAGAAAGCAAGCACGGTCAGTAACATCTAAGCGCTCCTACCTCAGGTTCGCACCATTCGAAACATCCTGTAACACAGGCATACTAACCGTCGAACGACCGATACTTGCCACATTTCTTCACCTGAAGGCAACATTCTACTCTATCGACAATGAGATGTTGTGACAGTATCCGACCATGGAGAGAGTACCAAGCAAGTATACAGTGCTAGTCAAGGCTCTCTACTGGAATTCACACAGCCGTGTCACGGTTTATAGAGAATTGTAATGTAAATTGACGACAACTAGTGGTGTCCACCAGAAATGCCCACTGTCACCGTTCCCGATTAACTTCGTCTTAAATGTACTAATGGACATAACCTTAGATACTTCTGACTTCACAGGGATTGACCTACTACCTAGAGGGCATCTGGTTAATTTGGAAGTATGCAGGCGATATTGTTCTGCTGGGTTAAGATGGTGAGAAAATGCAGGATCTTGTGAAGGTGCTGAGTAGAAATCTGAGTGTGTTTAGCATGCGTTTCGCTGGCACCTGTCAAATGTAAGATTATGCTTCAGGACTGTTCTGCTCCAACTACTCCCAATTTAATGATAGGAAGTGAAGTGGTGGAATATGTCGACCACTTCACTCACTTAAAGAGTGAACAGGCTAATTTCTGGTAAAATCTCAGCTCGAATACAGAAGACCCATTTGGCATTTGCCAACTTGGGTCGTCTGTGGTGCCGACTGGCGAGATATCTGATAGTCTATCAAAGGAAGAGCGTATTTTGCTGTCCTTTTTATACGGTTGTGAGACATGGCAGTTAAAAGTAGGTTTTCAATCACAGATGTTTTCGTGGTATCGCTCTCGTTTGGTGGGATCACTGTGCGAGCAACGTTGAGGCCAGGTGAAGGGTAGTAGGCAAGACAGGCAAGTCGATTGGTGAAGTTATGAAGCTTCACCAACTGAGATGGCTCGGAGATGTACTACGCATACCGATCCATCGCCTACTTTAACTTGCAATGCCCAGGGAAGTTGGATTAGGTAGGAAGAAGGTTTAAGGTGGCCAGATCAGGACCAAACACCTGTATAACCCGTATTTTAACTACATACGTGAAGCATATTGAATATACACCTATGTAAGTTGAAATTGCAGTGTCATCAGCCCAAATCCAACTCTCCTGTCATCAAATAAGCTACTTCGCAACGCTATATGTCCACGATCTTACATTTCAAAAACGGTGAAGTCCCAGATTTTCTTTAAGTATTCGATTGTTAAGAATGATAATGAAGTAGCAAAAAAGTTATCTTAGAATTTCATTCTATCGACAAGTTGTCCTGCTTATGACAGAAGCTGTATACCTCGTTTCAAATCACTAGTTTGTAGATATCGGATTAAAAACTAGTGGACGGAAGTCAACAACTATGATTAGTCTAAACAGGAAATAGATGGCACATTTTGACGAGGTCACCTCTACGGTGATGACTAAACTTTTTAGCATATTATACATACGATATGAGGTTAGAAACTAATCTCTCTATCCTAAAACTTCCCTATTAGCTCGACGACCACCTAAAGGAAACTGGAGATATCAGGGGCTATGACTAAAAAACTAAACCTACCTACCTACCACAATAACACCCTTATTAAAAATAAGACATTAATCATAGCACGTAGTATGCTAACGAACATGAAAGAGTGGTAAAAAGACCAACTGAACGGGTAGTCAACCAATACGATGAGCTTACCAACCAATAACTGTGGCGCATTTTCAATATTCGGTAAGAAACTGTTTCTTATATAAGGTGACCATGAAACACGCAGATCAAAAGCACACAAGAATAAGGTGAGAAAAGGCGTTATCACTAAAATTATGCTGCAAAATACATAAAATTACGACGAAACTGATACTAGAAGCAAGTCAGTGTAATCTCCATTAACTATATACCATTTATAATACAGGTTTTATTATTTTGAGCCAAAAAGTGTAATTACAATAGAAAACAGAAATAATGTATGTTATCAGCCGCAAAAGTATAAATAATAACGGGCTTAAAGACAACTCGGTGGGAATATTAGATACATATATATTGAAAAAAACAGGTTAGTTAACTCCGACTTCTACGTCGTTCGCGTTCTTGTCGTTCTCTAGCACGTTTCAAATCACGTTCAAATGAACTCTCCCGTTCATTTGGGGTTCTAGAACGCCGACGTTCGCGTGACTTAGATCTGCGTGAATGATGTCTGTGTTTCTCACGATCAGATCTGAAAATAAGAAATTCACCACATAGAATAAACCAATATGTAGTTATGAAAAAAAAACTGTAAACAGTCATGCTTAGAAGCGAAAAATACAGGTTATGTCCATCTTACCAACCGTAATAAACGTTGATTTATCACTTGGTCTGAAAAACTGAAGAATCGATTATTGGAAAACAATACATTTACGTTTCATGCTCCTTGTTACCCATGAGAATATATCTGCAACCCCGAAGAAATTGCCTCATCAGAAAACGAAAACTTAGTCGCTCAGAGGTAGACAGACATAAAAACGTAGAACATAGTACAGAAGTGCCACACTTGACAGCGGTATGCAAAGAAAGGGTGAATAAAAAATGTATGACTTTAGATTATCCAATATTCAATACAGTGCACTACGGCGTCAAATGAATTAATGATTATGCTTTAAAACTGATCAATAAAATTTGGTCGGCGCAAAGCACTAGATATCATGGAATCCACCACTTTTTGACGAATGATCAACAAATAAACAAAATATATACGATATAATAGGGTAAGTATGCTAAAAATGAAGTCTGCCTCACTAGGCCTGACTGTTGAAACGCACTTACTAAGCGTCAGACAGCATAAGGTGATAGGTTTTCTGTCCAACGTGCTTACATTACATTGTGGAGCTGCGACTCATTGGTTTAGGTAGTTGACTTTCAACCGGTGGGTCACGGGTTCGAACACCGTTCCACCTGGATGAGGTTTAGGCAGTCAGATAGGATCATTAAGCCCTCACACATTAGGTGTGGTTGATTTCTGACTACACGAATGTGTACAAGTTTACTGATTGCACTTCGGTATTACACAACGAAGTGAGTGAAATTAGGGTTCGCCTTGCAGCTATCGACTATAGAAATCAACTGTTATAATCTGCACCGACCTAAGTTGTAAGGATTGAAATTAAGAAATCCAACCTACTAATGTGCACTAATAAAATAGTACTAACGTTACAAAGTCAAACGGAGGTAGACAAAAGAGTGGGGCTAACCTAAAAAAAAGGACAACAAATTACACAGTGTTAACTATCTAACTGATATATCTGTACCATTTCAAGATCCAAATGTTGAAGACCAGTGGTGTTTCAATATCGATTGACTTGCCTCACATTGAAAATCCTGAACACCTCTGTTCTTTTCTTCGAATAATTGTTTGATTTACTAAATCACTTTCCTACTTCGGTTGACGTTGTTTCTGCAGATGCGAAATGTGACATTTTTGATCCAATCCACTTTCAGAGAGACAGGTAAAAAGATTTACATAGAACCTCACAAATAGGGTATCAGTATGATATACCCCTAAAAAGACTGCATCTAACTACTATTTCCTGCGGTCTCGTAGGTAAAGGGTGAAGCAGCAATGTAAAATCCAATAAGTGGACCTGTCACCAAGATCGTGGGTGACAATAACTTAAGTCCTGTTCAACTGAACGTTCTAACAAGAAACCAAAAGGTCATGAGTCCCACTCATGACATAACCATTTGCCCATGAAGAACTGCACAATTCGTTGTCCGTGACGGTATGTAAATTCTCACTAAACTTCCAATGATTGCAGCACGGATGAATTACACAATTAATTCTACTGAAAACTAGTCTCTACAAAGAGCGAACAGTAAAGTTCATGTAGTTCACAAACTCGAAGATCATGCACAGATACTAAGTAGAGATAAAGCAAAAAATAAGTGATGTCTTATTACCAATAATTTCTAAGTAACCTAACCCAAAACGGTCAACTGACCAATAAAGTCCGCATGGGATCTAAAAAAGAGCAACAGTCTATGTTTCTAGATCTCATATCAGCGTAACATAAAAGACCATAAAGATTTTTTTATGCATATGTATGTTCACGCCAAAGCGAATCAGCCACTCATTTATACTGTCTGAGAGCTAAAGATACGACCTGACTGTCTATAACTCCATAGATTTAGTGATAAATCCATGATCCATGAAATGAATGTTATGTGACTGACAGAACCATTCCAGAACCTCGCACACAGGTGTATCGGTCAAAATTGCCACACTTCACAGCAGTTTACAAAGAACAAGTGGATAGGAAAGACTGATAACAAAGAAGATAAAGTTGTGTGATGGAATGAACAATTTAAAGACAAAGGTCAGTTTGAATACTCAAATATTTGGAGACGTTAAAGAGTGAGTGTATCTGCGACACTGTGATCGATTTTCACCCATGTCAACCAAGAGTCCTTAGCCACTGATTCCTATCCTCTCGGGGACTTTAGTCAGAAAGTCTACATCCTCTTAAACGACTCATACCAACAATCAGAGACTTCATCGACAGGTGTTAGCTCCTGGTCTGGCCACCTTAAACCTTCTTCCTACCTAATCCAACTTCCCTGGGCATTGCAAGTTAAAGTAGGCGATGGATCGGTATGCGTAGTACATCTCCGAGCCATCTCAGTTGGTGAAGCTTCATAACTTCACCAATCGACTTGCCTGTCTTGCCTACTACCCTTCACCTGGCCTCAACGTTGCTCGCACAGTGATCCCACCAAACGAGAGCGATACCACGAAAACATCTGTGATTGAAAACCTACTTTTAACTGCCATGTCTCACAACCGTATAAAAAGGACAGCAAAATACGCTCTTCCTTTGATAGACTATCAGATATCTCGCCAGTCGGCACCACAGACGACCCAAGTTGGCAAATGCCAAATGGGTCTTCTGTATTCGAGCTGAGATTTTACCAGAAATTAGCCTGTTCACTCTTTAAGTGAGTGAAGTGGTCGACATATTCCACCACTTCACTTCCTATCATTAAATTGGGAGTAGTTGGAGCAGAACAGTCCTGAAGCATAATCTTACATTTGACAGGTGCCAGCGAAACGCATGCTAAACACACTCAGATTTCTACTCAGCACCTTCACAAGATCCTGCATTTTCTCACCATCTTAACCCAGCAGAACAATATCGCCTGCATACTTCCAAATTAACCAGATGCCCTCTAGGTAGTAGGTCAATCCCTGTGAAGTCAGAAGTATCTAAGGTTATGTCCATTAGTACATTTAAGACGAAGTTAATCGGGAACGGTGACAGTGGGCATTTCTGGTGGACACCACTAGTTGTCGTCAATTCACATTACAATTCTCTATAAACCGTGACACGGCTGTGTGAATTCCAGTAGAGAGCCTTGACTAGCACTGTATACTTGCTTGGTACTCCCTTCATGGTCAGACACTGTCACAACATCTCATTGTCGATAGAGTAGAATGCTGCCTTCAGGTGAAGAAATGTGGCAAGTATCGGTCGTTGGACTGTTAGTTTGCCTGTTTCAGAACCTGACGAAGAGTGAAAATATGACCGATGCACTCTCGTCTAGGTCTGAAACTTACCTGGTTGTCTTGAGTTTGGTGTTATCAAGCTCCAGTTAGTCGTCGGATAACTTTGAATACAATGAGTCAAAGTAATTCTCCTACGGTAGTCACAAGAATTCTCTCCTTTCTTTTAGAATAGGATGATCAGTGAAGTACACCAGTCTGACGGCACTCTCTCTGATTCCCATGAGTCACCTACTACCTCCGTCACTCTAACCAGTAACTTCCCACCTCTATCCTTAAAAATGTTGGGTAGTTAACTGCCAGATACTGTTGCTTTGCGTCGTTTCAGGTTTGATACAGTCTTCCTGACTCTAAAGAGAGTTGGAGAACCGACATCTACGTCACATTCAGGTTCGGGTTGGATGTTGGGCAACTAAAGCATTGCTGTGGGCCAATCGAACTGTGCTTTAAATCGTTGTTCAACGTTCCAGCTGCCTGTCCTAGGCAGTTAACAGCGTCCCATCGTTTTCAGTGATTGTTTCACTCAACATCGTCTTGTTAGTGTCCTTAATAAATCTAAATAGTTGCCGAGTGCTATCCACCAGTGATGCCTTCTCTATCTGTTTCGCTTTCGTCACCCACCACAGCTCGCAGCTGACGCATAGACTCTTGGCCAATTTACGTTTAAGTTGGTGTCGCCCTTTATCGTGGTCAAAGCCAACTGGAATCAGTCCTTTCACATCAATCAGTTCCGATGACGTCGCGGAAATTCATTGACGTTCGCTAATCTACATGTGCAGGTTATCAACTGTCTGCTGCAGTTCTTAAAGCAGACTTAATAACACGCCAGGTTTCCTCAGGATGAACATTGCTCTCTCGTTCAGATAAATGCTTAACTAACTCCTCCCTAAATACATTCCTGGAGTCCTCACCTTCCAGTCGAGTATAGACAGACTTTAACTATCGCTTGTTTCCTGCAACCAGCAAAGCGTATACGCGAGCCTACACTAGCGCAGGACCAGGGACCAAGCTGCTGCTCCAGAAATAGTAGCGATCCTCTCCAACGATGGCTTATAGCGATATAATCTATGTTCATCGTTGGTTTCTGTGTTGGTGGACGTCGTGTGAAACAGCGTCTCTCGTTATGCTTGAAGTTAGCGCTGGCCAGAAACGAGTGATTGTCGAGACAAAATTGCAACAAATGATCACCGTTGTCGGTTCCTTGGCATGAAATTCTGTAAATACCCCAGGATGCCTTTCCGGGTGGCTCAGATCAGCTTCCCTACTTGAACCCGACCGACAGCTGCTACCTTGACGTGGTGGTCGGGCTTGCATATCACAATGACCCAACGAGCTATGCTGGTGGAACGCTTGTTCCCTCGAGGTCCTACCATACCAGAAAGGTCTGTTGGGTAGTGGTTAGACGAAAAGCAGTTACCGTTATAGTGTAAATTGCTACACTATGATGGGGGTCTGAGGGCGAAGTCGTACTGCTGCTAGCTGGATGGGGTGTGACAGCAGTAAGGTGTTTCCCTTGGATGACCAGCAGTGCCAAGCTGATGCTGCCTTCTCAGTGGAAGGGGGGGTTAGAAAAGGTCGGCCCCAAAAATAACACACTCCACCACGCCCCACGGTCTGCCGGGCCGGCGGTGTTGGTTCACTTGTCGTTTCCTTTCGACCATCCGGCCCCAAAAAAACAAAATTCAAAATAATCATACTCAAAAGGCTGGGTGTGACAGGCCTCAAGCAGATGTCCGATGGGCTCTGCGGTCACACAAATCTCTTTCAGGTACCTTAAGAAGAAATAGCCTTCCACGGTGTGGGCAGCCGGGAAGTGTCAACCGCCCTCACAACTCTGTCAGCACCCAAGTTTCTTCTGACTGCTATCCTCCTCCTCCATCATTACCTTCTAATCTTCCTTCACGTCTCTTAATTAATGATGCTGCATCATCTTCAATTTCTCCTACCTCTGCAGCCTTCGACAACGATCTGAGTCCACAGAACAGCATCCCTGGTCTCCTTAAACCACGCTCCAAATTACATATTGGAGCCTTCAATGTCCGCACCCTCCGTCAAATTGGCCAACAGGCTTCGTTGGCAAAGACTCTAGCAACTCGGGCATGGATGTGTGCTGTGTTTGTGAGACACGCATACAGGACCCAAGTGTGGTTATTCACCTGACCTCTCCTGACCAATCTGGTGAATCTGCAAAATTCACCCTTCGAGTTTCTGGAGATTCGATAGCTAGCTCTCGTGGTCTTGCAGGTGTAGGTATAGCATTAAGCACCAGGGCAGAAAACTCACTACTAGACTGGATCCCAGTTGATAGTCGCCTCTGCGCTATGAGGCTGAACGGCACAGTGAGAACTAAAAGGAATAGTGAGACTCGCCGTTGTCTCTTTGTAATCTCTGCTTACGCACCCACTGACTGTAGTTCGGATGAAGTGAAGGACGAGTTCTACCATAAACTGTCTAACCTCCTCTCGAAAGCCAAACGTTCGGACGTAGTGGTTGTTGCAGGTGACCTCAACGCACAGGTGGGTAGACTGAGTGAGGCAGAAAGGCACTTAGGTGGCACTTTCGGAATCCCAGCTGAACGTACAGATAACGGTGATCGCCTATTACAACTATGCTCAGATAACCGCCTATTTTTAGCCAGCACAAATTTCAGACATAAAGAAAGGCACTGTCTGACCTGGCGTCCACCGAGCTCGACTCAGCGATGGACACAGATAGACCACATTGCTATTAGTCATCGCTGGAGAGGATCGGTGGAAGACTGCCGCTCCTTCTGGAGTACGTGTTTGGACAGCGATCATGCGTTGGTCCGAGCACGTATATGCCTGCGTCTCAATGGACGTAGAAAAAATTTGGCAACAAAACCACTACGAGTTCTGCTGGACAACGAAAACACCAAAGCCGTGTTCAGTGAGAAGTTGGCTAGGCAGTTATCGGAACAAAAGACTGTCACTCATCCAGAAGAAGCTTGGTGCCATCTTCAGTCTACTGTAAAAGCAGCACTGGAGACTGTAGCCGACTCCAAGATAATGGCTAAAAAGAGCCAGTGGATATCAGCAGCTTCTTCCAAACTAATGGATGCACGTGAATGCATCCCTGCAGGCTCTGAGTACAATGAAGAGCGAGCGCAACTTAAAAATAAACTGACGAAAAGTCTGCGCAACGATCGTGAACAGTGGTGGGCAGCAAAGGCTAAAGAGATGGAAAAGGCAGCGGCGATCGGTAACAGTAGACAGTTATTTAGACTTATTAAGGACACTGAAATCTCTTACATGAAATCGATAGTGGGAACTTAGAAGACTAGGAATGAGGTTTTGGTGGCTTCGATCGTTAGTAGTGATCGACGAGTGAGAGGTCCGGGAAAGTGTAAGAGGCTTAATATTAGTATAAGAAGGTGAGGATCAAAGAGGAGACAGTTGAGAAAGATACGTTATATTTAGCTGTCATATGTACTACTGGAAGTGTGTGGATGGTTGACACTTTCCGATTGCCTACCCTGTAGAAGGCCAGTCCTTCTTGAGGTATTTGAAAAAATGGGATAGTGTGACCGCAGACTTCAAGGGACATCTGCTTGAGGTTTGTCACACACAACCCTTGGCAAATTGTTGTTGTTGTTTTCAGATTTGGTTGTTCTAACGTTGGACAGAGAAAATCCATATCGCCGAATTATTAGTAAAACTAGGGCGGAAATGTCAGTCTTTAAGAAAGGTGAGAAGTCCTTTCGTGATAACCAGAAAGATATCAGCCTGACAGTGTCTAAGATCCTGAGTTATAGTCACTAGACGTTTGTGTGTAACTCGGGGATAGCAAATTCGAGAAAACCATGCAACTTTGAAACCCAGCAAATAAGGGGTATCGACCAGGTAATCACACTCCACCAGGTTCTGGAACATAGGCAGTGTCGCCAGACAATGGCTGCCCTTTTAGACCTGAAGGTAGCATTCAACTTGTCAACCGAGAGGCTTTATCGTAGTGTTTCGCACAGCAACTCCGTTGAATGCTCTGTTAATGCTCGTGTTAAAGCCTATGGTATTATGTGCCGACTGGTGTCCGTTAAGCATGTCTACTCTGCATTCTTATTCAACTTCAGCGCAGATATCATCTAACTTCTCAGGGACTGACATCACAGGAGAATTCTTGGTAGATCTAGAATACGCAGATGACATAGTCCTGTTACGCGAAAACCGCGACAAAATGCAGTCTCCTGAACATTTCCAGTGGCAACTTGAGGATGTTTGCGGTGCATTTCTCATAGTCGAAACGTAAATTGTTGCTCCCGAACTGATCTTTAGTGGTGCCCTACTTAACAATATGGAGTGAAATGATTGTGTTGAGCACTTCATTTACCTGGAAAGTCAGACCAGGCCTTGGTGGCTTAGTGGCCGATGAAATCTGTTTACGGATACAAAAGGATCGCTTGGTTTTCACCAACTTCAACATTTCTGGCGTCACCGTTATATCCGATCGTCTATTAAGAGTCGAGTACACTGCTCTTCAGTTGGCTCTGTTCTACTATATGGCTGTGAAACATGATCGTTAAACGTACAGAATATGAGGCTTCAGGTATTTGACTACCGTTACCTTCGTAGTATAGGCTGTGTTGTGGTGTCTCCATGTTATGAATGTAGAAGTCAGGTGTGGAGATTCAGTGAAGAGAAAAGTTGGTTGATGAGGTTGTTAACCCTCACTGACTCAGGTGGCTGGGGCACGTCTTACGCATGCCTAGTCGCCACCTACCTCATCGGGTAATCTTGAATGAGGTAGGGTGAAGCTGGAAAAAGGCTAGGAGTGGTCAGACTACATTTAAAGATTAAATTTAGTGAAAATACTCAAGCTTTAGAATACATCGAAGAATGTATACATCTGAGCTGTGTAGGGAAATCTAAACTCCCTGGTTGGGGGACGCGTGACAAAAGAAACCAGCGGCTGGAGACTAGGTGACATGGTTCAAAATCTATCTGTGGCACAGGTGTCCATACAATATTCTCCCTCTCACTCTGTTTTTACTGCTCTCCACTGCATTTGATTGGCTCTTCTTTATCTCCATCGTTTACCTTAGTTTTTTCTCGCTTGATATGGGGTGTGGAAACTTGGAGTCATGCAGTAATTCCTGGTCTTAAGATGGAATGAACTACGAAAACTTAAGGTTTCCACTAATAACCCAGTCTCCATAAAATCAAAATACAACTCATATACCGCCTACAATTTCGTGCAGTAGGCAGTGAGCTACAAATGGGTGAAGGCAAATTACACTACTTGGCTCTCGAGATCTCAGCAGACAAATTGGAGTCCAAACTTGTAACCCGCTGGTTGAATGTTAAGTGCGCAAATCCATGGGCAAGAGCTAGAAGAAAACCTACCAGCTACAGTGAGGCAGAGCTTCTAAACGAATGAATAAATGGCACACATTGATGGTTAGGAGTAATATGACCAAGACGTCTCCGTCACTAACAGCAGTTTTCATTGTTTACTATCTTCAAAATTACTCAAGAATGAAGTGTTTGCAATCACATGTCGGTTACGTATACGATTGCACACATTTGGATGAAATGAGCTGTAAGGATGATACTTTCCATACTGAATAAGCGAAGCGTTAAAAATCTCTTAACTAGCGTACCCCTACGTTAGTTTAGTGCCACGATGTCAAATAAGTGCTGGCTGATTCACTAACATGATACGCCATTAATAACACAAATGCGTTAACAGAGTAAGAAGTAAGCAGTGGAGACTTCAAAGCTAACATCGGCAACGAAGTACAACATGTGATATTACCAATTCCCTACAATGGAAAGAACCACCTATCTTTCCGCTTTATTGTAAAGTAGGATTTTAAATGTGCGTTGTTAACTGTTTGGACTTTTGTAGAGTTCATTCTCTTCAAAACGTATTTACATGACCTGACATCCGGGTCTTAAAACTACTATTTAGTCTTCAGTCCTGCCGTTGTGGGCTATTAAGATTCTCAACGTGCAGCATCAACATCTAAACAACATTAGTTGGATGAGTCCTAACAGCACTGAACTGACATCAGTCTAGTAACCCTAATTTCTAATGGGTGGGAGGTACACTAATAAACAACTACCTCGGAGTCTTGATACTTTAAAACCGTACAACTAAGTAGTATTTTAAGGACTTAAGTGATAAGTAACCGTAAAAACTACTGGTACAAATTGGCTACCCAAACGTTAGTAGGTGAAATAGATTCAAGAGCCTGCAATATATTAGTTGAAAGCGGTGTCTACACCCATACTTTTATCAATTGAGAAATGACTCTCTGCTGAGTGGATGACAAACCTGGATAACTACCAGTGAAGCAAAAGTGACTTACTTGTGCTTTTCATGCCGATGAGATTGTCCACCATATTTGTGATGCGAACCATCACGACTCCGATCGTAATGCTTCTTAGTTTCACTTTCTTGGGCGGAGCTAACTTCCAAGAGAACCTGGCATCTGCGGAGGCGCATTTTCTCTTCTAATTTCTTTTGGACAGGGACTGGAATGCGCGGGAATAGAGTAGAGAACCAATCAAGCTTGGTCAACCAGTGCTCCAACATGTGGCCTATCGTCATAACACAGCCGCCACCAGCTTTTACATCCAGTTCCTGAAAGACAAAAACTTGCATGAAATCCAAGACAAGGACATATAAGGTTCATATATTGAGGTTCTTACAAGTAATAGGCTAGACGACTGACCCCAAAATACCGTCAACCCGTGTGAATCAGGAAGTGCTACGGAACTGGTAACTTATCGAGTCTTTGTACTTACCTCGGGGTCACCCCAGTAAGGTGCGTACCACCACCAAAAATCCTCAGGAGGGATACAGTACCTATAATCTAGTTAGCTCAGGTTACATTAAACACACCTAATATACATAAAGCCAAGCGCTCGAATGTATGGAGAATCAGGATGGTCCAGAAGACCCTTGAGCTGCTTTCTTGTTAGTTTCAATGTGAAAAGTTTATAAAGTAGACAGTAAGCCGTTGACACGATACCACCAGCCCCCACTCCACGAACGCCTCCACACATTCCAGTCTGGCCACCTACCCGCCTACTTCCACGCTCCCATGGCTCCAAATGTTCGACCTATAAGGAAAGATATGAGATAAATACACAAAAAGCACCTTGTAATATATTTCATCAATAACCTCATGGTATGTTTTAAGCTCTACCAGGTTAGATTTGAAGTATGGGGACTGAACTATGTTTGTGTAAATCATTGTATTAAGATTCATTGTTTGTTGGTTTCCCCAGAGTTTCAAAATATTGCCACGAGGTGCCTGTTCATCTTCATCCACTACTGTACTGGGAAGTCCCATTTGGGCAAAACTAGCTGCCATCTTGCCTGTGATGGACTAGTGTTGGGTCCGTATTAGCCTCTATGACAACCACGTTAGTGCTAACGAAGACCAATTATTAAATGCGTGGACGAAATAACAGTGGTCCTGAGCGTGACAATCCCCAAAATGAATGGCGTCCCAACCGCGCCAGTTCAAACCCGTAGCCTTCGAAACAACCGCTGAGAACCAGGTTTACAGTGTTCAATTTCCTATACCAATGTTTTCAAATGGTTATGCAGTGAACAGAAGCTTCGCCTAACTGTTTTCTGTATCTGAAATCAGCAGATCACCAATTTTTCGTTTTGGAATCTAGGTGTAAATACAAAGAGGAGACAAACTGGCAATTTTCTAAAGGTTAGGTTATTTATGACTTGGCCCATATGGTTACTTTTTAATCTTCAATTGTTGATGTGCCCTACTAGTGTAGCCTCAGTAACTATGGAGAGAGCATTCCAAGCCTTAACAACTCTTAGGGGAGGAAATTTGTATCTATCATACTAATTTCAAGTGCTAATTTCAGGGTGTTCCCCTGCGATTATTGTTTGACGTTATCTTAAGTAAAAGGAGAGGGGGCCACATTAATAGTCCAAAACATCACTTCATTATTAGGTCACCTCTCAGTCGCCTATATTCTATGCGTCCCTCTTTTCGCTTGAACCCTGGTTCACAAATAGATTTATTGCAGTACCCTTAGATGTGTTCGAAGTGGTTTTTATCTTTTTAAAGTGAAAGATGAAGGACTTAAGTTCTAGGTAAGACCTATGAAACTGTTAATGCTTCGGTGGAGATAACTATGATCAAGCTCACCAGGGATTCACCACAAAGCCACCAGTGCCGAACTTGCCCGAATGCGATTCTGGCCTAAGATTTAGGGACGTTGAAGAACGAAAGAACAAGATTCTTCTTTGTCAGAGACGCCTTCAGCTCTATGCCGTCTAGTATGAATGCAAAACATCCTCCACACTGCCTGTGTATCACCTTACATCTTTCAGAGTTGTAGGTTGGTTCATCGTGATATGTCCACTGTTGAAGTCAGGTCATATCGCCATGCAAGGTGAGCCTGCCGCTCATAATTCTCATTTCTTTCCATTTCTGTACACCATTGGTAAAAAGGAGAAGCTTCACATGACGTCTGCAAAGGAAGGTAATTTGAGTAAATTAGTAATGGGATAGGTTTTAAAACAGAATCCTGAAGGACTCCACTGGCACCCCTTGTTTCTCTGAAAGAGGCGGAATTCAACTGGACCTTAAAGAGGTTCCCACTTGATCACTACGATACCTAGTTGACTAACAGTGAATTGACTTTGATGAACCTTAAATAAAACCAAATTCGTACTCCGTACAACACTCAGAGCACATCTATCCACATTCAGCGAAGGGCATTTCTTAAAGCCAGCCCAACCCCCAGCCTGTATGCGAAAGCCACCAACAGGAAACGACAGAAAATGAAAAGAAAATCTCTTGGCCATGGTGACGACTGTCATACATGCGGCTTCACCGTAGCAAAAAAGTGCACAGTTTTTGAGTGCATCGTTTTTGAGGAGCGGGCATTCTTTCCATATGGTGAAGACATACCAGATGAATATTACATCTTCATAGTGCGCCACCTATGCACGCTATTCAGTACATCTGCCCACGACGGTAAACGAGGGCGATTCTAGCTGCAGTGTCTTTTAGGGCCACCTTGGAAGACAATCCTGTGGCTGCTCGGTTGTCGGCACCCACACAAACTACTACTACTACTACTACGAATGAGAGTCCTAGAAACATGTGGGTCAGTGACGTCCAACGGAGTCACACCTGTAAGTAGCCCGGAAGCAGTCTGGCGACTGCCACATGTAAGGCAAACCATATCAACTGTCGACCCAAAAGCTGCTCTAACCGCTACCCCTGCCGAGCACCGCGTAAAATGGGTTGGAGTGGAAGAAAAGGTTCTCACTTTCAATTAAAACCCACCCATGGCACACGATTATAAATATGTCGATTCCGGGTCGAATTCCGTCATCCTGAACTTCCTTGCATGTCGCCACTGTAGTATCCAGAAAGTGGAATCATTTGACGGTCACCAGTAGGAAACGACAAGTCGCATTCCAGGATTAGGCAATGCAAATGTGACACCATGCCAGCCCTACTAAGGCGGCCATTTACCTCCGGGAAAGCCTCCGTCGATCAAGGTGACCCTGGCTCGGTTCAAGAGGCTGAAAGATTCCCTTTTTTGTCGCAGGCGCCAATCGTCAGCCAGCAATCTGGTATTAGAGAAATACGGGATCGACCATGATCGCCAAGAGAAACATCCCAACCATAGTTATCCACGGTATACCGGAACAAGCAGCCGGAAATCTGTCCTATCCCAGAGTTGACAGCTTATGATGCGACTGATCGACACTGATAATGACGGTCGATGGTCGCGTTGCACATGAGCACTTGCAGATATGGTAGTTGATGAAGTTTGTAAACATTGATCAGTTAGAAAGTTCGCAGCTCAAGCCTCAGTACTAGTTAGTCCACTGAAACCCACTGAGTGGGAAACTCCTGTCCTTTGGGATTGAGAGTGAGTCATGGTGTCTTACAGCGCACATGATTCTCTCATGTTCGGGCATCCAGTGGCTATCTATATCCTGCCAGTCAAGCTTTGTCCGCCCTTCCATTTGTTCCACGGCCCTCGAAATGTCCATAACTTCACCTGAAGCTCCGGTAACTTTGGTTTATATGAGGAGTCAGCTCTGAGTTACAGACATACTGAAACCTGATAACTAAATGACCATTCTTGCCCGATGAACAGGGATATTGTGAGGTCATCTACTAAAGTTTTTTGCTTGTGAGAATGCCCTCCAGGAGAGAGGAAACCTAATTATTCCTTCATTAAGTTGCCCACCTCATGTTTTCGGTTGGCGTGAATCCTTGAGCAAGATCAAGGAAGCGAACTCCGGTGAAATGAACACTGTCGTCATAAATATGGTCGATGAAATTGACTCTGGGAGGTCATAAGTCTGAGGAATTAAAGATAGTTAGCGATGAAGCTTGAGAAGGCGGTTAATGGCTTTTAGCATACGATTATAGTAATGATAATCCGTAGTCGGCTTCTTATATATCACCCATATCAAGTACCTTGGGGTCTTGGGAACTCTTCATAGGACATCAACCGACTCGTCTAGGCTTTCGAGCCTGACGGTGGTGAGCTGCGACAGAAGTCACGTGGACAGCTACTTGCGTCATTTCTCATCATCCCAGTCCAGCTCAGTATAACAGTGTTTGAAACAGAAAGTCGCCGATACGAAACGTGAGTAGAGACTCATGCCCCGGTAACGCCAGTAAGATAAGCATCAAACGCATTGCTTAATTAACGTCGGTCGTTGATTTTGTTAAGTGGGTTTAGTGCATTTGCGTAGATGCGGCTAATGATCTTTGCTTTGAACAAAGCTAGCGGTGCTTTGGTAGTACCCATATGTTGCGATAAAAATCGAAACTATGGGGTTGGAGCCAGCTTAAGTTTAACATGCTGGTGGGCAGACTTAACTATATTCCCGTTCCTTAATGGTAGGCGATCCACCCAACGAAACAGCTGGTTCCCGCTCGTTTTGGTTCCCCTGAGGCCGTCTACTTTGCAGCCAGTCAGGATACAAGATAGCTCTGGGTGGCAAACCGTATCTGCCAGACTGAAAAGCTCGAAGTGCGGCTATCGTAATGATGCAGACTGGAGCACTAACTTACTTAGTCTAGGTCTAGGATCCCCATCATTTTCGACCATGCTGCATTTTTTGTGCAGACACATCTTTAAGGTTCCTACAGGCCTTTGAGAATTTGTGCTCGTGGCGGTCGTGGTGAGATTCTACCGACTGCGTGCATTCCAGGCCTCCCTGGATTATTGGGTGCCTACTACAAAAGTAGGTTGCTTGAACAAAAATATTTAACAACCAATAGATAATAAGATTGTATTTATTCCGAAAACTAATCACCGTTAGTAGACATCCGCGTAGGTTAGGGATGAAAAATCAATCGGCAAGGGAATCAAAAAAGAAAGAAAATGAGGTGGGCATGAGCTGGAGATGCAAGCAGTCTAGTAAGTCAGCTAGTAGGAACGGCAAGCAGCCTGAACGAAGAACGTCCAAATATCTAGATCACAACACTAAGTAGAGTAAGTTTTTGAGTGCCCTACACACTAGTGGAATTCTCTGCTCACACTCGTGTGGTTCTGAAACCCACTGGGCATTACAAAGATGGCACTACTTTCTGCGAACTTTCGTTTCCCGGCTTGGCTAACTATGTTTACTTGGGGGCAGAGTGTGCATAATCGTGGAATAAGCCATCTTGTTAAGAAGTGAGTTTTAGAGGTCGGAAGATACATACGAAAAATACCAAAATAAATATGGAATCTAACTAGTAACCGGTGGGAACGAAACAGTCCTTATAATAAGGACTAACTTCGGGATTACTTGGGATCTTAAATAGGGGGCTGATTTAGCCAGTACGGAATTCGCAAGCCACAGCATACCGCAGAAAACCGAGCATTAACAGAAACTCAGAGCCACGGTCAACCCGCCGGTTCCCTGCTCTCTTTGGATGTCACTGATGACATCCCAGAACTCCTAAATTTGTGGGTGGAGACTGAGCAAATAAGATTGTCAAGTAATAGGGCTGACTTGTGGGAAAGAATAGGGTAGCACAGGTTTCTCCTCACCCTACACGGGTGGCTTCGTCGTTTGCCGCTTCTAGAAAGTAAAACCAGGATTGTCTCCCATATTTGCTGCACTTTTATGAGTGATGCAGAATGTCTTGCATACTTAGCATTGGATCAACGGGATACAAACCTAAACCAAGACGGCGCAAAATTTGCCAGACGAACGCCTAGGGCTAGCCTGGGGAAAAGTTGTGAAACTTTTTGAACGGTTACAAAACAGGCTATGTTAGTACGGAAAACTGAGAGACCCTTTATTCAGTTAGCATTGTACCTTTTTGACACCAAAATCAAATGAAAGATAGTTTTTTTCACACCGTTTGTGACAGCTTTATTTGTTGTGACAGGAAATGCTACCAGTTTAAGGATAGTAGGATTGCAAAGGGGTTGCATTATATTCAAAACACCTTGAGGTTTTTGGCCATTCAGGCTTCTAATATGGTTATGTTTGTGTTAACACCCATTTTTAACATCAAGTTACATTGATGGGCTTTGCCATCCATGGAATCCTTTAACTCTGCTTTTTTCACAATACGAGGTTAAAACTAGGGTATTGTGGCAAATTTTAATTCCAATTTAATCTGTTTATTAGATGCGTCACACGCTGAAACAGTGTCGTTTACTGGATAGTGTTTTGGATATGATTTATGGTGTACATTCGTGTCAGGCGATTTTTCATGTCGGCTGATATTAACCGTGGTCCATAACTTATGTGCTTTCCCAGTTGTAGTCAGTCATCTCAATGATCAGATGTCTATACACTCTGTCGTCATTCTGGTAGTGTGATACCAGGAGGCAGTTTTGTACTTTTGAGTTTTATATTCGCACACACATCCCTATACCCACCAAGACTAACTCAGACTTTTTCTAAGTATTCTGCCCTGGACATGACAAACAGGAAATCTGCGAAACCGAATATCTATCACAACGCTTCGTAGCAGCGAAATATCCAAACCACCCGTTAGATCTGATCATACGGAGTAAGTATCTCATAAATGCTCACTGCTACGAATCTATAATTCTATGACTAGTATGGACCATGCAGCGATTTATGAATAAATTTTTATTCTCACATGTTAATTACCAATGTGAGAATAAAAATTCATTTATCTATGCAGGTATTAAGCTGCTACGGACTCCAGTATTATGCTGCCGTGACATCACTTTTGAACGGGCTAAGTTGTGCTCTAACATGGAATGTACGACTTATGATTGTGCCAGATGGCGAAATATAAAAAGATGACCTCAGAAATTAAGATTACCCCCAAACCAACCCTCAGCTTATTCCACTTGGCAGCCAGCATCGGTGATATTCTTTGGTCTTGTTTTTATCACACGCATCAAGCGTTATTTCGGGATAATTGCCCACCTGCAAATGCGGAAACCACTCTAAGCTTCGTGGGGATTAAACCTCAAAATACCACTGCATGGCAGAAGGCAACACATTGATTCGCCTTTCCTACCAAAGCTACACTCAAGGAAAATCCATCATTCTTTATGGCTGCAAAAACGTACATCATAATGCCTACTGTAAACGGCATAAGGCGGATGAATAAGCCATCACTGTACGGGCGATATCTGGTCAATGACAGGGTTGTGTTTAAAAAGTATGCGATGTATGTATCCAGCCCTAAAAACTCTAGGGATGATAGAACATATGCAGAATATCTGGTATGTATTCATGTTACTGTTCATCAGTATTCGCCTTAAGCAAGCTGGTTGATAGAGTTTTGACGCATTTAAACCTTGGCGGCTTTGATTATGATATTCGATTCACTTAAACTAAAGTGCATGAGTGCATGACAGTTTTACTGGTATGGTCTGCAGAGTGGGGATTGTAACTTCGTCAGGTATCCTACAGTTTGTGTAAGCCCGGATATGAATATGATGGGCTACAGATAGGGGATGCCTCTTTTATTCTAGAGGAAAGCAGCGCCACAGCACAGATGGTGGGTGTCTTGAGGAAGGAAATTTAGTATGGTAGGTACTTGAGCGCTAATAATTATTCTATCCGACTGGAGCTTACGAGTGCGCTGATAAGAAATAGTCACTGACAGTTGCTAAGCGTTGAACAAGAAGCAATGACGTTCGGAGATTGTGATTATCGTAGGCACCTTGAGGGGCAGGTGAGACGAATTAACTTCAGGGGTACACCAGGGGCTATTCCGTGTTCAATAAAAATCAGTTTTGAATATCAAGCCTAGAAAGAACGAAGAAAGTGGAACCTTGAAACAAAGAATACTGGGCACCACAGTGCAAAAACTGAGCTGTATTCCTGCCATTAAATTGTGTTTGGGTGTTTCACAGAATGTAGTTATGGTTCTTAAGCAGCTGCCATCAGTCGTAAGGCGTTTCGCTGGCGCCAATAATGCATTGATGCCCTGATAAAACATTGGATGTACATGACCACACAATAAGTGCCGCCAACCGCCTGACAGCCAGTGAAATGACATCGCTGAACTAATACTCTAGAACCTCAAATACTAATTTAACATACCACTACAAGCTGAGAAATGACAAACACCTCCTAGCGACGACAAACAAATATTATCTGACACTAGCGTCCCCAAGGTAGCGAAACTGATCGTAATTTAAGAATAAATATAGGTGGGATCTCTTTCTAAGTATTGTTTTATGAATTAAATGGCTCTTATTTTGGAACAGTGAGGACTCTTTGTGTCTAGCAGTTGCCTCTCTTTTGTATAACCTGTATCATCGTAGTGGGGTAGTCCATATGGTAAACAGCATACTCGCCTGACTCCAAATGACGTTCAAATGCACCTGGTTGTATTACTGGAAACAGTCTGTTCTCAGAATTCCTCGCAAACTCCTCTACAACAAATTGTCTTGTTTTCTATACACTAAGACTCCCATCAACCCACTTCTTCATACCAAAAGTTACTTCGTATTCAGAGGCCTGTAGCCTCGCACACTTCCCCAAAATCAATAGCCTAGGGTTTGACGACTTTCAACATTGATGCTGACCTTGATAGTTTAACTGGACTCGCTAAGCTGAAGGCACCCGGTCAAGCATCCTCGCCATTCGGCACGCTGTCGTGTTACGTTGCATTGCTCGTATTCATCTCTCTAGCCAGTTAGTTGGAACGCATCGGTATTTTGGCATAACCATCCAAATATACTATTCCATCCGACTACGCTATCATGTTCTTCCTTGGTCTCGTATTCGTAGGTATATAACAAGTTCGAATAATTAGTGATTGGTCTTTGCGTCTGTCAAGTTCACACCAGGACAAATCCTAAAGGCCTTTGTATAAACCCGAATGAATGGCGTTTACCTATCCCCTATCTCTTAGATTCCAGCTTAGATGGGTCGACTGTTATGCTCCGCCGTTCACACAAACAGTTTCAGAGCTATACTTTGTGTTTATCGTGAATTAAAAGTCACTAACTGCTATTTCGCCATAGTTAATTGCTGAAAAGACAAATAATTTTGGTGCGACAACCCTTGAATCTACACCTGATTTCTCTTTCTTTGGTTATTTTGATCGTATCTCGTTGCTCACTGACTTAAGTACACGATAAATTGTTCTATACCCACGTTTCTCTCTCTTTCTCATGGACAGATTCACAATGCTACCGCTGCATAACGGTTATTTTGACAGTTTACCCCAAACCTTTGGCCCCAACTGGGATTGTATCTAGAAATGTTGGCATTACATACTGTTTTATCCAGACATACGGGTTCTCCGACTATTAACAACCACTCACCTCGTAGTGAAGAAAACCGGAACTGACCTCATATGAAGCGCCAATCATGAAGACATACTGAATGGTTTAATGATGAAACCTTACACTGTGTGGGCCGCAAATGATAACAGTTTCCGGATTGAGCTACAACCTCAGCTTAATTTACTCCAATGAACTTGTTTTCAACAGCACAGACCCAAACAATCAACACATGCTGCTTGACACTCTGTCACATGCATCCCAAGCTTCGTCATCGGTCCAGCATTTAAATCTAGTTTCAAGTGCCCTCTGTGAGCAGTAAAAACCTATCGAACACTCGGATTTTTCAGCTTTGTTTGTGCTCGGCATTTGACATTCTGTGTACTTTTACCTTTTACGTGACTCATTAACTGAGGTTTCGAGGCTTAATCGTAGCTGTCCGGCCAAAGCTCGTGCTGGTTGACAGCGTCTGTGTTATTATTCACGATTGTTATGTAGCGAAGGGGTTATTATCTAGTATTTGTAACCAGCAACATGCGAATAATTGCATCCAGGCAGACCACGTATGGTGCAGCGATGTACTCTTCCTTAATTTTATCAGCCTCGCCGGCAACAATGATATTCAGATGTCACCTGTAAAAACGGCATGTGCTCGTACAACTTGCTATTCGATATATTTTAATTATTACTATTCCATTTTGGCTGGTTCATTGGAAATGTCACACAGTGAAACAGCACCTTTTGCTGGATAGCACTTAGGACATGACTTGCTGTCCGTATTCATACTCATAAAAATAAATGTACCGTTTCATTATGTGACAGTTCTAATAAAACGGCCAAATTGGAGTTACAGTCTGCCTCTTTACCGAAGTTTCACTGCCATATTAAGAAAGTGAAAAAGACGTTATAACGAAAAGTGATACAGATACCCACCGCTTTGAAGCACATAGCCCGTTCTCAAGATGGCAGTGTAGAGAAGTCAAAAATTAACGAGTTGAAATTGCTTGTTACCTTGCAGCCAAACAGCACTGTGTCTGTAACCATCAATGCCTAGGATTAGACAGCAGAAAGTAGTTACGTTCGCTAGAGACTGAGAAATAACATTTCATGCCAAAGAAGGATTAAGAAGCGAAATCTCTTCTCAGAAACGTAACCAAGGGTTCCTACCTTCGTGATGACAGACAAAACACAGCACATCAACACTGACATTGGACCGCAGATGCTGGATGTGATTTAGCCAGTAACACTAGGCTGTAAAAAACCCGCTACTCACGGACGTGGCATTTTGTTCTGAAGCTTATCAAGTCAACTGTAAAACGCCTCACTCGTTACCCTGCTTTCAACCCCATAGCCTGTAGAAAGCTCGAACAAAGGTGCCTCCTGAAAAGTATGATCATCCTGCATCAGACATATCGGCAAACGTAAGCAGCAGCACACTTGGGCGGTATGTAGGATGCAGTCCGTGTCACCGCACTCCTGAATTACGTGCAAATAGTGATAACAGTTCATTGCAATTAACAAGTCATTTATTGCAGCCATTCTCTAAATGCTGTTGTTTTTAATGAGGCGGAGAAAATGCGATAGGCACTAATCTTCACCCATACATAGTCTCGTCAAGTATCCGATTGTTCGGATATAGCCGGTCATAGATATTCGGAAACAACCAATACACTGCACAAAAGAAGTGAAAAGTAACGCGAGAGTCCACCTGGTATGAGCAGTAGCATGGTGATAGTTGTTAGCCCTCAGCACTCAGTTGTTGTAAGGCATATAATTGGTAGGAGTACACAGTATGTAGAGTATTAGGGAAAAATTGGGCTGAAAACATACGAATGTTCGGTAGATTCAGGCAGCACGCGAAACTCGACCTAAACAGCGGGATAATCAAAGGGGAAGTTCTGGACCAGAATTGTATATATGGTGTCATGTCGTATGCAGGAGTCGTTCAAGTCTGTATTGCAGGAGGCCGGCTCGTTTAAATAATCCGAGTCGAAGATGTAACTCACTCCAGGAACCGCCAGCGTATTACGATCGATGATGTGTAAGGTGTTGTCGTTAAGCTATTCAATGAGCATCCAAGCTTTGCGCTTCCTATGAGATCAGTTTCAGTTTACTTCATTGCGAGGTCAGTAGTCGTCGGCAGGTAAAGAACCGACGTGTTTGGATACAAACAGCACTTGATACCAAAACTTTAAGATCAGATTCCAAGCGCAGCCGTGAATTGGTGCATATAGTCACTTGCGACAGACGCAAAAGTCGTAACAGATATATGAGGCAGAGGATGGTTTGCTCGATCCGTAAAACAATTTGTGCAGTAAAGGAATAAGTGGTTAAGCGGCAAAAAATAATTCAGAGAGCGGTGACCAGTTGCCGAGATGCATCTCGTTCATCGTTCAACGATTACGTAATAGAATGTGGGCTATATTAGGTAAAAATAGTTGAGTTTTGTGGATTTCAGAATATTTGCATAGCTAACCGTCTCGCCCAAAATACAAGTGTAGTTTTCATGACCAGAGAACTGAAATCGTTGCTAAAAACTGAGTAACAGTGATACGAATATCAGAAAGAGTCGCTGAGGTGAAGAACATAAGAGCTGCTCGGAAGTAAAATACCTAACTCGGCACGTTAGCGTAATCATGAAACGCTAATTGAAAAGATAGTAAGGATGCATGGGTCTGACAGTTAGGCGACGAAAGTACCTTGATAAGGTTGTCTAGTGAAGTGCTTTGGAAGTAGGGAGAAAAATGAAGGTGATATATGCCGAGAATGCCTAAGTGGTCCACAGAACAAACCACCAGCTGCATTTTGATTCCTTAGGAATCAGAAAGGTAGTGAGGCAGCCGGTGTTTGCAAATAAGCTCATTCGAAGGTGACATGCCGGTAATAAATATCTAAAATAACTTTGTGCCTCACAGGTACGCCTAATTCGTGTTCAGATAATGAATCACAAGGCTACAGGCTACCAGATTATACGCATTTAGTACTGAACCTGCAGATTTTAACAGCGAGGGCATTGATTTTGTAGAGATGGTACTAAACAAAATCGTCCAGATAGTCATTGATGTGGTTTCTGAACTGATTTATCTTTGCAGTGGACCGAAAATACCGGGAAAGTATATTCCGGAGGTCATAAAAACAGTCACTTTTAAGTTCATATGCAGACTTGTCGATTTTGGCAATGTGAGAAGTTGTATTTGCATGTATTGGTGCCGAAGAAAAATTTCGGAAACCCCACAAAGCATACAGGGAAGAAAGCAGGTTTTTTCACTGTACAAAATCCACAGGAGCTCCGTTCTAGGTGTTTGGTACACTTGATGATAAATTTGAGTGTCACGATAGCAAACGATCCACTTGCGAAGACTTTTACGTGGTTTTGATGTTACTTAAGCCGTTGCATCAGTAGATCAGGACCGTAAATTCAAGGATTGGTGTGGCGTACGTTTTGCATGACATCAACCTCGAACCAACATTTAAGAAACTTATCTTTATGACTTTTGTAAATTTCCCCCTCTAGGCAGTTGATGCTTGAGATGTTTGAAACCCGTCGCTGAAAGTGATTTATAATGAAATAGTTCATTCCACACGGCGGAATTTTTGAATCGTATTCCCAAAAGACGCAAGAATTTCACTGCATATCTCCCCTAATTCGCGAACGATTCATTAGGGATTTCAGAGGTGTCCCTTAGGTTGTAATGTTAGGTCATAGCCCTGATTGAAAAAATGTTTTCACAAATATCTACATTCAAAGGAAGATCCTTATCTAATGACGGTCAACTTCCTGTCGAAATCTCAGATGAATTTTGAAACACTGCTTCCTTCCGCAGATAATGAAAATATTTATTCTTCCATACACAGTCACACACCGTCTATACATGCATGGACAGGTTTTGGTGCAACATGCTCGTCTTATTTTAAGGCAGGCAATAATAACCTCATTTGACGCGTGACTGGAAGGCGTGTTACCGAAACGAAATATGTCGGAAGCATAAGAATGCAAAGTCCATTGCTATAGAAGCATGAAGTTATTACCTTCCTATTGTCAAAAATGGAAAGCAGGGCTCGTCTTTATGCATAAAATAAATTGCCTAAAGAAAAATAGGGCTAGCAGCCAGCGCTTCCGTCGGAATGAATGCCATATTTTGCCTAATAGTAAAGCGGTATTTAGTTCCCCAAAATCAGTAGCCCAGGATTTGAGGAGATTCAACATTGGTGCTAACCTTCATATCTTTAATAGACTCACAGCGCTCATGGCACATGGCCAAGCACCCATGTCACTCGACGTGGGCCATTAAATATACTATTGCTACTTGGCTGCTTCACTGTATCATTACTTAGCCGCACACCCATGGGTGTCCCACAAGAATGAAGAGCTAGTGATCAACATCCACACCCGTAAAGTTCGTGTCGGGACAATACCTAGGCCCATGAACCCAGCCGCTTTTGTACACGTGTATATGCCTTCACTCTAGCGAATTTTATTTATTTGTACCATGATCCTGCACACCTGTGTTCGACCAGGCCATTAAAATCATGCACATTAACCCGACAACACGCCCGATTCAGTCTACGTCACTCTGAGAAGACAGCTCAGATACATAGTTTTGTGCGCCATAGTCAATTTCCAAGAAAAAATCCCCAGTGATTCTTGTTCCCAATTTCTCGCCACCAAACGATCCCCACTGTAGGAATTAAATGGGCAGCAGTATAGTTGTTTTTATATGATACCGCCATTGGTTGGACAGAATTGACCGGTCTCTATTAGCATATGGGCTCCTGTGAGGATACCTCGATATTGCCTGCGTTCTAATTATGTTGATGATGGATCGTGGCTAACATTGGAATCCAGGAAGCTCATTTTGTCCTATTTGGGGCTCGTCAGCTGGGTGTACCTGCTTCCCAGTGAGAGATGTCCTTCCCACCGGGATTCAGACTCAGGAGTGATCACTTCAGACGCCAGCGCGTTATCCACTACGCAACCACCTTACTTACCGATTAAACGATGATGAATACCCGGTACACTTCAGCCACAACTATCTCTACATGGAATTTGATTGTTATCTAGTTCATTACGGAGACAATCGTCCCCAGGCTAAAACAAGTTTTAGGTCAGCTTTAATGGCGTGGTCATCAGTGTATTCAGATAATTCATCGAATTTTCTAGAGTACTCAGTAAACCTGTAGTTGAGGATAGCTTCGGCGTACAGGTGAATTGAAGCAAGAAATCGAAATCCGCCCAGCAACCTTGCGTTTATTTGTACAACACGCACAAGAACGCCGGTTGTAATGGGGCTGTGTCATTGCCCGGTTGCTCACACACTGGTAGGTGGAGTGGGCCTGGACTTGGATTCATCGGTTGCAAATCAAGTACCCGGACAAATGATCCACAGCCCAAAGACACTGACTTCTCTGACAAACAGCTTTGACGCGCTCGTAGAGGGGCAGAGAGATGCAAGCATAACGTACACATTTCGTCGGTAAGCAGGTGGGAGAGGAAAGTGAGGACGACCCGCAACCGGAGCTCAGGATTCATTCTATCCTCAATCAAGGAAGTTCTGAATGCAACATATGCAAAGAGATAGAAAGTAAGTGGTCCACGAACGGTGCAAAAGCCTTATCTGAACTTCGTTGTCGGAAATGAGCTGCATTTTGTATCCTTCACCTGATAGCCTAGGCTTCCCAAGGATCAACTATTTTGGTGGCTAGCAAAACCGTGGCAAGTATCTGATGCTCGTACCTTTCACTACCAGTTCCATGAGCTAGATATGGCGTTCCAGTCTCTGTACGCCGCCGCCTACATTGTTATTGCCTTCATTTATCACGGCTGCAAGCTACATGAGAATCCCATACACTTCCCAAGTAATATTCTCCGACAAATAACTAACCGTCCGTCAGACGTTGGGGATGAAGGTGGGAATGCGATAATAATTCTGAAGGATATAAAAGTTGTTGGCCGAATACGTTGTACACGTGAAGCGCTGATACATCTACAATGTTCTTAAGCAGATACCGAGTCAAATAAATGGGACGACTAGGCAACCAAGGATGTGTATTCAATAGAACTATTTATGGGACTTGGAAGCTACTTGTGCCATCGGTATCATCATTACGTGAAGGTTATGATTAGTTGGACATGAATAATAACATTTATACTAATATTTATTCTTGAATATACATGCACGGACCATTTTTGAAGATGTAAGTTACCGTATGAATTGAATCTATCTTAATGGTGGGCAATCTCCATCCCCGCCTATTGTCACTAGAAAATGTAAGGGCTGCATGCTTATGAAATGAAAAATCCAGGCGGAATAAATATGCAAAAGTTCAGAGTTGGATAAGTGGAAACGTCGTCTTTGCATCAACAAAAAATACCAGGTTTGTATCTCGACATTAGATGTATCGCCTGAGGAAAAATAAAGCTTGTAGTTGATAATTCCGTCTTAATATTTTGAATCTTTTCCTTGAGCCAATGATTAAATTTTTGTGAGGGAATGTACACACAAGTGTCTCATTTACTGTATTTCAGTGACAATTCCAGAAATGTATAATTCATGTTGCCGGATGATAAGAAGTTAACTAGTAGCCGGCTAAATCCAGGGGTTGATTTGGGGGCCCTTACTTTAGCAGGAAGTCTGTTCCACATCTGAAGGAATTTGAAAGTAAAGAAAATTTTCACGCAGACACAGTTTTAACGGGTTCATTGTGACGCTATGGGTGTGGTTGCGCGGATGTTAACGGCCGTTGTGTTCGAACTGAAACTCACCAACGGCTTTAAAAGTGAATCTGTGTAGCACGATAAAGAAGAGTGTCAGGTAAATCTTCAATCTATTCATCGGAAGTGGTTCTAGACTCGGGGTCCTAAATCTGGAGTTGTGGCCTTTTTGTGATCATACCCTAGTGTCCTGGCCGTAAAACACCTTGGGACACCCTCTATTTTCAGTTTTTTCCCAATGCGGATACCACTCAATATAAGAAGACAATATTCTAATAATGGATTTACGCAAGTTTTATAGGGTAGTAACTTGACGTTTTTGTGGTGAAGCTTGTGGACTATGAAACCCATTTAGATCCTAGGTTTGCGAGTCTGTGGTGCCACCTGTTCGGAAAATGTGAGATCCCTCGGATATCTCAGCTCAAGGTCACAGACACTTTTGAGGGCAGGTAGTTTCATAGACTGAAGATGTAGTTGGATGTCTGCCGATGGAGCACCAAAGCATATCCAGCCACGTTTGCTTGTATTGAGCTGAAGCCTCCAAGCAGTAGACCGTTGGAGTATTACATCAAGCTCCGTTTGTATTAGTGCTTGGAAGTTCGACAAATCATCATGAGTGAACGTGTATGCAACTTTTAGGTCACCAGCAAACAAGAATGGTTTGCCTTGTGTGAAGCAGCTGCAAATGTTACTGACGTTTAAATTAAAGAGAAGGGAGCCTAACACACTACACTGCACGATACCAGAAGTAATCAACCCAGGTTTTGAAATGTATGGGTCTACCTTTACTACTTGGTTGAGGTTGGTGAGGAAAGACTTAATCCATCTTAATGACGGATAGCCGAGTCCAAGAGGCTTTAACCCGCTTAACAATAGAAAGCGATCGACTTTGCCAAATGCCTTTGAAATACATGGACAAAGTCAAAGAACCAATTAGTGTCGGTCGTGCATAGTGGTAATGAAGTCAAGGAAACCAAGGTTGCGAGCTAAACAGGATCCAGATTTTGGGAACCCATGCTGACGTGATATGATGTTACCAAGCATGTGCTGAAGAACGCTTTCCTTAATAACTTCCTCCATAATTCTACAAACTGGAGGCGTAATACTTATTGGTCAGTGGTTACTGCCTAGTGTTTTGGGGCCAGATTTATATCTACGTAGGATGAATGGTGTTTCCCAGATATCAAGGTAGGTGAAGGATTGTAAAGGCAGAAAATATTCTGAGTATTAATAATGAAATATCGAGACCACCATACTCTAAGAAATGTGGCGATACTCCGTCTGTGCTGGCGCTGCCGGGGCATTTTAGCATCCTGGTGGCTTGGTTAATATCAGAATTTGTGAATTGAACCCTTTCTACCGAAGTTAGTGGACAAGAATAGCCTATGATGTTACACGCCGTGCTAATATCACGCAAAAATCTGTAGGTTCCAGGCAGCTAACCTCAACTAAGTCACTGGATATTTCACATATATCTGTTGGTTTACTATAAGCCTCGGTGTCATGAATAAGAAGGGAAATATTATGTTCTGGGCATGGAGTGCTGAGAGAGCACATACTCTAGGTGAGCCAGCTAATGCAGTGCTCTCTTCACTCTTCATACACAAATCATAGTTATGCTAGATAGAGTAAAGAATACCAAGAATAAACCGTGGTATATCGAGGTCGTGATGTCTGTAGTATCCTGCTAAGAGTTTGAGTAACTTTCTAGGAGCACTGGGGGCATAAATGGCTCACTGTTTGGAGGTACGTTTTCGGAACCTTTCAATGAAACAGCGGTATCGAGATAGGTTTTAGAGTTGAGGTACAATATACCAAGATCTAATTCCAGGTCGGCAGTGGTAAAGTATGATCCCCAGTCGATGCATCTAATCAGTGGACACATCTACTGCCAGTCCATAATACCGTAGTCTCTATATGCTATTTGGTGTGAAGTGGAAGTACCAACCGGAGTGCTGGTTGAAGGAAGTGGTAGCGTGCCTGATACCGTTTTCTGACCACTTCCTGGGAACTTGGAGCCTACATTTGTCAAAAGGGAAATCTGATTGTGGCAAATATTAAGTCCAACACACTGTCACCCCTGCGGGACTGGTATCACTAGGTTTCCATCGAAAAATGGCCAGGTTATGGGAAAAGTCATCATACCTAGCTGGACGGGTGGGTGAATCCCACTTAATTTCAGGTGGGTTAAAGTCACTACATATGATCTTGGAATCATGTGGGAAAGTGTATGCATGCTCCAGAGCTATTTTCAGCGGAATCTCATGATAATTAAAGGTACCAGGTGCTAAGTAGGCACGTCTCACCATTTCTTTAACATTCCTTTAGTGTATTGTGACCAACAGAGAGTCACTTATCTTATTGAAAACCATAATTTCCAACCTGAATACAGTGAGAGCTCTCAGGAGGTAGACCATGGAATCTCCTTCTTTCTTGTTACTCCGGTTACATCTTAAGTGTATGTACATATCAATACCTATCCCTTGATCTATTATATTTGGGTGACATATAGACCCAGTGACAATTGTTACAGACGGCTTGAATATGACCACGATTCCCCGTAATGCTGATAGTTCGATAGGGATATACCTTGAGCTTATGAAAACGATGTACAAGTGACAGCATGTAGCCTATCTACTACATTACGGAATGGTACACAAAGATCCTCTAAAGATTAGTGAACTGTTTAGCGAATCACTGGCTAATTTCAACCCTAATTCCCTCAACCCCACTATTATTATTATTATTATTATTAGTCCCTTGGGTTCCGAGTGGAACATAGGGCTTCAGTAGCACGCCTCCAGTGACCTCTGTTCTCTGAGATCTTTTGAACCTGGTTCCACGACAGCCCACAAGCTCTCATTTCCTCCTCGCATGACCTCCTCCATGTCACCCTCGGACGTCCAACTCGTCGCTTCCCATAGGGATTCCACTCGAGGGCCTGACGCGTGATGTCCTCAGTCGGCCTTCTCAGTGCATGCCCAATCCATCTCCACTTCTTCCTGCATATTTGTTGCGTGATAGGTTCTTGGTTGCTTCGTTCCCAGAGTTCCTTGTTGCTTATTTTTTCTGGCCATCTGATCTTCAGCAACGAGCGTAAGCAGTTGTTGATGAATGTCTGTAGTTTATTGGAAATACCTTTCGTGGCGCGCCAAGTCTCTGAGCCATACAAGAGCACTGACTTGACGTTGGTGTTGAAAATCCGTATCTTGTTCCGCATGCTGAGTGCAGAAGATCTCCACACTGGTTTCAGGCTAATGAACGCCTGTCTTGCTTTTCCGATTCTGACTTTGACGTCCTCGTCCGTCCCGCCTGTAGTTGAAACAGTGCTTCCTAGATAAGTGAAGGAGGTTACTTCCTTCAAGTTTCTCCCGTTGACGGTGATTGGAGTTTGTTGTTGTTGTTGATGGTGGTGGTGCGGTATCTTCATCACTTCTGTCTTCTCTATATTCACCTGAAGTCCCGTCTTAGCTGCCTCTTCTGTCAACTTGTTAGTTTTTGCCTGCAGATCTTCAAGTTTATGTGACATTAGGCATAAGTCATCGGCGAAATCCAAGTCTTCTAGGTTCTTTTCCGTCGTCCAGTGTATCCCCCTCTTCTCGCTGCCTACTGTTTGCTGCATGATCCAGTCCACCACAATAAGGAATATCATGGGGGATAGTAGGCAACCTTGTTTCACTCCTGTCTTCACTTCAAAGGCATCACTGAGCTTCCCATTGTGGATTACTTGGCATGTGGCATCTTCATATAGTTGTTGAATGAGGCGGATAAAGGTTTGCGGCACTCCGTAGTATTGAAGCAGTTTCCAAATTACTTCTCGGTCGACGCTGTCAAAGGCCTTCTCAAAGTCGATGAAGTTGAGGTAGAGAGCTGATTGCCATTCTATGCTCTGTTCTATGATGATACGAAGCGTTGCAATTTGGTCTGCACATGATTTGTACTTCCTGAAGCCTGCCTGTTCCGGTCGCAGTTTTGAATCCAGTGCGTCTTTAAGCCTCTCCAGGATGATGCGGCTTAATATTTTACTTGGGGTGGACAGGAGAGTGATTCCGCGCCAGTTCTTGCAAGCACTGAGGTCTCCCTTCTTCGGCAGTTTGACAAGGTAACCCTTCTTCCAATCGTCAGGTACCTTCCCTCAACCCCACTAGCTTTACTCCAATTACCGCTAGTTCATGCACTAGAGTGGAGTCCACTGTCAAAAGTATCACTGAGGCTATCAAAAGTCTGAGACTATCGACAGGTGCGGCGATAGATAGCCTAAACTTAATAGTCAGCAGAAACAGTAGTGATGATATGCCGCTGTTCTTGCTTAAGATATTCACACTGTCAATGGAAAGTGGGGAGTATTCCAGCGAGTGGAAAAGTTAACATTGTAATTCTTCGCCACAAGTTCGGTGACAAAGCGAATGCTGGTAACCACAAACCCATTAACATAAAGCAAGTCATCTCCCGAATTATGGAAAAGGTGATTAAGGGTAGCTTGTCTGACTGCCTACTTAAAAAAACCTCATCACAGTCTCAGCACGGTTTCATTAAAAACAGGTCATGCGTTGCTTGCCATTTCGGCTCCTTCAACCTTATCGCTAGTAGCCGCGAAGCACGTAAAATCGTCGTTGTTCCATACTTTGATGTATCAGGAGCATTTGACAAGGTGCCACATAGTATTCTTTTTGATAAGCTACAATCGATTGGCATCCATGACCCTTTACTTCATTGGCTAAAATCATTTCCCAGTGATCGTAACCAAATCGTCAAAGTAAATTCTATGCAGTCTACACCTAGGCTCATAACTAGTGGAGTAATACAGGGTAGTGTCCTTGGAGCTTTGTTGTTCATAACTTATACTGATAATGTGTGCAAGTGCTTCACTGTGGGGGAAACATTCCTAAACGCTGATGACCTTAAGGTCATATTTTCATGTCACACCCATGAACTACGTAATACGCCATCTACTGCTCAACAAGAATCAGTGAAGTTGCCAAATGGTGCGCCGAGTCCCATCTCAAGTTCAGTGTTGATAAATGTGGTTGGCTTAGCATAGGCAACGTTAACCTAGATACGTCTTTCGAAGTATGTGGACAAAAGCTACCTAGACGTTCTTCAGTTCTGGATCTTGGTCTTAGATATCCCAGTGAGTAAACAACCTCCGAGTAGAGGGATTGTATCACATCTAAGTCAAGAAGACCCTTGAACGCATCGTCGTAAATTTTATAGCATTGAATCAAGTGTCCTACTCTATAGAGTGAACATCCGCCCAATTTTAGAATACTACCCGTTTATCTTAAGTGGCCTTCTCACAAGTGACAAAGGAAAAATTGAACGAGTATAAAGCCACATTACACTAAGAACACTACAAGCTGACTGCAGCCTAGACTAAATCTCCAGATGCAACATGCTACGACTGGAACCTCTCTGGAACAGGCGACTTAGAATGAATCTTATGTTTTACTATAAATTACTTCGTAAGCAAGTGCACTAAAGTGGCCCAGAAATTAAAATAGTCGCAACATCCACTCACTATTTACGTAATCACAACTCATTAGCGGAAAATGGGTGCTGTAAGACCAAATTGCGAGGAAACTTCTCCGTCAATAAGTTCCCTCACATCTGGAATAGACGTCCTGGGGAAATGCGCACCGCAGGTACATTATCTACCTTTTGTTCTGCACTTAATAAGCTCCCGACAGATGATCAGTTTATCACTCGCCTAGGCACTGTCTATACGTTCTGGGCTAATGAAAGCATACTAGGACCTCTAAACGCATAGAGTAAGGCTATCATAAATCTCAAGTATCTTTTACCTCAATGGACTCATGAAGGGTGTTTGATTACTAGTCCATCTGGTCGGACTGGGAAGTACAAATATATAGCCAGTGTTCCCTTTAAGTTTACCGACAAAAACTGCCTATCTAATAGCTCTTGTGAACTTCATATAAGAAAAAAGGAAGATTCATTCTCATATGAATAAATAAAGTTTACATATAGTTTGAATGACACTAAAAGGACAAGAACTTCTCTCCTCCCAGTTTGTTTTACGTGGTATTCCACTGTCCAGTTTCTCCTTGCGCTTCCTTTTCTCTTTTCTCTTCAGTATCAGCCTGACGAGAAAGTCCTAAGCATTAGTTTGATCAAAACGTATCAACTTACTGGAAATCCTACTTCACACTTAATACTGGAAACTGGTGTTGGAGGTATTTTGTTCATTTCATGACCTATGTAATCTGATGTGTTTAATCCACTTTAATGACCTCCATTCCGTACCATTTCGATCCCGTAAAATCTTGTAAATTTTCTAACATATATCAATGTGATGATGTCTCTAAACTGGCCTCTCTTACGTTAAATTACCAATATGAGAATAAAATATTTAATTATATTGCTCAAAAATCAGCATTCAGAAGACGTTACTTGCCTCACTAGGTAGAATGAAAATGATCTACAGTGCTGGATCCGGAGGTTGGAGCTAACACTGAGAACAGTTTATTTTAGAATACCACAACGTAACAAGAGATAAGATAGTGGCAGTGGTATAACCTTTTACTTCAGGCTGTCTAGGGAGCGAGTGAGAAGGGTAAACTTGAACGAGTATGTTAAAAGTTGTTCATCATCCCCCAGACGTCACTGGTAGATACAGAGCCTGAAAAGGATAGAAATCAATACTTTACCGGACACTACACCAGCCTCCCCTCGGAAGCGATCTTTGAGGTACGAACTAAACAAAGCGGAGAAAGATAGGGATAAGATAAAGAAAAATGGTAATACCTGTACGCCCAAAATCCTCCACCGCTCAAACGAAATAACGATCAATGAAAAATATTGTACAAAATCGTCAGCGTCTCATTAGTTTGACAATCACTACTGTCCCCAGGATACTTTGAAGTATCAATCGAGTCTTCTTGCTACCCGCATTCCATAAAGCATTCCTCGAGTTCCTCCTAAATAGTGAGAGTGGACACTGGGGTTCCGCTGATCTCTGAACGCCTACCATTTGTGATCTTACGCAAACTCCGGGAGAGATCTTATCGTAGAATCAAAAGCAACTGATACCGAGCATCCACCGTAAGTTTATGATGCTTCCCTTGTGGAAGGATTCGCACATCGGATATCCTCTGAGCACCAACAACTTTGGCGTTTGAAGTCTGAGGGTTTGCAGGTCAAATAGCTCGCAACCATGATGTTTTAAGTTGAAACTAAAATAAAGGAGATACTCAACAAAAAATAAAACGCTGGACAGAATGTATTGTTTTTGACGTTTAATTTTTCTATCACGGCGAACCCATACGTGTGGAGAAGTGTCTATAATCTAGGGGATATAGACTGCTGTTGCTTACTCACAGGTTGCAACTGGTTTCAGGCGAAGCATTTGATGGCCAAGTCGATCGAAATACGTTAATTAGTCGGTTTTGTTGCTTCCGGCATTGAACATTAGGCGTTGAGCTTGATTACCCTGAAAATTCCCAAAATTACCACTGGGAGACATTCTTTCCGGAGAATCGGACTAGAGTGTGATATTGACGTAGCTTTAGGTTGTCGGTGAAATCTTTCCAACGAGCGCTTTGTGTGTGCGGCATGCCATTCAACAAATTCTGTGTGAACCAAGGAACTTAAGTCAAGTTGTCAGAGTTCTGATTGAAAGTATGCCCCTCTTTCAGTGATGACTGTTACAGGGATGCCAAAAGTCGACGCCCGGTGCTGCAGAAAGGTTTTGGCCACCGTTTGTGCAGTGATTTCCGTTGGTGGAATGGCTGTCAAAAAATTTGTGTATCCATCGACGCATGTGAGCATGCATGTGACATTCAGGATCGGGGAAATGACCTACCATGCCCACGTGTACATGCTCAAAATGCACGTAGGGTTAGGAAAACGCTCGTGGTGGCGATCACACTTCAGTTTACCGTGAACTGTTGATATGCAATACACCCCTAGTGAAATTTCGCATATCTTTCTCATGCTTTCCAGCGAATTTTTCATCTTGTCGCAATCAGAAGTTCACCACCTGCGAGTGAGTGCAACTGCCCAAGTTTCAGGCCATAGCTACTACCAGAAGGTATATTTCTCAGTTCCTCACCCCTCCGTTGACTTGCAGCTAAGGCCTTAAAATCTGTAGCGGATTGATAAAGAGTGCTTACGTTAATTCTAGAAAGGGCGTCAGTCGTAGAATTTTATGTACCATTAATGTGTCTTGTAACACTTGTAAGTTGCGACGTAAAATCAGAGTGATGAGTTTCGTGTGATAAGTGTTTATCGGGGTTTGCGTCTAGTAGATGAGTTAAGGGCCCGTGTGAACCGTGAACATCCTATCTTCTACCATGTAGTGGAGGGGATTGACGGCAAAAATATAGTCATCAACTCCTGGCCAAAAGTTTTGTATAGGGTCTCGGGTGGAGAAAAACGTTTTGAAAAGGACTGCGCTAGTTGTCGATGATTTTCCATCGACTGATTGGGTGCTGTTCCCACAATCCTATTGGAAGCATCTACCATATATGTCAGTGATGTACTGACATAAGGGTAATTAAGAATTATAGCCCTCAACTAGGCTATTTTCCATGACTTCTGTGGTTTCAGCAGAGAGCTTAAGGCCCTCAGGATTTCTTCACAAGGCTTCAGTTAGGAGTTGGGTGTGCTATGCGCGGTGTCGTATGAATCTGTTATAAAAAAAATAATACGACCAAGAAAACCACTTAGTTGCGTTACGGAGGTGGGTGAGGGGTACTGGTTGATAGCATCATCCTCTTTCGACAACGGTGATATTTCTTTTCCATTATTCATGTACCCTAGGAATTCCATCCATCGTCACCCAGATCAACCTAGGACCAGGCACTACTGCGTAACGGTCCGAGTTGCCACACCTCAGGCAGTGGGGCGCAAGATGAATACAAGGGAATGCAGTCAGAAGAAATATAAAGTACGAAGACAGAGAAACGAAGAACGAGAAAGTGGTCTCAAATCCGGAAACACATTTACTTTGATTTACCGCCAAGCTATTGTCGTTGAGTTTTACTAAAACTGACTGCATATGGTCCTCATGTGAACACATATCTGGGCTGGCAATCAGCAAACCATTGGTGTATGCGTTGGTAATCGGTAAATCTCTTAGGTCATCCATGTGCCGCTAGAAAGTTTGTCGAGCATAAGGAAGGCCAAGAGGCATCCGTACAAATCTTCATAGACCAGGTGGAATGGTGGTAGCCGTTTTTGGAATATCTTTATTGGCCGAAGGAATATTGTAAAATGCGCAAGGCAGTTTGATTTATTGAACACAAGGCAGTTGGTGAAATCTGGAATATGAGGCACCGAACACCTGCCAGAAACGGTTTGTTTGTCTGGTGCTCTGTGATCGCATATGGTCTCCAGCCTGTCCGATTTTTCCTGGGCGGTATATGTAATGAGGAAGCCCACCGAACGTTGAAGGGGCGGATGACTCGTAACCGAAGCACGCAGTCAAATTCAGCCATGCCGGTTTTCGGTTTGCCTGCAGCTGGTCACATGAGTCTTGAAGACACAAGTAGGTCATGTGTTTTTATGCAGTGTGCCACCTTGGGGCTTACATAAGAAGTTTATGCGTTAATTGACCTCAGGTTTGGAAGATCATTCAATATATTTCTAAACCTTTCCACCAATAATAGGGGAGACTGTACCGGGTTTAAGGAAGTGATGGAATTGGTTTTGCATATTTCGTGACCACAAGCTTCCTTCAGCGTTAACTTTCGCATTTTTGTGTCCACCAAAAATCCACACTTCCCTGAAAAATCTATACCCAGTATTGTTGAGCCTATGTCCACTATGATTAAAACCCAAGGATCAAGGGTTCACGATTAAGGGCCATGGCATTTTGTTTGGACGCCACTATTTGTACTTTATTAGTGGCCCGTGATGTGACTGAAGACCTTTTTTGTCCATGCCTGACCATGTTTTGCTGGGGAATACTAGGAGTGGCCCACGCATCTACCAAGAATTCTGTCAGAATTTCTCTGTGTGAAGCGGAACAGGTTGTTCGTGAAACCCTCCTGTGTAACGGCTACCGGAGATGTTATCAGTTTTCCTATTAACCAAAGGATTGCTTAGGCTAGACGCATGTTTTCGTACGTTTTTCTGACCGTGATACGAACTTCCACTGACGTCTCCGAAATCGTCCAAACTGCTGAAGGTGTCTAGGCCCACTTTTTGGTCCGTGTCCAGTCCATGATTCGCCTTTCCGAATCTGACTCGGTCGGATTTGAGCTGCAGCTTCTGTTAGTGCCTTAGATGAGCTTTGACTAGGATGGCGTACTGCTTAGCGGCCCTGGACCACGCCCTTCTTCATAATGCAGTCTGCTACTCGGGCAAGTTCTGGAAGTGTGGTTCATGGGCCCTGTGCGTCAAGCACATATTGTACATGGTGAGGTAGAGCCCGAATCTAGCCTTCCCTGAGGATCACTTATCCTACAGAACTGTTTCCGACTGTCATTCATAAGTGCTTCAAAAACTGGGATGGTGACCTATCCCCCAGCGTCTCTCCTCGCAACAGATGATGGATAGATTGCTACCTGACACTGGCAGACAACTTATTACTTCACGCTTAAGCCCTGAATACGGTCGTTCTTCTGGGGTGCTTACGCATGCAGTCGAGAACCCTTTAACTAACTGAGAGAGGAGGTATGGAGCACTAGTCCTCATATCACAGTCTCTCTGACTCTACTTTTTACCAGTCAAGAAACCACTCAGGTTGAGCGAACAACAATTTCGGGTCCTGCCCATCAAAGTCTGAAGGCCGACTCCTGGTAGCCCCTAGAACGTTCATTTCAGATGCACCTGATTCTTTTACGGTATCGGAATCGACATCAATAAGGCCAAACATCCTGATAACCAGAGACGAAAAATAATGAATAAAAAATAAACAGGCATAGTGAATGGAGGTAAAGAATATACCTAATTAGGTTCGCCAGTGTTGGATGCTATGTTTACCGGTTGATGCTTAGAGCGGCTTGCTATGGGCCTTCACAAAGTAGCAAGCGAGTATTTAGTGACAGTAGTGAGTGAGTGAGTGAGCGAAGAGGGCAAACTTGAACAAGTAGATTAAAAATTGTCCACCATTCAACAGAAGTCGGTGGTGAGTACGGAGCCTGGAAAGGATAGAAATCCATAACTGAGTTTGCTGGAAACTAAAGTAGCAATAAGACAGCTGACGTGTGGGACATGAACCCAGAGTTGAAGATCAAAACTTGTGCAAAGTCGAAAGATTCATCCACCAAGTTACACCACACTCCAAAACTGTCAGGACTGTCAAAAAAGCACACTCAATGAAAATAAAATAAAATAACAGCCCAGCTATGTATACTGGAAACGACCAAGTCCTCTTTTTTTAGCAAGTTGAGGTTATCGGTGCTGGATAACCCTTTTTGTCAGTGGGTGAGACCGTGTTTTTGTAGAATGGCAACAACAATCTGAATTCATTGGTTGAAGGGTTAAGGAAAGGTGAGGCCGAGCATGGTATTGTCACAGAGCAAAGTGCCAAATGGCATAGATGTGTAGCGCTTCTTTTTAACGCTAAGACAAACTTGAGTCTAAGATAAATAAAAAAGCTATCGAACCAGCAAAACGTCATCTAATAAGACTTTAAAAGATTTTACAGAAATGGTTATTACGGTTAGCGACGAAAGTCCTTGATGGTGTCTTTTTCCATCTTTCGTTCTTATCATACAAATCCGAGTAATTTTAGTAGATAGTTTTTATTTCCAAAGTGCTTTACTTACAACACCATTGGGCAACTCCAACCAACCAAATCTGTATGTCCTTTTTCACGTCAACCAGTAGTCACACCATGCTTTGAGCACTAATCAAGGCTAGATATATAGGGCACTAACTGTCCGAACAGTCTTGAGGGGCAACTCATCCATGCCCCCCGACTTCTCTGTATGCAGAATACTTTGTCTATCAAACACACCACCGCAGCAAGTTTTCACAGGCATTATTTTGCTCGATTTCAACGTTTATACTGACGACGTCGTGTCCACTAAAGCTTATTCAGTATGGATCCCTGGAAAATATCCCTCCCCAGCCCTTGTTTTGCCCTTGCTGCCTGCAGCTAACCGTCTGATGTCCGTTTCTCCATTAAGGATGGACGTTCAAAGTGGATTTTACTCATGTAGTTTATAGAAGAAAATAACCTCTCCGGGTTTTGTCGAGTTGGGTATGTTACAAAGCATATTCAAAAACCGGTGGCTAGCGATAGACGTCCGATGTCAATGTTGTCCCAGTCGTATGGCTTTTTGGGTTATTTATTAGTGTAAATTAACCCCAGCAGTATGGTTTTCATTTTCGTCCAAATGATGGCAGACTTCTTTGTGTTGATGGGCATCATCCATACTCATCCTGACAGGTAAACAAGCTGTTCAGACCTGCCCGCGGTTGTTCTTATTCCATCGTCATACGGTGCATATTGCTTGTTTTGACGTCATCAGACCAAAGGATGGGGAATTTCGTAATATTTGGTCGTTCATTTGTGCCTACAATAAATAGCAGGGGCCCGAGAGGTTGCTTTTTACTCTGCACTGACTTTAAATGGCATAACTGGTAACTGACGCTTGGTCACTGCTCCTACTAACAAGGAACTCTCATCCATGGATATGGTTCGTCACTGATTCTTTGTTAAGAACGTTTATTTACCAAATATGGAAGTTATAAAACGAAACGACCAGTTTTAAGAACTCAAAACTTAGTAAATTTCTTTGGTTGTCTGAAAACGCTCAGGTTCAAACTCCCCTTGGCAGCAGCAGTCGCGGCACAGTAGTGTTCTGCCTGGCATTCAGGCAACAACTGTCACGGGAGGGATCTCGTCCTTGTCTTTGCTACAGCGAGGCAAATTACGTGGCGATGAACCGACATCCGTCGACGGCACCATGGCTCCAGGATTGGAGAAGCCTTTCGATTGTTCAACATTGGGAACTAGCTGGATATCATCGAGGCGGCTATCTCTGAGAACGTACCAGCAATCACAGAAATACCGAGGAGGCGAGCCTTATGGTTGAAACAAGGCACTGAACGGCTTTTTAAAGCCGAGAGGAAGGCACGGCACGAGTGGAGGAACTCCAGAAAAGAGTCTGACCACGCCGCGTGCATGACCCTGAGAAATCGACACAACATCAAAGTGAGGGGAGACGGGAAGCCGTTCCAGACGAACCCCGCCCAGGAGCTGGAGGTGAACCCCAAAAACTATCGATTTATGGCAGGCAGAGTGTCCACCAGCCAAGGGTCTTGGATCCTGAAGGGACTGAACGGATAGAACCTTCCCGGACTGGAGGTCATCGAAGCCTGTAGCGCCGCCTCCGACACGCAGCTGAACACGTTTCCATCTAGCCGAAATTGCCAACTGCCCGAGCATCATTCAGCACCACCAAATGCGGTTGAGTTGCATGGAACAAAGTTAACTCCTGTTATAGTCATCGAAAAGCCACCAGAGCCCCGCATAGGGAAATCATCGGGACGAGATGACAGCTGGCCGGTTGTGTTGAAGCAGTGAGCAGGTATCTTGTGCGGCCCTCTGAGTAATCCGTTTCAAAACTCCCTAGACAATCACACGCTTCCACGAGAGTGGAAACGTGTAATTCTGTCCGCCGCCTTCAAAGGAGGAGATAGGCGGAACCCAGTGCTATCGACCCATAGCCCTTCCACCACTGGTGTCAGAAGTAATGAAGAGCCTGGTAGACGACCATGTCAGAGAGTGCTTGGAAAAGAGGGGAGCACTAAGTGATGCTCATCATGGTTTCAGAAGGGGTAGATCCTGCGCCTAAAGCATTCTGGCGGCCGGTGGTAAGTGGGCGGCATGTTGAGACCTCCGAATTCCTGTTCATGTCATTTTGCCGGATTATGCCAAGGCCTTTGACACAGTTCCGCACGCCGTTCTTATTCACACGATATCAAGGTTGGGCATCAAGGGTCAAGTGCTCTCCCGGCTACAGGACTATTTAGACGGCATACACCTCCTTACGGAAGCCAACTGAGTTTGCTCGACCTGTAGGATACCACCATCTGATGTGCGACAAGAAGCGATTCTGGGTCCACTTCTGTTCCTTCTTTTTGTGAACGACCTCCCACTGAATCTCAGCTTCCCAATTCTGCCTCACGCTGATGACACTAAGATGTGGGGAGCGATGACGTCCGAAACAGAATCAAACGCACTACAAAGTGATCATAGATTAATTATACAGTAGTGGATTTTAATGAACTAGCATTTAATCCGGACAAGCACCGAGCCACGTTTCAGAGCACAGCTGACTCTTGGAGAGCACCCTATTCTGTCTGCGGGACACAACTTTCCCATACCACCAGAGAGAGACCTAGGACTAATACTGACTGACAAGCCAGACACTAGCTCTAATTATCTAGGAGACACCTCCAGCGCCTACGCAGTACGGCACTTCATGTGCAGACAACTAGGTGCCTTTACCCTGGAACTCTTTTTGAAGTTTTACAAGACCTACATACGACCTCACCTAAAGGTCCACAACGTCATTGCACCACTGTACCTGAAAAGAGATGTGAACATCCTAGAGAAAGTCCAAAGGAGAACTGCAAAGGGCGTCGTGAACATGAGGCGAAAACCCCATGAGGACAGGCTGAAAGATCTAGGACTCTACTCTCTAGGTTAACGTAGATTACGTGGTGACTTGACAACGGTCCACAAAATACTAAGTAACCCAGGCCATCCGAACAGTAGAATCCCACCGAACGGCCACTGTGACGATCCTCGTGGTAACCCAAGGAGAATCGCCCAACAAAGGGAAAACGCCCGTGTGCGTCCACACTTCTCTCTGCGGGTTATCGGCTACTGGAGCGCATTGTCTGCCGATATTGTTACTGCTGTCTGTTGACAGCTTCAAGAAGTTGAACAGTTACGCGGTGGCGCACGGTTTGCGCTCATCAAGCTGGGACGTGGACAAGGCTGACACGACCCACTAACTCAGTACGGCCAGCCTATTATTGAATACGTTGTAACACCACTATCACTGCGAACTTGGCTCAACCTTATACTTCACTGTGGACGTCCAGTTACAGTCTCCCACTAATAAAATTACTATCTCTGTTCCCATAAGCCGTCCTACAATGTTATTTCCTCCCTCCCTTCCTACTGGCTCTACATTCTCACACTTTAATAAAAGCTCTCCCTACCACCCCTACCGATATTTCTTCTTCTGTACCGTTCCCACTTTCTTAGTCGTTTTTTCTATTGCTTGTTCTTCTTCGCACTTTCTCTCCTTTGATTTCTCTGGACATATTTTCCATCACTTTTCTTACAACCGGTCCAACCAATTGCCTACTGGCATGGCAGTTGAGGAACCCATCTGCTCCACAGTTCTTGGAAGAAAAACAACAGCACATACTCCCTACAAACTTATCCAACACCCAACCGCCCACCGGGCTAACCAGAGTTACAGCATTCGATTAGGTAGACCTACTTCACCTGAATCCACCAAAGACCTGGAACCGTTCCGCAAGGCCTAGAGGCGAGCGCGAAGAAATCAACCGGCTTATACTAGCTTGTAAAAAGATATTTGATATTGGATTGGATATCTGGAAAATGAATGCTAGATTAAGGTCGTTAGCCATGCTAGTGACCACTTGTTCACTTTAGGTCCAGGACGGGCATCATATCTGAGAACTTAGTGATCATCAGCAATGCTATTTCCACAACATAAAATATGAATACAACACTTTCACATTAGCTTATCAGTCTGGTATTGGCAATTGAACCCGTTGTTTAATTGAACTGGTCGGCCGCAGTTAGAGCTTTGTTTGTTATTACTGTAATCTAGATATCATCGGTATCTGTGTTACATGCCATATTACAGATATTCCAGGTTTCGTTCCCCTAGGCGCAGGTAGCTGTGCTTCACTTCGCTTGATTCTTGTTTTTCAGAGGTTTTTTTGGTGGAGGTAGAAGACTTCGATCTGTTGACTGGAGTGCTTACACCCTTGCAAAGTTTGAGAAGAAATTTTACCACGAGTGTTCAAGTGTTCGTGATCGTTCACGCAGAGATGTGGAAGAATTTCGTGCAAAGCACAAAGTTACGGTCCTTGGCCACAATGTTCCAAGACCTCTATTTAAATTCAGCGAGGCTGGTTTCCCTAGTTACATAATGAGTGTAATCAAGAAGAATAAATGGGAGTCACCTACTCCTATACAGTGTCAAGGTTGGCCGGTGGCACTCAGTGGACGTGACCTGGTTGGAATCGCTCAAACTGGTTCAGGAAAGACGGCTAGTTTCCTTTTGCCAGCTATCGTACATGCTAAAGCCCAACCAAGTCTAAAACGAGGAGACGGACCCATTGTACTGATACTTGTCCCTACAAGAGAACTTGCACAGCAAGTTGAGAAAGTTGCAGAAGAGTTTTGCTATTCAGCGGGGTTTAAATCGGCCTGTCTTTATGGAGGGACGTCAAGAAGCGGACAGGCAGAAGCTTTGGGCCAATCCCCTGAAGTGGTGATCGCAACACCTGGCCGGCTTCTTGATTTTCTTGAATCAAGGCACACAAATATGCGTCGCTGTACTTACTTGGTGCTTGATGAAGCTGATCGTATGTTAGATATGGGGTTTGAACCTTCCATAAGAAGAGTTGTATCTCAAGTTCGCCCGGATCGACAGACATTGATGTGGTCGGCGACTTGGCCCAGGGAAGTTAAAGCGTTGGCAGAAGACTTCCTTTATGATTATATTCAGATCAATGTCGGCTCCACTAAGCTGAGCGCTAATCATAACATTAGACAACACGTGGAGATCTTGAATGAAAGCGAGAAGTTCAAGCGTTTGGTTAGTCTTCTCAACTCTTTTGATAATGCTCGTGTACTTGTCTTCACCGAAACAAAGAAGCGAACGGATGAGTTATGTGAAAAGCTTCAAGATAAGGGTTTTGATGCCACAGCTATGCATGGAGATAAGCACCAAAAAGAGCGGGATCGGGCCCTAGACAGTAAGTCGATTTTTATCTCATCTATCAATTCTTAGTGTTTCGCGAAGGTCGCATATCTGTTCTTGTCGCCACTGATGTCGCATCTAGAGGATTGGGTAAGTATCGCACCTCTTAGCTTTTGTATGTTCCTAAACGACCACTGAGTAACTTTCTTCTTGTTCAACTATCACATGTCAGGGTGTGGTGGGTTTTGGCATCCTGGATTCGTTGGAGCAATTGGCTCCCTTATTGGCCTCTGGTTAAGCTGGTATAATTTGGTTTCGCCAATCATTTGGTCGTGTCTTGCGCAGAGGCTATGTTTGGTCGAACAACTTAACAGTTGGATTGGTACATTGGCTATAAGTATAACAAAAGATTTGCTGGGTTAAGCGAATCACATGAACATGTGTTTAATCATTCAATCCCAATGATTTTGGTCCACTGGATACATGCGTTCTAAACTGATTTCGGTAATTGATTGGTGAACGAGGTTTCTATCATTCCAATATCTGGATCGGTAAGCTTGGAAATATGTACTACGTCGCACAATTTTGGGATTATGCTGGTCGCTATAATTCAGTCTGGACGCATTTTGGGACCCAGAACTTTGGTATTCGTTCTGGACCCATGAAAACCACGCCACCTCGGCCTTTTGATGCGTGCCAGGTTGGTCTATCTGATTAGGCTTTCATTGTTGCGGAATTTCCTATGTATATATATGTAAACCTAACAGGTTGAATAAACTTTATAGTAACAGTTACATTTACTATTTCTAGATATTAATGACGTTCGCTACATCATCAATTATGATTATCCATCTCAGACAGAAGATTACATTCACAGAATTGGAAGAACAGGTAGAAGTGACAAGAAAGGAACTGCTTACACCTTCTTTAGTGCTAAACAACCGAGATTGGTAAGATTTACTTTGTTAATTCCACTATTGGTATAGGCTCGTGAACTAATTGATGTCTTGAAGGAAGCACGCCAAACAATCCCTGATGAACTATTTAAGATTGCTGAAGGGTATTACGTCGAAAGAAACCGGACATCTGGACAGTCTTGGCGTCGCAACAAATCAGCTTCAAGCAGAAGTCGAAGTTCAGGTAAAAGAAGTTTATCCAAGAGGAGTCAATCCACCACTAGCCACCGTTCTCGATCTGGCTCAACTCACAGTGGTACACCATATGGTTCTAGAAGCCCCTCTCAGAGTAAAGATTATCGTTCACGTGCAAAGTCTAAGAGCTTTTCACGTAATGGCAACGGAGCAGCTAGTGATGAGTCAAAAACCAGCTCACCTAGACGACGACGATCCTACAAGTCACAGACACCTCCAAAGCACAAAGATCGATCTCATTCTTCTCGATCTTCAAAGGGTGAGTACCGTGAACAGTCTACCTCTCGCCGGTCCAGTTCAGATAGAAGTCCGCCTACTCGAAATAAAGCCAGAAGTCCTTCAAGTCGAAGTTCACATTCTGACAGGCATAAGTTCTCACCACAGAGGGAAGGTGCAGCTCGTTCAGTATCTACTGGGGATCGGTCTTTGTCTGGTCGCCGCTCACAGTCATCAGTCCGCGGGTCCCGCTCTCCAAGTAGTGACACCCGGCGCTCGCATCACGAGTCAAAGTCGAACAGGTCTTCGGTCAGTCATCATTCTCACCAAAGCCCAACTCGAGACTGCAGCGAAAGTCCAGGACATTCACCTGTGAGGAGTGGTCCTGATATTGCTGACCATTCATCACGTTCGGTTGTCGATGTAAGTCCTGCTGATGGGGAGGACGATGGGTCTATAGGACATGATCATTCCTCAGTATCCGGGAAGAACGAGTCCATCTCGCCTCCCAATTCGAGGGATGTATCACCCCATTCACCAGCCAAAAATGAGAGTCCTAAAGCGAAGAGACCTCGAGACGATAACGTTTCTGGTCGACATTCTAAGAGTAAAAGTCGGTCGCAGTACAATGACTCCTCTAGAGATGAACGCTCCGGTGATTACAAACATTCAGCTGACTCCCGCCACAGTAGAAAAGACCGCAAGGAAGTTTATAACGCTCGTGAACGTCGTTCCCGTTCTTCAGATGATTACTCAGATCGCAATCGTCGAGATCGTTCTTGGACACCATATGGCGATGTTCCCTCTTACAGCTATAATTACAAGTTCAAGTATAATCCAAAATACAACCGCAACAAAAATTACTATCGTTCGCGTTCACGTTCATCGTCAGGTTGGCAGCCACGTGATAGAAGCAGAAGCCGGTCAGGTCGTGAACGAAGTCCGAGGAAAATACGAGATAATCGCAGACGATAGTTCATATTTAATCCCAATAAATGTCAATTACTGCATAATCAGGTTTTTTAATGGATTTCGCTTTCGAGTAGTTGAGTAATTGAAATTGTTGCGATGGTCCTATGCGGTGAATGAGAAGAAAGGTAGTGTGGGTGTTTCACTTTGTGAGTGTTTTTTTTTTACTGTATCTTAGTGTTGAACACTTGTCGTTTGTTAGTGGTTTCCAACTTATTGTCGTGCTGATAACCGCATTTCTGTGAGAAGAGTGAGGTTTAATGTACACGAGCTAAATAATAAACTCATGTGGTTCCTTGTTTCACTGAGCAGTTCATTTCGCGAAGGTTCGGTGAACCTGTTGATATCAGGAGCTTGATTACCAACTACATTTCTACTCTGTAGTCATGCATGTCATGGTTTAAATTTACATTTGATAAGTAGGTGTTCTTTCTGAACAGTTAAGGATTATTTTGGTCACACTTATGCAAGTGGGGCAGTGGTTGAACCGTCAACAGTCAGATGTCAAGACTTATTAACCATAGTTTGTCAGGTAAAAACGGCCACCGCAAGTAATTATAGCATATGAGCTACTTCATTCTTGCACTAACTGCGCGTATCGAGTAACGCAATTGGGGCCTAAATGTCGTTACTGTAAGTTGGGGAGTTTATTTTAATTGCAGAAATAAGCATTAAACATCCCAGAAGTATCTATTATTGGTATACCAGATGAGTTACGAGTTTGTGGTCACTTTGGATACGTATTCTACTTACGTGTTGCACGTAGATCCAAGCCACTAAAAACCGCTTTGGATTACCTTACGAATATCATTCACGTTTTGGACAGTGGAATTATTGTACAATCTGTCTTATGGAATATGAAGAAGAGAGATACTCCCCGTCTCCATTTATTGCATATATCCAGAAGTATTGACTAAGTGTTATTACGTGCACCGGACCCTGTGTTTAGGAAAACGTCAACACGGTAGGCCTGAAACCACGAATTTCGATCTAGTGGCTTGGTGGACTGTGGATCATTTCATGTACTGGATGGTTGTTAGTTTTACTTAGGGGTAAATCCTATTAGGTTTAAGATCGTTAAACTTGTAACGTAGTTTTTCATTTTCAAGCTGAGTATTATTACGAAGGGACTTATCGAGTTTCCAGCACACTGAATGACCACGTAGAACTTGAGTTTCTTTATTGTCTTCAGAATTACTACCTTATAAGGAGTTGAATAGTCTTATCACAAAGTGCTAGTTGAATTGTTATCAATTTGGGTAGTTGACGTCAGACCAGTAAACGGAACATCCTAACAATCATCATAGGTATCTCGGGGACCACATAAAATTTCTTAGGGCTCTTGATACTTAAATTTGTCCAAGTACATTTGATTCGTATGGGGATTTTTCTGGGTCTCTCCAGTTGTTGAGTGCTTCATCTATCCAGATCAACCTAAGACCAGGCGTTACTGCGTAACGGTCCGAGTTGCCACACCTCTTATCAGTACATCGAGTAAAAAGGCAATGAGGCGCGAGATGAAGATAAGAGAATGCAGTCAAAAGAAATATAAAGTACGGAAAGAGAGAAAAGAAGAATGAGAAAGTGCTGAGACTCGGTATAGCGTTAAGATGAGGATAATGTATGTATACATCTGCGCCACTGACATCGGTTCTCAGCCAGATCACCTAGAATCTCCAACCACTGGTTCCTCTTGTCCCGCCGACCCCGACCACCTAGTCTGCATCGCCCCACATGCCTCAAACCAACAGTCAAAGGCTTCATACATTGGTGCCATGTTTTAGTCTGGCCACCTCGGGCCTTTTTCTAGCCTGGGCCTACTTCAACCATTATGTAACGAGGCAGTCGGTGACTAGGCATACGTAACACGTGTCCCAACCATCTCAGTCGATGAAGGTCCATATCTTCGTCAACAGATTTACCTCTTCTCCCTAAAACTCTACTGACTTCTGCGTTACTCACGTGGTGACGCCGCGGAATACGGCGGCCTATACTACGAAGGCAACGGTGGTCAAACACCTGAAACCAGCCTTCTCATATCTTCCACCTTTGATGGCCATGTTTCGCAGCCATACAGTAGAACAGACCGGACTGCTGTGCAGTATACACAACCCTTAGTAGACAATCGGATATCACGGCGGCGCCATAGGTGGCGTAAATTGGCAAAAGCCAACCGAGCCTTTTGTATCCGTGCAGAGATCTCATCGGCAACTAACCTACCAGGGTTGATCCTACTTCCCAAATAAGTGAAGTGGTCAACACACTCAACCACTTCACTCTCTATTGTTGGCCAAGGGACCGTTGAAGACCAATCGTGGAGCAACAGTTTGCATTTGGGTGGTGGGAAACGCATCCCAAACATTCTCAAATTCCCACTCAGTGTTCAGAAGACTCTGCATCTTGTCAGCGTCTTCACCTAACGGGACAATGTCATCTGCATATCCTAGGTCCAGCGGAAATTCTCCTGTGATTAGGTCAACGTCTGTGTAATTAGGCGACGAGAGGGAAACCATAAGAAAATCTGTGATAAAATTGAATAAGAATGGAGAGAGTGGGCACCCTTGACGGACCACGTGATGAGTACAGCTCACCTGACCTCTCGCCATAGGCTCTAACACGCCCGCAAATGTTGAGTACCACTTATTTTATGTGATGCAAGGACAGATATTAGTTGCACCTGACATTGTCTAGTGATTTAGTGAGATGGGTACATGCTAGATGTCATGAAATTGTAGAGTATGAAATTTCAGATGGGTATTGTATTTCTAAATCCTTACATGTCGAGCTAAACATCTTTGTTGGGTCCCATGAAGTGTTAAGTTTTCTGAGAAGAGGAATTAGTTGATTTCTGTTAGGTGAGATGATCACATGTTTACGGAAGTCGGATAATGGCAGTTGTAGAAAGCGTCGTAATATTTGGTCGTTCATTTGTGCCTACAATAAATAGCAGGGGTCCGAGAGGTTGCTTTTTACTCTGCACTGACTTTAAATGGCATAACTGGTAACTGACGCTTGGTCACTGCTCCTACTAACAAGGAACTCTCATCCATGGATATGGTTCGTCACTGATTCTTTGTTAAGAACGTTTATTTACCAAATATGGAAGTTATAAAACGAAACGACCAGTTTTAAGAACTCAAAACTTAGTAAATTTCTTTGGTTGTCTGAAAACGCTCAGGTTCAAACTCCCCTTGGCAGCAGCAGTCGCGGCACAGTAGTGTTCTGCCTGGCATTCAGGCAACAACTGTCACGGGAGGGATCTCGTCCTTGTCTTTGCTACAGCGAGGCAAATTACGTGGCGATGAACCGACATCCGTCGACGGCACCATGGCTCCAGGATTGGAGAAGCCTTTCGATTGTTCAACATTGGGAACTAGCTGGATATCATCGAGGCGGCTATCTCTGAGAACGTACCAGCAATCACAGAAATACCGAGGAGGCGAGCCTTATGGTTGAAACAAGGCACTGAACGGCTTTTTAAAGCCGAGAGGAAGGCACGGCACGAGTGGAGGAACTCCAGAAAAGAGTCTGACCACGCCGCGTGCATGACCCTGAGAAATCGACACAACATCAAAGTGAGGGGAGACGGGAAGCCGTTCCAGACGAACCCCGCCCAGGAGCTGGAGGTGAACCCCAAAAACTATCGATTTATGGCAGGCAGAGTGTCCACCAGCCAAGGGTCTTGGATCCTGAAGGGACTGAACGGATAGAACCTTCCCGGACTGGAGGTCATCGAAGCCTGTAGCGCCGCCTCCGACACGCAGCTGAACACGTTTCCATCTAGCCGAAATTGCCAACTGCCCGAGCATCATTCAGCACCACCAAATGCGGTTGAGTTGCATGGAACAAAGTTAACTCCTGTTATAGTCATCGAAAAGCCACCAGAGCCCCGCATAGGGAAATCATCGGGACGAGATGACAGCTGGCCGGTTGTGTTGAAGCAGTGAGCAGGTATCTTGTGCGGCCCTCTGAGTAATCCGTTTCAAAACTCCCTAGACAATCACACGCTTCCACGAGAGTGGAAACGTGTAATTCTGTCCGCCGCCTTCAAAGGAGGAGATAGGCGGAACCCAGTGCTATCGACCCATAGCCCTTCCACCACTGGTGTCAGAAGTAATGAAGAGCCTGGTAGACGACCATGTCAGAGAGTGCTTGGAAAAGAGGGGAGCACTAAGTGATGCTCATCATGGTTTCAGAAGGGGTAGATCCTGCGCCTAAAGCATTCTGGCGGCCGGTGGTAAGTGGGCGGCATGTTGAGACCTCCGAATTCCTGTTCATGTCATTTTGCCGGATTATGCCAAGGCCTTTGACACAGTTCCGCACGCCGTTCTTATTCACACGATATCAAGGTTGGGCATCAAGGGTCAAGTGCTCTCCCGGCTACAGGACTATTTAGACGGCATACACCTCCTTACGGAAGCCAACTGAGTTTGCTCGACCTGTAGGATACCACCATCTGATGTGCGACAAGAAGCGATTCTGGGTCCACTTCTGTTCCTTCTTTTTGTGAACGACCTCCCACTGAATCTCAGCTTCCCAATTCTGCCTCACGCTGATGACACTAAGATGTGGGGAGCGATGACGTCCGAAACAGAATCAAACGCACTACAAAGTGATCATAGATTAATTATACAGTAGTGGATTTTAATGAACTAGCATTTAATCCGGACAAGCACCGAGCCACGTTTCAGAGCACAGCTGACTCTTGGAGAGCACCCTATTCTGTCTGCGGGACACAACTTTCCCATACCACCAGAGAGAGACCTAGGACTAATACTGACTGACAAGCCAGACACTAGCTCTAATTATCTAGGAGACACCTCCAGCGCCTACGCAGTACGGCACTTCATGTGCAGACAACTAGGTGCCTTTACCCTGGAACTCTTTTTGAAGTTTTACAAGACCTACATACGACCTCACCTAAAGGTCCACAACGTCATTGCACCACTGTACCTGAAAAGAGATGTGAACATCCTAGAGAAAGTCCAAAGGAGAACTGCAAAGGGCGTCGTGAACATGAGGCGAAAACCCCATGAGGACAGGCTGAAAGATCTAGGACTCTACTCTCTAGGTTAACGTAGATTACGTGGTGACTTGACAACGGTCCACAAAATACTAAGTAACCCAGGCCATCCGAACAGTAGAATCCCACCGAACGGCCACTGTGACGATCCTCGTGGTAACCCAAGGAGAATCGCCCAACAAAGGGAAAACGCCCGTGTGCGTCCACACTTCTCTCTGCGGGTTATCGGCTACTGGAGCGCATTGTCTGCCGATATTGTTACTGCTGTCTGTTGACAGCTTCAAGAAGTTGAACAGTTACGCGGTGGCGCACGGTTTGCGCTCATCAAGCTGGGACGTGGACAAGGCTGACACGACCCACTAACTCAGTACGGCCAGCCTATTATTGAATACGTTGTAACACCACTATCACTGCGAACTTGGCTCAACCTTATACTTCACTGTGGACGTCCAGTTACAGTCTCCCACTAATAAAATTACTATCTCTGTTCCCATAAGCCGTCCTACAATGTTATTTCCTCCCTCCCTTCCTACTGGCTCTACATTCTCACACTTTAATAAAAGCTCTCCCTACCACCCCTACCGATATTTCTTCTTCTGTACCGTTCCCACTTTCTTAGTCGTTTTTTCTATTGCTTGTTCTTCTTCGCACTTTCTCTCCTTTGATTTCTCTGGACATATTTTCCATCACTTTTCTTACAACCGGTCCAACCAATTGCCTACTGGCATGGCAGTTGAGGAACCCATCTGCTCCACAGTTCTTGGAAGAAAAACAACAGCACATACTCCCTACAAACTTATCCAACACCCAACCGCCCACCGGGCTAACCAGAGTTACAGCATTCGATTAGGTAGACCTACTTCACCTGAATCCACCAAAGACCTGGAACCGTTCCGCAAGGCCTAGAGGCGAGCGCGAAGAAATCAACCGGCTTATACTAGCTTGTAAAAAGATATTTGATATTGGATTGGATATCTGGAAAATGAATGCTAGATTAAGGTCGTTAGCCATGCTAGTGACCACTTGTTCACTTTAGGTCCAGGACGGGCATCATATCTGAGAACTTAGTGATCATCAGCAATGCTATTTCCACAACATAAAATATGAATACAACACTTTCACATTAGCTTATCAGTCTGGTATTGGCAATTGAACCCGTTGTTTAATTGAACTGGTCGGCCGCAGTTAGAGCTTTGTTTGTTATTACTGTAATCTAGATATCATCGGTATCTGTGTTACATGCCATATTACAGATATTCCAGGTTTCGTTCCCCTAGGCGCAGGTAGCTGTGCTTCACTTCGCTTGATTCTTGTTTTTCAGAGGTTTTTTTGGTGGAGGTAGAAGACTTCGATCTGTTGACTGGAGTGCTTACACCCTTGCAAAGTTTGAGAAGAAATTTTACCACGAGTGTTCAAGTGTTCGTGATCGTTCACGCAGAGATGTGGAAGAATTTCGTGCAAAGCACAAAGTTACGGTCCTTGGCCACAATGTTCCAAGACCTCTATTTAAATTCAGCGAGGCTGGTTTCCCTAGTTACATAATGAGTGTAATCAAGAAGAATAAATGGGAGTCACCTACTCCTATACAGTGTCAAGGTTGGCCGGTGGCACTCAGTGGACGTGACCTGGTTGGAATCGCTCAAACTGGTTCAGGAAAGACGGCTAGTTTCCTTTTGCCAGCTATCGTACATGCTAAAGCCCAACCAAGTCTAAAACGAGGAGACGGACCCATTGTACTGATACTTGTCCCTACAAGAGAACTTGCACAGCAAGTTGAGAAAGTTGCAGAAGAGTTTTGCTATTCAGCGGGGTTTAAATCGGCCTGTCTTTATGGAGGGACGTCAAGAAGCGGACAGGCAGAAGCTTTGGGCCAATCCCCTGAAGTGGTGATCGCAACACCTGGCCGGCTTCTTGATTTTCTTGAATCAAGGCACACAAATATGCGTCGCTGTACTTACTTGGTGCTTGATGAAGCTGATCGTATGTTAGATATGGGGTTTGAACCTTCCATAAGAAGAGTTGTATCTCAAGTTCGCCCGGATCGACAGACATTGATGTGGTCGGCGACTTGGCCCAGGGAAGTTAAAGCGTTGGCAGAAGACTTCCTTTATGATTATATTCAGATCAATGTCGGCTCCACTAAGCTGAGCGCTAATCATAACATTAGACAACACGTGGAGATCTTGAATGAAAGCGAGAAGTTCAAGCGTTTGGTTAGTCTTCTCAACTCTTTTGATAATGCTCGTGTACTTGTCTTCACCGAAACAAAGAAGCGAACGGATGAGTTATGTGAAAAGCTTCAAGATAAGGGTTTTGATGCCACAGCTATGCATGGAGATAAGCACCAAAAAGAGCGGGATCGGGCCCTAGACAGTAAGTCGATTTTTATCTCATCTATCAATTCTTAGTGTTTCGCGAAGGTCGCATATCTGTTCTTGTCGCCACTGATGTCGCATCTAGAGGATTGGGTAAGTATCGCACCTCTTAGCTTTTGTATGTTCCTAAACGACCACTGAGTAACTTTCTTCTTGTTCAACTATCACATGTCAGGGTGTGGTGGGTTTTGGCATCCTGGATTCGTTGGAGCAATTGGCTCCCTTATTGGCCTCTGGTTAAGCTGGTATAATTTGGTTTCGCCAATCATTTGGTCGTGTCTTGCGCAGAGGCTATGTTTGGTCGAACAACTTAACAGTTGGATTGGTACATTGGCTATAAGTATAACAAAAGATTTGCTGGGTTAAGCGAATCACATGAACATGTGTTTAATCATTCAATCCCAATGATTTTGGTCCACTGGATACATGCGTTCTAAACTGATTTCGGTAATTGATTGGTGAACGAGGTTTCTATCATTCCAATATCTGGATCGGTAAGCTTGGAAATATGTACTACGTCGCACAATTTTGGGATTATGCTGGTCGCTATAATTCAGTCTGGACGCATTTTGGGACCCAGAACTTTGGTATTCGTTCTGGACCCATGAAAACCACGCCACCTCGGCCTTTTGATGCGTGCCAGGTTGGTCTATCTGATTAGGCTTTCATTGTTGCGGAATTTCCTATGTATATATATGTAAACCTAACAGGTTGAATAAACTTTATAGTAACAGTTACATTTACTATTTCTAGATATTAATGACGTTCGCTACATCATCAATTATGATTATCCATCTCAGACAGAAGATTACATTCACAGAATTGGAAGAACAGGTAGAAGTGACAAGAAAGGAACTGCTTACACCTTCTTTAGTGCTAAACAACCGAGATTGGTAAGATTTACTTTGTTAATTCCACTATTGGTATAGGCTCGTGAACTAATTGATGTCTTGAAGGAAGCACGCCAAACAATCCCTGATGAACTATTTAAGATTGCTGAAGGGTATTACGTCGAAAGAAACCGGACATCTGGACAGTCTTGGCGTCGCAACAAATCAGCTTCAAGCAGAAGTCGAAGTTCAGGTAAAAGAAGTTTATCCAAGAGGAGTCAATCCACCACTAGCCACCGTTCTCGATCTGGCTCAACTCACAGTGGTACACCATATGGTTCTAGAAGCCCCTCTCAGAGTAAAGATTATCGTTCACGTGCAAAGTCTAAGAGCTTTTCACGTAATGGCAACGGAGCAGCTAGTGATGAGTCAAAAACCAGCTCACCTAGACGACGACGATCCTACAAGTCACAGACACCTCCAAAGCACAAAGATCGATCTCATTCTTCTCGATCTTCAAAGGGTGAGTACCGTGAACAGTCTACCTCTCGCCGGTCCAGTTCAGATAGAAGTCCGCCTACTCGAAATAAAGCCAGAAGTCCTTCAAGTCGAAGTTCACATTCTGACAGGCATAAGTTCTCACCACAGAGGGAAGGTGCAGCTCGTTCAGTATCTACTGGGGATCGGTCTTTGTCTGGTCGCCGCTCACAGTCATCAGTCCGCGGGTCCCGCTCTCCAAGTAGTGACACCCGGCGCTCGCATCACGAGTCAAAGTCGAACAGGTCTTCGGTCAGTCATCATTCTCACCAAAGCCCAACTCGAGACTGCAGCGAAAGTCCAGGACATTCACCTGTGAGGAGTGGTCCTGATATTGCTGACCATTCATCACGTTCGGTTGTCGATGTAAGTCCTGCTGATGGGGAGGACGATGGGTCTATAGGACATGATCATTCCTCAGTATCCGGGAAGAACGAGTCCATCTCGCCTCCCAATTCGAGGGATGTATCACCCCATTCACCAGCCAAAAATGAGAGTCCTAAAGCGAAGAGACCTCGAGACGATAACGTTTCTGGTCGACATTCTAAGAGTAAAAGTCGGTCGCAGTACAATGACTCCTCTAGAGATGAACGCTCCGGTGATTACAAACATTCAGCTGACTCCCGCCACAGTAGAAAAGACCGCAAGGAAGTTTATAACGCTCGTGAACGTCGTTCCCGTTCTTCAGATGATTACTCAGATCGCAATCGTCGAGATCGTTCTTGGACACCATATGGCGATGTTCCCTCTTACAGCTATAATTACAAGTTCAAGTATAATCCAAAATACAACCGCAACAAAAATTACTATCGTTCGCGTTCACGTTCATCGTCAGGTTGGCAGCCACGTGATAGAAGCAGAAGCCGGTCAGGTCGTGAACGAAGTCCGAGGAAAATACGAGATAATCGCAGACGATAGTTCATATTTAATCCCAATAAATGTCAATTACTGCATAATCAGGTTTTTTAATGGATTTCGCTTTCGAGTAGTTGAGTAATTGAAATTGTTGCGATGGTCCTATGCGGTGAATGAGAAGAAAGGTAGTGTGGGTGTTTCACTTTGTGAGTGTTTTTTTTTTACTGTATCTTAGTGTTGAACACTTGTCGTTTGTTAGTGGTTTCCAACTTATTGTCGTGCTGATAACCGCATTTCTGTGAGAAGAGTGAGGTTTAATGTACACGAGCTAAATAATAAACTCATGTGGTTCCTTGTTTCACTGAGCAGTTCATTTCGCGAAGGTTCGGTGAACCTGTTGATATCAGGAGCTTGATTACCAACTACATTTCTACTCTGTAGTCATGCATGTCATGGTTTAAATTTACATTTGATAAGTAGGTGTTCTTTCTGAACAGTTAAGGATTATTTTGGTCACACTTATGCAAGTGGGGCAGTGGTTGAACCGTCAACAGTCAGATGTCAAGACTTATTAACCATAGTTTGTCAGGTAAAAACGGCCACCGCAAGTAATTATAGCATATGAGCTACTTCATTCTTGCACTAACTGCGCGTATCGAGTAACGCAATTGGGGCCTAAATGTCGTTACTGTAAGTTGGGGAGTTTATTTTAATTGCAGAAATAAGCATTAAACATCCCAGAAGTATCTATTATTGGTATACCAGATGAGTTACGAGTTTGTGGTCACTTTGGATACGTATTCTACTTACGTGTTGCACGTAGATCCAAGCCACTAAAAACCGCTTTGGATTACCTTACGAATATCATTCACGTTTTGGACAGTGGAATTATTGTACAATCTGTCTTATGGAATATGAAGAAGAGAGATACTCCCCGTCTCCATTTATTGCATATATCCAGAAGTATTGACTAAGTGTTATTACGTGCACCGGACCCTGTGTTTAGGAAAACGTCAACACGGTAGGCCTGAAACCACGAATTTCGATCTAGTGGCTTGGTGGACTGTGGATCATTTCATGTACTGGATGGTTGTTAGTTTTACTTAGGGGTAAATCCTATTAGGTTTAAGATCGTTAAACTTGTAACGTAGTTTTTCATTTTCAAGCTGAGTATTATTACGAAGGGACTTATCGAGTTTCCAGCACACTGAATGACCACGTAGAACTTGAGTTTCTTTATTGTCTTCAGAATTACTACCTTATAAGGAGTTGAATAGTCTTATCACAAAGTGCTAGTTGAATTGTTATCAATTTGGGTAGTTGACGTCAGACCAGTAAACGGAACATCCTAACAATCATCATAGGTATCTCGGGGACCACATAAAATTTCTTAGGGCTCTTGATACTTAAATTTGTCCAAGTACATTTGATTCGTATGGGGATTTTTCTGGGTCTCTCCAGTTGTTGAGTGCTTCATCTATCCAGATCAACCTAAGACCAGGCGTTACTGCGTAACGGTCCGAGTTGCCACACCTCTTATCAGTACATCGAGTAAAAAGGCAATGAGGCGCGAGATGAAGATAAGAGAATGCAGTCAAAAGAAATATAAAGTACGGAAAGAGAGAAAAGAAGAATGAGAAAGTGCTGAGACTCGGTATAGCGTTAAGATGAGGATAATGTATGTATACATCTGCGCCACTGACATCGGTTCTCAGCCAGATCACCTAGAATCTCCAACCACTGGTTCCTCTTGTCCCGCCGACCCCGACCACCTAGTCTGCATCGCCCCACATGCCTCAAACCAACAGTCAAAGGCTTCATACATTGGTGCCATGTTTTAGTCTGGCCACCTCGGGCCTTTTTCTAGCCTGGGCCTACTTCAACCATTATGTAACGAGGCAGTCGGTGACTAGGCATACGTAACACGTGTCCCAACCATCTCAGTCGATGAAGGTCCATATCTTCGTCAACAGATTTACCTCTTCTCCCTAAAACTCTACTGACTTCTGCGTTACTCACGTGGTGACGCCGCGGAATACGGCGGCCTATACTACGAAGGCAACGGTGGTCAAACACCTGAAACCAGCCTTCTCATATCTTCCACCTTTGATGGCCATGTTTCGCAGCCATACAGTAGAACAGACCGGACTGCTGTGCAGTATACACAACCCTTAGTAGACAATCGGATATCACGGCGGCGCCATAGGTGGCGTAAATTGGCAAAAGCCAACCGAGCCTTTTGTATCCGTGCAGAGATCTCATCGGCAACTAACCTACCAGGGTTGATCCTACTTCCCAAATAAGTGAAGTGGTCAACACACTCAACCACTTCACTCTCTATTGTTGGCCAAGGGACCGTTGAAGACCAATCGTGGAGCAACAGTTTGCATTTGGGTGGTGGGAAACGCATCCCAAACATTCTCAAATTCCCACTCAGTGTTCAGAAGACTCTGCATCTTGTCAGCGTCTTCACCTAACGGGACAATGTCATCTGCATATCCTAGGTCCAGCGGAAATTCTCCTGTGATTAGGTCAACGTCTGTGTAATTAGGCGACGAGAGGGAAACCATAAGAAAATCTGTGATAAAATTGAATAAGAATGGAGAGAGTGGGCACCCTTGACGGACCACGTGATGAGTACAGCTCACCTGACCTCTCGCCATAGGCTCTAACACGCCCGCAAATGTTGAGTACCACTTATTTTATGTGATGCAAGGACAGATATTAGTTGCACCTGACATTGTCTAGTGATTTAGTGAGATGGGTACATGCTAGATGTCATGAAATTGTAGAGTATGAAATTTCAGATGGGTATTGTATTTCTAAATCCTTACATGTCGAGCTAAACATCTTTGTTGGGTCCCATGAAGTGTTAAGTTTTCTGAGAAGAGGAATTAGTTGATTTCTGTTAGGTGAGATGATCACATGTTTACGGAAGTCGGATAATGGCAGTTGTAGAAAGCGTCCTGCTTCCTTGGCCGTTAACACCCTCAGGTGTTTGGTTACTCAGCTTTTCAAACTCGGGAAGCTTCGTTTAGGCTTAAGGATTATTTTTCGTGATGGCTAAAGACGACCAGTATGTGTAAACACTTCCAACGACAAGTATAAGTAGTCTTAAAGTAGATCTTAGGATGTGAGGTACGTAAAGTAAGTGTGACGTAATGAAGATAAATGCAACCCAGAAGCTACACATGTGTTTATGCAGTAGGCAGTGAGCGACACCAATTGTGTGACGGCTAATCATACCACTCGACTGTTCTGAAAGCCGTAGTTGAAATGAGTTCCGAATTGGTAACGCGCTGGTGTAAAGTGAATTATCTAGCTCAGTGATCCACATCTCTACTGAATATTCAACAAAATGGATATGATATCTGCGTTTAATTGCTACGAAGGGGTCATTCATGGGGAAAAATCCGTGTTGGAGAAAATAGAGTGGAAGTTGTTGAAATGCTTCAGATATTCTTTGAATGAACTTGTCAACTCGTATTTTGTTAGTTTTTAATAATGTGGAAAAAATTACTGAAGGTTGTTGAGTAACCAATTAGTTGTGGCATAGATACTGACCATCATATCAATTTTGTGTTTGGGAAGGTATGTCTTATGGACTACTGTTTCTAACGTCTGTTTCCTATTGCAGTCTTATTTTTTTGTTTGTCTTGGCTTACCAGTTTTTTTTAACGCATTCAGTGTAGGTCGACCTTCAGTACTGAGCATCTAATTCTTCCAACATCTTTCAACTAGACTTTCGTCTACCGCATATTTAAGTAGTTTTCATTTGTATGAAATTTCAGTCTTTTAAATCACCTAAACTCCCATGTAATTCAGTTTTTTCTTAAAAATATGGTAGATTTTTATATACCGCCATACGTGAACCTTCCAAAAAATTGTCTAGGGATTTGTGAGGGAAACCTTCAGTCATTAAATGACTCCTCGTCTCTCAGACTATTTATCGTTTGGTTCACATCCCTTTATCTGCAAGGTAGGATTCATGCATATATCTAAGTGTATACATTCTTTGTGCAATGAGTATCACGGATATTCTGACCATCTAGACATTAAATTTGTCTCTGTGCTTTTTTTTACTTTAATTAAGATTGTGTAAATCAAAGAAAAATATTTTGTAAAATAATTCTTTATACATATTATTTTTGCTGCAAATGTTTATCGAAAGCATTGATATTTGGATTCACTGAACAATGAGAAGAGATTTCAGGTGGTGGAGCTGAGTAAAAGGTTAATGAGCCTGTTCTGTAGTGTCTTACAGGATAATAGACTGGGTTTGTGTCGTCACTGGTTGTCGGTGACTTTAGTAAACGAGGAAATTGAATATTTATATCTTTCATATTTGTAATCACTTCCGATCTGTTGGGTGTATTGATATCATAAAAACTCTTGCTAATAAGATTTAGATCTTTTGCGCTCTGAACACGAGGTCTTGCTTCCTGTTCATGTGAAAAGTATGTGCTGGATGACGTAAAATACTTGAAGAATCCAATGTTTTATTCTCTACATGTTCGTTATCAGTTAGCTGACATATATCATGAATAGATGCTGGTCTTTCCATATGTCCATAAGCTTGATCATATGCTTCATCGTAAACTGACCGACTATCTTGAAGATGTTCTGAATCAGATATTTGAAACCCTTCGTTTAGAGAGTTGTCTTCATCAACTCCATCGTCTCTTACCGGAGTACAGTTTTGCATATGATGCGAATTTTGTAGAAAATAATTTGTAGAATTTGTGTTGAAGTTTCTATAGTTAATATGATTTTCGTTATATAAGCTTCTTTTATGTCTATGAGGACTTGATGTGCTAATTCCATAATGCCTTATGTTACGACTGCTTGATCGAGGACTCATATTCACTCGGTGAAATGAAATTGTATCCCAATCTACATCTTTGGCACTTCTTCCTAAAAATTAGAAAAAGGAATAACTGTGTATTAAGTCATATCTGAAAGTTATATAAACTGTTAAATATAGTAAATATATTGTTTTCAATGTATATTGAATTTAAATATACTTTTTCCTGGCTTATATCTTACAATTTCGAGATTTAAGCAAGACATTGAAAGGTTATTTTATTTGTTTTATTATGAACATATTCTACTGTCTGGGATTAAATAAATGTTTAACGTTATGGCAGAAAATCACATTTTTGGTCTTGAATGGTACAAAAACAGGACTCTTGAAAGGCTGAGATAAATACTGTTGCGAAATTTCATGCGAAATGGGTACATATATGCAACGTGTTACCAATATATTGTTATACTGAAGAATATATTTTTATTTTAAAGAAAGGATAAAATCTCACTTATCTCACGGTGTTTTAATAACTTTCAACCCTTGCATAGGACTCTGAGGCAATTGTTTGATTCCAAGTTGATATTCATCACGCACTGACTTCAGTCGGGAAACTATTGGGGACCTAGGAGCACTGGGCAGCTTTTTCGCCCTCAGCAGTGTGCACTCGTTTCCCCGTCAGGGATCCAACCCAGGGCTTTCGAGTTCCATGATGAGCAGTGATCCACATTTCCTATGCCTGTCAGTTCACGTTATAGCGCAACCTGAATCCAATACCGTCATTGGGTAACTGTCTTCGCGTCCGATTTAGTTTACCCCACTGGTCAAGAATTCTCATTTGAACTTAGGGAATCTCATCTCGAAGCGAGTTATTAATGAGCATTAGAGAAATTCAATTTGGAGATCTATAAGAATTTATTTATCAGTTTTAGGTCGATATTCTTCACGGACTGGCACCAGTTGGAGTTGTTTTCAGATTAACCTACTTTTATCCATGGGGAATGTTTAGTGAGGAGATTGACTGCCTAAATACCATTAATCATCATAGTATTTTTGAGATCATATAACCATGGAACAGACAGTTATGGAGTGATTTCTATACCTTCTTTTTCACAAGCTATCATTTTAATGAGTGTTGCGTGATAATTCACCTGAAAATGCAAACCTAAGGACTAGGCATTTGAAAAATGAATGCTAAAACACGCTTGTAAATGTGTTCTAGTAAATTATTTCCTGGTTTTCGTCGAATATAAAAAAATAATCGATACAATATTAGTAGTTAGGTACTCTGGTCCAGATTTCATCTGATTCGAAAAGAATAACCGAATAGTTACATAGATTTATCGGATGATAATAAAATCTTCAGGCGATCTTCTTTGGGATTGATTAGATTAAAAGAATTGATAAGTGGAGGGTGGGTGGTGGGAAAAGATATCAACAAAACCTGTCAACCGCTTGCTTGTTAACAGGAAGTAAAGGAATATTAGATCACATTGAAATTGATAAAATAAAAATTAGAAAAACAAACCGATCTAATCATCGACAACTCCGTTAGTGGAAAGTTATACGTGCATAACGGCATGTAATAATTGATGGCCAAAACTTTCGGTTATAGTAATTTGATTACAATTTGAAGAAAATGAATTCATACTAATTTTATTGGTGATTTAATACTTTGTGGATACTGCTTTCTACCTTATGACTATTATTGATTGATTCCAACTACTTGAGGCTAGCGATAATCGTCAATTCTCTCATCCACTAGCCACATTAAAGGAAGTTACTTTTACAAAAAATTCTTTCTAGTTATTTTGAGATAACGAAGTTCACAAGATCACTTTAAATTTTAAACGTCTTCACTTCATAAAATTATAACGGAAATATCTACTGATTTAATTTTTCTCATATTAAACAGTATTCAATAGATCAAATGGAATGTTTTTAAAAAACCGGCACGTGTTTAAAACACATCTCAGGTTTGAATTTAGGTCCCAACAAAAAGAATTTAGAACAGACGGTTAGGTCAGTGAGACTTACGAAATCAGCATGTGTCTACCACCTAATCATGGTCATATTCATGTTTATGATTTTCAGCAGTTCAAATAATGACAGTAAGTTATTCAACCAGAAATCTAGGCTTTGTCCTAGTTGAAATAATGGAGGATCTTGGTTATGTATTGTGTTTTCTGAGCTGGGTGATTTGATCATGAAGCTTTTATTGTCTTTTTAAACAATTTCATTATGAAGTGAGCTATCAGTATTTCTTCGAGTTTGTTGTTATCGGTCAACAAAGTTTAACTGGAGAATTCGTAAACATATTTTTCCAGTAATATATATATATATCTTCAGGTAGTGGTTAGTTAATCATCCAGATAGACAAAATATGCATCTTATTTTTCGTTAAACCTATTTAACTACAGTTCTTATTTATTAACTTTTCTAAAAGTAGATTTGTACTTCTATATCTATACTTCCTAACTGTAAAACTCAACTTGAAATTATTGTATTTAAAATAAAGGCTTTCGTTAAAATGTAGAGTAAAACTAAAAAAAATCAACTTTTTCTCTATTGGTAAATTGAAAATCTAGAGGAGAACGTTACGATAGACACATTTATCTTAACCGAAAAACAATAAAATAAATTGTCGTTTATTGCTAACACAACTATGATGCTGGAATATCATTTTTGCTTGAAACAAAATGAATATAGATTTCTATCGGTGACTCAAAAATAAAACAAATCTCTAATATGTTCCAGTTGATAGGAGTACCTTAACTACGACGTTTAGTCAGAAGTGATTAATTGCTATATTGTAAGCAATATTGTAGTAGGATACATCAGTGGATGTTTTCGCCTGTAGCAGATGTAAACACGCTACGATTCTACGCTTATGCAATACCTACTTAGTCCGTTCTTTTCTGGTACATGACCGTAAGACATCACTGTTGAAAATAGGAGACGTGAATCGATTTATGGGTTTTGATCGTAGCATTGCTCACATGTGGTGGAATCACCATTTGAGCAATAGTAAGGTCAGGAGAAGGGTACTAAGCAAGACGGGCAAGTCGATTTATGAGGTTGTGAACCTTAGTCGAATGAGTTGACCACACACCCCAATCCACCGTCTGTGTTGATGTGCGATGCTAGGGGAAATTGGATAAGGTTGGTAAAGTGTTTGGGATGCCCAGGCTAAGATGTAGCACCAGTCGATGAAGTCTCTAACTGTTAGTCTGACTCATGTGGTGAGATGTTGACTACCTGGCTGGGATTCCTGCGACGACAGGAATCAGTAGTTGATGGACTCTTAGTGATATGGCTGAAAACCGGTCAGAATGGTGCAGTTGTTTTCGCTCCTTGACATCTTCTAAAGCTTGGATATTTAAAATAACCGTTATCTTCAAATCATCTACTCTCTTACAAAACTTTCTGTACCTTAACATCACTCTTATTCTATCCACCTGTTCTTTATGTGTTACTGTGGGGTATAAGAACTTGAAGTAGAGCGGACGTGTGCAAGTTTCTCCATTGATTTTGTCAGTTAGTCAGTCAGCCAAATGCCTAATTCTTTCATAGAATGAGTAGTCATCGGTGTCGAAGTTAGTAATTAACAATGGAGCGAAATATTCACGATGCTTTCAGCTAAGTATAAAAACTGGTATCAGTCTTTAAACTTGGTTTAGTCTAGATAGGGTTAGTCTAGATAAGTTTGATGCGAGTGTTTAAGAAAGGGAAACTGCCAACAACAGGTGTTGAGGTTGACGCTAGTGAATAATCGAAAATCGACATGAGAGATAGACAATGAATAATTAGATTATGTAGTGAAGGAATGATGGACAGTGGATAGCAGTGGAATCCAGAATGGGTATTTCGCCCTATTTGGAACTCGTCAGCAAGGTGTAGCTGCTTCCCGTGAGTGATGTTGTTCCTACCGGGACTTGGACTGGGGATCGATTGCTTCAAACGCCAGAGCGTTGTCCACTATACTACCGAGTCATGATATCCACTTCTTGTGTGACGGGTATAATTTTAGCGTAATTGCGGTATAATACAAGCAATTATACTATGTAGTGAAGTGTCTTCTAGTTTTAAGTAATCTTTGTTTCACAATTAGTTTCATGGAAGCTAATAATTGAGTAGTTCTTAGTGATGGAAATTAGTATTCACTCAGTTGAGTTCCTATTCAGTCGGTCTCATCGTTGATCGGAAAGCAGAATATATCGGTTTCCAGAATAGTTTTGTTTTTAGGGTTGTATTTGTTCACTTCTGTCGCAGAAAAATGACCTTAGAGTGAATCGAAAATTCTGTAACAGTTAACAGGAATAATTAACTAGGCATATATCAGGGTGATTATTACTACTACTATTATCCTCACTTAAATATTTATTGATTCTATTTCGTTTGGCCATTACATTGGCTTGTTTGACTAAAGTGTGTACAGCATCAGCAAAATTCAAATTTGACGGGTTTGTATGCTGATGATAAGCATTAAATTTATACTTTCCATATGAATAATCATATTCTCTTCTGATTTGTTTGCCTTTGCTTTGTCCACTTTTACTTGGAGAATTTTCAACCGATTGTTTGAACGATGGATCTATTACTGTATATTGACTATCTGTTTCAGGTGGATGAGGATAGAAAGTCAACTTTTGATTTTTATTCAAACTAGAATATCTGTTAGTATGATTGGGGTCCAAACTGATGTTAGTATTATTATGATAAATAACTGCACCATCTGGCATATTTGTATATACTTTAATTTTATCAACTTGTGAATTTCGTCTTATTTGTAATGTTGTAGCAGGATTATGCAGTTTATAATCATACTGATGATATGAATCAGGATAATATGTATAATCTGTACTCGTTGTAGCTGATAAAGAATTGATTGAATTTCTCAACATATCATTGTCTATTTGTTGGATAACTCTCTCACCGTCTTCGACATCTACATCATCTTCATCGATCAAATTTACATTTTCATGAATATTATCTTGTTCATATTTCTCAGCTGGTGATATAATAATATTTGGATGATTCTGTTGAGTATCATTAACATAGTTTTTATTATTCCCATTATTTTTTATTGTATTCTCCATGTACATAACATCTTTTAATTGTTGTTGTTGTTTGGTTTGATTTAATTTCTCTCTAAGTTCATTTGCATGATGTTTATATTTTGATGAAAGATCTTTAGGATTATTCTCCAAATGAATCTATGTAAATAAAATTCAATTGATAATAATTAATAATAATTTCAACTGTTTTGACTAAAATAGACTAACATTTCAGAAAAAAGGTGTATACAGTAGTTTATAAATCCTAGACTTTTGCTATATTACTGTTAAAATTTAATCGTACTCATGACAGAGGGAAATTTACTGTGGTAAGTGTTTACATATACTTTTACTGCAACATTTTAGTGACTTTTAGCTGGTATTCATCATGGACTGACACCAGTTGGAGGAACGTTGGAAACCTGTAGGCAGTTCACAACTGTTTCGTCCTAGTATGGGACTCCCTAGCAGCGCGTACCCATGACCCCACCAGGGATCAAATCCATCACAATGTCGTAAACTGACAGAATTTGGAAATATGGACCATTGGATTCCGACCTAGTGGCTCAATGGTAACTTGCTGACCACGGGACCTAAATGTGATGGATTTGATCCCTGGTGGGGTCATGGGTACGCGCTGCTAGGGAGTCCCATACTAGGACGAAACAGTTGTGAACTGCTTACAGGTTTCCAATGTTCCTCAAACTGATGTCAGTCCATGGTGAATACCAACTTGAAATCAATAAATCCCCACAAACCCTCAAACTGACTTTTACTGACTGTTTAGTGAGTGACTCGGTCTGTTTTTTGGTAGATAATTTCAGCAGCTTTTCATCGACTTCAAACAACTCAAAAACCGGTCTAGCAGTGCATCATCATCAACATAAGACCAGGGATTACTACAAAGCGGTCCACGTTGCCACACCTCATATCAGCACATCAAGTAAGAAAGCAGTAAGGTGAAAGATGAAGAAAGTGAGGAAAATCATTTAAAAGCAGTAAAAGAGAGGAAGAAAGATTGAGAAAATTCTGCATTCAGTATAGCGATTAAAATGAGGGTAAAGTGTGGATATATCTGCACCACTGACATCGATCCTGAGGCATTATTATTATTATTATTATTTGTCCTTTGGGTTCCTAGTGGAACATAAGGCTTCAGTAGCACGTCAGCATTTCACTGTCTTCTCTCCAGTCTTCAAAAACTGCCTCCACCACTGCTCACAAGCTTTCATTTCTTCCTTACACGATCTCCTCCATGTCACCCAAGCCTCAAACGCCCAAATTATCGTTTTCCATTTAAATTCCACTCGACGGCCTGGACTGGCTCGCGATGTCCCCAAATGGTCTTCTCAGTGTATGCCAAATCCGATCCATCTGCACTTTCTTATTCTGCATATTTGTTGGTCGATGTGTTGTTGGTTGGTTCGTTGCCAGCCAGAGTGAGTTGCTTGTTGCTTATTCTGGCCATCTGATTTTCAGTGTCAGTATCGAGTGAGCGTAGGCGGCAGCTATTGATGTATGTGCAGTTTGTTGAGAATGCTTTTCGTAACGCGTCAAGTCTGTGAAGCATCACATAGAAGCACTGACTTACTTGACTGAATTAGTGTTAAAAATCCGGATCTTGTTGTTAATGCTGAGTTGAGTGCAGTGGAGTGGTGTGGAGTGCAGTAGATCTCCACACTGATTTCAGGTTAATGCAGGAAGGTCTATCTTGCTGTGTTTCCGATCGTGGCTTGCTTTGACGTCCTCATGTGTGTTGCCTGTAGTTGAAATGATGCTGCTTAGGTAGGTAGGTAGGTAGGTGAAAGAGACAACCTCCTTTAGATTTCTCCCGTTGATGGTGATTACTGCTTGCTGTTGTTGTTGTCATTGTTGGTTGGGTATCTTCATCACCTTTGTCTTCTCTACGTTCACGTGAAGGAAGTCCCATCTTCTTTCCCCTGCCTATTGTGTCCACTTGTTAGTTTTCGCCTTTAGATCTTCGAGTTTGTGCGACATGACATTAGACAAAAATCATCATCGTTGTCAAAATTCAAATCTTCTAGGGTCTTTTCATCGGTAAAACAGAGTATGCCTATCTTCTCGCTCCTCACTTTTCGTTGCATGATCCAGTCCAGTCCAGTCCAGTCCAGTCAACCACAATCAAGAAGATGGTCGGTGATAGTAGGCGGCAACCTTGTCTTACTCTTCTCTTCACCACAGAGGTATTACCTAGCTTTCCATTGTGAGGCACTTGGCATGTAGCGTCGTCATATAGCTGTTGAATGAGGTTGGTAAAGGTTTGTGGCACTAAAACCGTAGTGTTGAAGCAGTTTCCAAATTACTTCTCGGTCGACACTATCAAAGGCCTTTTCAAAGTCAATGAAGTTGAGATAAAGGGTTGACTACCATTCTGAGGCGTATTACTTAGAATCTCCAACCACCGGTGTCTGTTGCCACTATCACCCCAACAAGCTAGTCTGTATCTCTCTACATGATTCGGGCCAACAGCCAAAGACTTCATGCAGTGATGTCATCTTTTAGTCTGACCACCCGATCCTTTTTCCAGTCTAAACCTACATCAGCTAGCATTGCACAACGAAGCAGACGGTGACTAGGCATACGTAACACACGTCACAGGCACCTGAGTCAATGAAGGTTTACAACTGCATCCACTGACTTTCCTTTCCTCCTTAAAAATCTACACCTAACTTTCGCTCAGTTACGTGGCAACTTCATAGTTTATTCTACAAAGGCAACGGTAGCTAAATGCCTGAAGCCTTCTGGTACCATCCTGTACCTTTAATGGTCATGTTTCACAGCCACAGTAGAACAGAGTGGACTGCAGTAAAGTAAACTCGACCCTTAATCGACAATCGGGTATCTCAGTGTGTTGACAAAAGTCAGTCAGGCATTTCGCATGCGTGAAGAGATTTCGTCGGCCACTGCCCCGCCAGGGCTTATCCGACTTCTCAGGTGAACGCACTCGACTTCACGTCCTATTGTTAGCCGAGGCACTGCTGGATATTATAGTGGAAGATGGATCGGTGATAAGGTTTTGAAAAGATACAGAAAATTCCATTTGTTCTCAGTAGTTGTCAGCTGTTTGACTGAAACTTATTTATGATAACCGTCCAACATGTTGGAAGAGGTTACTGTTACTATCAGACATCATTTAAGCAACACATATCTTTTTGTATTGAGACGTTTCAGTAGCAAGATCGATAATAGTGTATTCTGACCTACTCTTACTAGTACAACAACAACAACAACTACTACTACTACTAACCATAAAAATCACATTCGAAGTTCTTAGAATTTTGTAAAATCTATTTGTGGCGTATTAAGTATTTCGTTACAGTGGAGTCACTTTGACCTTAAATTGTGTCTGAATTATTGTATTGCATTTGTTATACACAGATAGATTTTGAGGATATCAGTTTATAACGGTTGAACTTAAAAGTAGTCCATTTAGATGTATTTAGTCATTTTTGAAGATATTTGTGTTTTCGCTCAGTCATAATTGGACAGAAATTTTCAATAATTTCTCTAATGCAATATCACTAGCCACCCTTTGTAATACTTACTATACACAGCCATACTTTTATCATATGGTTTGATATTAGGAGAATGGGGCTGAATAACTCAGTACTAATGTCTCCAACTGCAGTACTGAGTAACGCGGCTTCGAGTCTCATGCAAGACATCGATTTCGTCCAGGCTGCAGATACGCCTTGCTGATAAGTGTCAAAGGGCACGGGACCTAGGTCGAGCAGAGCTGTCTGCCTGTTGCTTCCATCCAATTATCATCAACGTAGAGATCGTCGTTAAAAACTATTTTGTCAGGAAGTATGTGTCCAGTTTTAATTCTTATGGTCAGGGCATTAGAAATATGATCTGTCTGCCTGTCTTCATTCCTTCTATTTTCTATCAAATGACTATCTTCATACTTTTAGCTTGAGGAACTAAGATAATAAAATTTTTCAAGAGAATAATAATTGACAAATCTTACATGGTTGGCTTCCATATTGTTAACTGATCGAAGATCTAGTCTACTGCCATAACGCGAATGCTCCATACTACAGTTTGGTAAACGGTTGCCACTGTGAAATGGACTTGAAGTAACACGAATGAAAAAAAGTAAAGTAATTTCACTTTCAATAAATACTGAAAAATCTCACTGACAACATATTGAAGATTGTATAAACTTTTATAGCCCATGAAACATCAAATGTATTCTACAATTAACGTTCATTCCAACTATCAAACTTCATTATTCATTGAATACATTTTTTGGTTTTTTTTGAATGTTAAGATCAACTTAACCGACAAATGTACTATATGATTAGTTGGGTGGCCATAGATTCGGCATTACACCCAGTCTTTGACATCGCCTCTATGGATTACCTTGAACCTGTAAGACTGAAATCAAGAAGACTAAATTTTATCGCAGACATGTTGATGGCACGTTTGTTGTTTGTGGTAATTTTAAATATGCATCTCAACTGTTCTAAAAATAATAAAGCTCATACTAACATCAGGTTTACCATGAACTTTGAGCATAGTAAGCAATTTAACTTTCGAGACTTCTGTATAAAATGAAGAGACGAAGGGACAGTTGAGAAAACTGTCTTCAGAAGAAGCATGTGAACCTGTGAATACTTGAATAATCTATCTCAGCTTTTTTCCGGTCAGTTACGAATGGAGTTCGGTTAGGACATTCCAGTAGATGAAGAGCGTTCTATTCAGTAGAGAAACTTAGAGAATTCACGATTATTTGAAAGAATCTTAATGAGGATCGAATCGCAGGGAAACTCATCAAGAAGTACGGAAAATGGCAGAAAGGAAAATCCATACCTGAAAGCAATGAAAACTAACCGGTTTCTATCTGTTTTTTATTCAGAAGTGATGACGTGTTAGCGGGAAGTAAGAAAAGGATCAAATGAGCATTAATTAGAAGTTTTTTGCAACTGCCTTGGTTTCACTTTATGGCATAAACTGTTAATTAGCTCACATTAAAGTTGATAAGTTTCCTGCTTATATCATCTCTAGCTTACATACGCTTACGTTATTAAGTACATAAAAAATACTAAGACTTGGGCAACTTTTAGATTTCTTGAACATCCCTCAAAAGTTTATGCCTTACAAGAAAGTTTTGACAAGGACTATCGACAAACGCTTAATGGATACAGGACATAAATTTCAGGTTGGTCACTACTTCGAATTCGTCAGTGTACAGAGAACAGCCAGTCTACTTAGTATTGTGTACAGACGGGAGCTGTAATTAATTTCACGTTATCTTGGCAGCTGTGCTTTAAGCTAGTTCCGTGATTTCCGTTTTCTTCATATAATTTTCACTCAGTGATTTATATTCAACCGTAACTTATCAATACTTGAGTTTGTTGCGTAATTCTTTTCTTTCTTAATATTATGTAATGTATATTAACCCTTATGTTGATTAGTTTACAGTTATCATGTCTCTATTTTTGCTTGTCATGCTGGTGTACTGTAAGTTTTAAACTTGATCTCTACCTGAAACAGCTAAATTATGTTAGATATTTATTTGATCAATGAGACTGTATGAGATACCTCAGGTTTGGCAGCCTGGTGTTACTGATACGGGTAATGATTGAAGGTGAGATGAAAATTTTGATCGAGGCAGGATTCGGATCAGTTACGTTTGGGTTACAGGACCGGTGCTCGATCAACTAAGCAGATAGGCCAAACGCTTGGTGGGTGCAAGGAGATTGGGACCTAGTCAGCAGCTAGGGTCTTGTGGCTCAATTAGTAGGCTGCCGGGCAGATAACCCAGAGGTTGCAGGCCCTGGATTTGATCCATGGCAGGATCTTAGGCGTGCACTGCTGAGAAGTGCCATACTAGGGCGAAACAGCTGTCCAGGTTCTGCCGTTCTACGCCGCACTAAGACACTAAAACGATGGATTTTATGATGTCTAGAATTATGCTATCATAAAGTTTAGAAACATAAATCTAAAACAGCGAATCAAAAGAAACGAACACCTACAAATACTTTAGACTTGTTGTTCGAGTAAACGTTTATTAGTTTTAACTCAGTTTAAGAATGAGGTAAATATTGTTACACTATCCAGTGTATTTATGTATTTATTACACTCAATCTGATTTACTCTTGATAGTAATTTACACTATTCATTTTTCGATATGATTAAACACTTCAATATTCACTACTAATTTATGAAGTTATTACTAATTCTTTTCAAAAGTGTACAACTTATTATGATGTAGGTAACAGACACTGTTATCTAGAAAGAAGCAATTCCACCGAGACAGTTGAACACCAATCTATTGATTTGCAAGATGTTTTTCAATATCAGATCGTTAAGACACTACAGTTTTAGTAAGTTGATAATAGAGGAGTCAAGTTCTTACATCTGAAGAAAACATTTGAAGTTACATTGAAAGGCACTTCCTTTTTGAAATAGTTGTAAATAGTATCAGCTCAAGAAATGGATGTTTGGATGAAGGTGGACACAGAGGTGACGTTGTTCGTGGCCCCTAACCTCGACGCTTAAAGCTATGAGTAAGGAAGATAAGAGTATTCGAGATAGTATAGAAGATTTGTAGCTTAGAATGAGGATTATAATTGTTTGGCATTCTCCGGGATTTGAGGTTTATTCTTCTGCGTTTCGTAAGCAGGCTAGGTTACTTCATGAAAAAGTCTGTGCATAAGTCGTTCACTTTTCAGTATCCTCTCAAAAAAAGATTATGATGTTAAGTGATATATCAATCTTTGGGCTCCTTAAAAATTAGTCATTGAGCCTTTCATCTCATAGTTACACGACATGTTTTATAGGTTAAAGACCAAAATTTATAGAAGCCAGTAGAAAATGTTTGCTTTGCTTTGTTTACTTGAAACTTTTTCCAGTAAAATAGTACAAGTTTGTTTGAGGAAAATAAATTTTATGTATTTTTAGTAAACTGTAAAGCCGGCCGATTCTGAACATGTCTGGATCTCATTGATTTTGATACTTATAATTTTGTTCTGCTTTATAGGGCCAAATTGCTCGACCTCTGTTGGTAGGTGGAGTTCTATGCAGATTCCTCGATACTGCCGGATATTCATTATGTTATATTCATTTTGGTGTCTAGCAGTGTGATCACCCTATTTGAGACTCATCAGCTGGAGGTACCTGCATCCCAGTAAGTGATGTTGTCTCCAGTGAGACTCAAACCCAGTACCCATTGCTTCAAAAACCAGAGTGTTATCCCAGTGCATTCTGGGCCAGTGGATAACTCTTTGGCGTTTAAAGTCATGGGTAATGGGTCCGAATCTCAGTGGCAACAATGTCAATCACTGAGTTACAGGTACATCCAGCTGATGAGTCCTCAACAAAACGAAACGCACGTTCTGAATTCCTCTGCTAGTCACTAAGTTGAATATAATGTCTCAGTCCCCATGTAATAAATTTTACATCAAGAATTTTGGAATTTTTAGCCGTTCCCTATATGATATCATTTAGGTAAAGTTTTTCTTCGATGTCAAAACCTTTTTCATAGTATAAAGCAATAAGTAAGCTATGCAGCTGAAAAAACTTACTCATGTCCCAGCATTTGAGTTAAACATGCTTCAAGTATAGGCTTCTGAAAAGAAAAGAGAGTTATTTCCTAGAGATACATTAATTACTTTTTAAATACGTAATTCAGAATTCATGCTGAGTCAATAACAAAAAATTATTTTTCAATTCAATTTACTTTTAATGAAGATACTTTAAACGACACAAAGGATATTGGGATGTTGAAGATTCTGTATGTAGAAAGATTCAGAATTTTATCAATCGTAGATTTGTGGTATTCATCTAAACATGCCTGAATGGACTCATTAACCCAGTGAATAAAGCTGTGGTGTATTTCAAGTGATGATTACTAGGTTCCGGCCTCAAGGAGAATAAAGTAAAATAACATGCGTTCAGGTACTCACACTTGATAAGTCTCCAAAAGAAAGAAACGCATTTCTTAAGTTCACCTGCTAACTATTGCCAAACACATAACATTACAATCAGATCACCAGTATGTTAATTCTGAAGTGATTATATTGAATACTCCTACTAAACAAGTTTTAGCGGTCTAATGAATTAGGTTCCCAACTTTCAGCCGACAAAACGTGAGTTAAAAGCTAACTTTACCTATTGGGGTTTCAGAAGTCAGCTATTAATACATCTCTAACGCAACGGACTTGGCTCAATGTCTAGTATGTAGGTATGGATTTCTTTAATGAGTTACTTGAAAATGGAAACTACAGTGATTTTTGAAAAGAAATTGAAAATTTTCTAGTGTCATTAACAGCCTTCATTACAAACCGATGCAAAAATTTGGAACTCTTGTCATGCCCTGTTTCATGAATTCTTGAAAGTAGACACCAGAAATTATCTGTGCTCATAATCTTCTTGCTTAAAGATACCTTCTAGGTTAAACTGAATGCTGAATTGACAAATAGAATGTTTGACTCAAGTGAATATCACTTAATGACTGGTACTAGAAATATCAGTCACATAAGATGTATAGAAGGTTAACCTATGCTTCATATAGTACCTTGACATTTTACGTCTGATTTGAAGAGACATAACAGACGAATGATTCTAATGAATTCCAGACTTGCACGAAATCACTGCGTTAAAGCATACTGATTTTCTAATCAAATCATCTTCATGCAAACCAAGTAAAATTAACAGTTCACTCATTATTAGTAAAACGCTGCTGCTAAAATAGTGTTAAAAACGATTTACTTTAATCCAGATTTATGCAGCCTTGTTTTCTAGATACTTTTTCAGACTACAAATAAATTCACTGGAAACACTTCAGTCTATACGGTAGAATAAAGACCGAAGGACTATCATATTCATCGCTTTTCTTCTATGTTAGCTACTAAGATATATCTTTGAATTGGGTAAATAACGGATAAATCAATTTTAAAAATGTTCAAACAACATCGAACTTGAAATTTGAACAGTGAAACAAAGACTGAGAACAACAACTTTCTAAATATTCTCATTTTGGTGAATGGGAACAATGTCAAACAAGTAAGTTAATGAGTTCAATAAAACTTACAGTACTTAGTTGATGCATTTTCCCTTTACTTCCATTGGATTTATTCAATTGCCAATTTTCGTAAATGAGTAGTCCAGCGTAAATCTTACCGACTGTTAGTCGAGTAAATGTATATTCTGTTACAAAATAGCAAATTAATGGAAATTTAATGCATTTTCTCTAGTGTCAACTGGCATTTGTTGATAAGATTGTGCAAAGTGAGTAAATACTTAGGAAAGTTACTTTGATCAATGGTAAACTGTGTTCAACGTCGAGTTTTTGGTTCTCATATCAGTTAAGCTATAGACCTAGTTGGCTTTGTTGTTATTGAGTCTCGTTAACAAAGTATTCCTTCAAATTTAACGAGACGAAAACTCGAATTTTAGGTTTTTATTAGTAAATTCAACTTTTTAGTCAGAACTATTATAGTCTGGATTATATCAGGATAAATCATGAAACAGAACTAAACTTTTCCCGGTTTTCCAGTAATTTTTACTGACAAGTGTAGATTAGTGACGCTAAGGTCACCTGCCATTATGAATTCATCTGTACGTTTTGCTTTCTGTAACAAAATTGACAGGTTCATCCTTTGCATCATGCTAACTGAAGTCGGTGGCTGCACAGGTGGAGATTACAAATAAGCATCAGTCGGTCTCATGATCTTCTCTGGTTCTTACAGATCCATTCAGTCGAACAGTACATAGACGGCTGTTTACCGGTATCCAGTAGAAGAACTCACTCTCTATCTTGCAACTCAATGCTATGCTTGCACCCATGAGTCCATGAGGTCGTTTAAGGTGAATTTTAAAGATTCACTACTGTGGCCAGGTGAAATCAATTTAATAACCACACTCGGATCATGTTTAGGTGTTTAGTAGACATAGCATACACCCCTTGCTAAAGATTCCAGAGTTTTGATGAGCGATGCTAGCTGTCCGATTTCACATAGAGTTCGGACATTGAAAGCTCCAATGTGAAATTGACAGTGGAAACGTAAGAGACTAGAAATGAGGTTTCAATGGCTTTGATCGCTGTCGGTGGTTGCAGAATGAGAGGTTAGGTAGGGAGTAAGCGGTTCAATATTCACATCAGGAGGTGAAGGCAAAGGGAAGGCTGAGTTGAGGAGGATAGGTTATGTTTGATTGGGTCTTTTGAACTACTCGAAGCGTGTAGGCGTTCGACACTTCCTGGCTGCTCACACTATGGAAGGCTATTTCTTCTTAAGAGCCCAAGGGACATCTGCTTGAGACTTGTCACGCACGGCCTTTTGCGGGATGTTGTTTTCAGATTTGGTTGTTCTAGCGCCGGATAGGAGAAACCCATAATACCAGCACCGGAAGACCGTGAGGCAGCCGGAGTGTGCTATTTTCGTGACCCACCTTTTCTAACTCTTCCCGTTTGGAAGGCAGCATAAGTATGGGACTGCTGGTCATACTAGGGAAATACTTCACTGTTGTTACACCCCATCCTGATAGCAGCGGTAGGACCTCGCCCTCAGATCCTCATCATAATGTAGTAATTTACACTACAACGGTAACCGCCTTTCGTTTTGCCACTATCCAACAAACCTTTCTGGCACGGTAGAACCTTGATAGAACAATCGTTCCAGCCAGTTTGGCTCTTTGGATCATTGTGGTATGCGAGGCTGATCCCCACTTCAAGGTAGACGCTATCGGTCGGGTTTGCTGATTCAATGTCTTATTAAATCATATACTCTGAACTATTACGATAATTCTAGGTGTTTATTATCCGAAAAAAATTAAATGGATAATCAATGACTCTGTTTGCTGTGGTATGGAGTGGGTAGAATTCATACAAACTTTCCCATTCTCTATATTAAAACGAGCTTTAGTTTTAATTACAGGTTTCTATTCTTAGTTTTCCTGTGAATTTAATTTCGCTTAGAATAACATTTCAAGAGGCATATTACTGTTTTTCCCAAACTGTTGGGTAAACGTTGAACTCTAAAGTCAGATGCTTGAGTTCTGTTGAAACAAAACTGTGTATTGAACACTGATCAATGCAAAAGTGTTTATTGAATGCATGTAGTTAAAAGAATTCGGACCCATGAACACATGGTATTAGTGATATTTTGTCTCTGACACAAATTGGAAGAAAGTCTTAATGCTAAGCATTCATTCATTAAACGAATAGCATCGGAATATTTCTAAAGGTGATACTGAATTTAGTTCAGCCAGCAAATTTAGGGTTTGAATTTCTACCTACCTACAGATTTTTACAGCTGGTTAACATTATTGGCCCTCCCAACATTTTTATCGATGATAGTGCTGTACATGAACACGTACATAATCATCAGTTTATATTATTATTGGCATTTATCACTGACTGATATCAACCAAGGAACCATTGAAGACGTGGGAGCACTGGAGAGCTGTTTCGTCCTAGTATGAGACTTCTCAGAGGTGCGTACGCATAACCCTCACAGAGATCGAACCAAAGACCTTCATGTTTCATTGCGAGGAGGTTACCGTTGAGGCAATGGGTCGGAATTTGATGGTCCACAATTTCTCTTTTCAGTCCGTGATATAATGTAACCTTCATCCAGTGTCATCATTAAGTATTTCTCCGTACTTATGACTTGGTTTATCCAACCGGTTACTACTTCCCATTAGAAATTGGGGAAATCTCATCTCGAACCACGTCGCTGATGAAAACTGAAAGTTAATTCTCTTCACAGGTTAGTGGCAGGCATGTTGATTTCAACTTCAAATCAGTAAATCCCCACAGACTGAAAATCGAATTATATCATCATGATTTGAAAGTCATGTATAAAATATTATTCACTAACCATAATTGCAGCTAACAATAGTACAGTTTCAAGCATTCACCAACTGTATAACGCGTTCCTAATAAACCCATGACGTTTGGATCTTTTTTCCTTACCTGAATCAGGTGGTAATAACAGGTCCAGTGATCTTTTCGCTTGAACAGGCCATAAAGTTTTAATAGTTTCACGTAATTCAGCGTCTTTAGTATCCATAAATTCAGCTGGTGCCATTTTAATACCTAATGATTCACGAACCAGAGCAAATAGTGTAGTTGTAAAATGCACAGTTCCTGTACTGTCCACAGGCATATTCATTCGAATTAACTTCTAAATAATGAGTAGACAAGTACAATGAATAGTTGAATCATTGAATAATATGATTTAAAAACTTTAATCGTCAAAGTAAAACTTGTTGTCCTTGATAGACATTATGCTTGAGTAGATCGGTTAGTTTTCTTTATCAAGCACCTGTAAGAAAACAACATTTGTCGGTGATCATTGATTTGAATTTTCATTTTCAAGTGGTTTCATTTCATTGGTGTACTGAAAATAAAATGGCGGTTCGCTTGAAGCTTGGGCTATCGAAATCTTCCACTGAACATACATATCAAATTTTTTCCTTTCAATTTGTTCTAATCCTTGAAATATGTCCTCTGAACGTACCATGTGTAACGCACTCGAAATTTTACTCATTCACTTTCAAGTTTCTATTTCTAGACTGCCTCATCTCTTCGTTGTCAAGCTCTACAATTTATCAGTTATCTGTGATCAATAAATGTAAGTACATTCCCTGTGTTTGCTGAGTCGTCGGCTCACGTTTTTTCTTCTTTTCCCTTCCAGATTCTTGTGGTCAGCACTAAATTCACACTGCTCCACTCACCCCCTTACAACAACTTACCTACCTACCTACCAATACGCTAGAAGAAAACCTATCAACAGATGGTCGTTACATATTTTTAAAGTGTTTTCAGCTCGTGGTTTATCAAGCTAGTAACAAAAACAGAGAAAAAAGTTTCACGTTGTATGGAAGTGGAACTTTCAGTGCGCAAAAGAATATCCTATTTCTATTCCTTAGATACTTAGCTTGAGTTACAGATTCTTGTACTGGCTGAATGAACCACAACCACTAAACTTAAATCTTGAATTTCTGTTGATTCTTCACTGCAGACCGGATGCTAATCCAAAACCAGATGGTTGTTTCACATTATTGGGTTGAATACTTTTGTTGTCAACATCATTCAGAAGCAATAATCATTTTGACTATCTGGGCTAGCCGTGGTTTGTCAGACTAGTACTGATACTGGGTGGTGATTGAAGGTGGAATGAAAACTTGGACTAGGGCTAAAGTCGAACTGGTGACCACCAAGTTTCCGGCCCGGTGCTGTACCAACTGGGCTGATAATCAATATGATGCTCCCTCTCTCTGATTCAGTTAGATTTGGATTTGGATGAGAAGTCCTGACTGAGGGAAGACAGTGTGAGTACAACCAAGCGTCTCGTCGCATATTTACCTATCAGTTTGATTGTCTGGGACAGTTGTGATTTAGTACACTTGTATTGATAATGGGTGAGGATTGAAGATGGAATGATAATTTGGGCCGAAGCAGTATTCGAACCAACATCAATACAAGTCTGCCAAACCACGACTATCTCAGATAACCAAACTGATAATCAATAGGATGCTCTCCCTTTCTAATTTACTTTGATTAGGATTGGGATGGGAAGTGCTAGGTGGGGAACCAGTGTGAGTACGATCAAACGATTGTAACGCATCACTAATTCACTTGGTAGTCGGACAGAACCTCTGGTTGTTCAAGTGACATTAAGATGTATGTGGCAGTTGGATCTCATACCTCAGTTGGCAAAGCACTGGGTCGGTAACATATTTACTCGTCAAGGTATTTTATATGAAGAGTGAAAACAGCGTGGGGTAAATAAATAAGGATAATATGGGATTTAGGAGAAATAAGGATAATAAGAAGGGGCAATACACTTTTACACAACCTTTCTTGGCATTAAAATGAGGAAAATATTACCGAGGAAGGCTTAAGGTAAAGACAAATTCATTTTTGGGCTTTGGACATTCATATGGCCAAGGCTTTAATGAATATAAGTATACAGACCTGATGGCTTTTATATAATGGTCTGAAGGCTGTTTAGAGGTCAACTGCATGACCTATTCGTATAATTTATTTACCTACAAACACTGACGTCTTCCTACTTCTTACATTTATCGGGCTCACCTTTCATACAAAATACCTTGACAGATAAAAGTGTAACCAGATTGTTCGAAACCTATTGCGCAAATTTATCATATTTCTTAGATAACCTCCATCCTCTGATTACATTATATCAATTTTCAAAGTATTATTCTGATTTATTCTAAAGTTGATGATATCTCTCATCAATCATTTGCTTCAAGTGTAGAAAAGACCTACTTTGAGTCGCCATATTTATCCTGTTTATTCGTCACCAGGCAGTTTGGTGTGTTGATGAAAGTCCTAGCAGCCATTGACTTGGTGGATATGGTATGTGCAGAATTACTATTCCGATATCTATCCTATGTTGGTTTTCTGAATACATTTATCTTCATTTTGTTGTCATTATGTTATCTTTCAAACATGGAGCTTAGAAAAATCTAGTGGTTTAAACTTAATTTGCCTTTTCTGAACTATGTAATGCTTTTCGATAAACCATTTATGTGTGCTGTAGGTTCATCCAACCTACCGTGTTTAACGATAAAGATGCATCGTCAATGTACCTGAACCGAATTCTCAGAGGAACAGACAAGTTTATTACTACATTATCGCATAATCCAGACTAGATTGGAAAAAGTGATGGACTGTATGATTTTGATTTGATTTACTACTCATTATATTGTTATTTTGGTTGTTTGTATGAAGAGGCTTGGATTGGATTTCTAAGTGAAACGTTAACGATAATTTTTTCTTCAAATATGCAAATTTTTATAAATTCCAGTTAGAGAGCATTGCAATTGTTAGCTGTTTCACTGTAGTGCGCTGAATCGCACCGTATCGCATTTAACTGTAACAAAATTACCAATGACCAAAGTAACAGTTCGTATCACTATAATTATTAGTATTTAAACTTGCTTTATAGGCTAGTCTGTATGGACAGTTTTGACCGAATCCAACAGGAGGTTCCAATTTTCGTAACATTTCATACATTTCTGTATAATGTATTCTTCCTCTGTGCATTAAAAAAGAAGATGAAGGAAAACAATTTATCAGGATACTTTTAAACAGTACTTGGTAATTAACGAAGTTTGTCGTTAAAAGTTTTGTACTTTGAAAAATGCTTTATATTTTGAAGGTTTGTGAATAGTTTTTGGTTTCAAGTTGACATTCATCATGGACTGACATCAGTTGGGGAACCGAAATCGAATTACTATCTAGTGACAAGCTACAAGATGAGATTTTCCAAATTTCTAGTGAAAAGTCATAATTAGTGGGGTAAACAAAGTCGGACGTAATAGAGAAATGTGAACCAATATATTCTTGCTAAGTGGCTCAGTGGCAACGTGCTCTCCATGAAACCTAAAGATCATATGTTCGACCCCTATCGGGGTGGTTGTTAAGTAGTCCTGGGGCATCATTTTACAGATGGTAGATGCAAGACGCATGCCAAAACATATTCAGATTTCTGCTCAAAAAGTTAATGAAGATGATAAATATTCTACCATTATATAGTTGATTTCAGGTTAGAATTGATCGTGAACTGTCGTCATTTGAAGGAATATTGAAAACTTGGGAGCACTGGACAGCTGTTTCATCCTACAGGACTTCTCAGTAGTGTACACTGATGACCCTAACTGGGATCAAACCCAGGACCTTCAGGCCCCTCGTTACGAGTGAGCAATTGGATGGGAATCCAGTGGTCCGTATTTCCTACTTCTGTCAGTTCGTGATACAGTGCGACCTCCACCCAATGCCGTTCTTGAGTAACTCCCCATAATCAACTATATATATATATATATATATATATATATATATATATATATATATATATATATATATATATATATGTATATGAAAATCGGAACATCGTCCTTATCCTAAAGTAATTAAAGTGTTTATTAGTGCTGAAAGTGATCAAAAGTTATGGTAACAACAAACAAAGTTAGATTTCAGTGACCTGAAAATACAGAACTACTTAGAATGACTTTAAATGGCAACGTAGCAACTATTGGAATAACCAGTCAGGTTTCGATATTTCGGATAGGATGTTAATTTTTCATGAAACAGAGAACCGTATTTGGATGACCTTTAAACATATTCACTGCTTAAATTATTGAGTATTATTCAGCAAACCACAGAAATCCAGTAAAAGCCATTAAGTTGTTATTCATCGAAGACTGACATCAGTTGGAGGAACAAAGGAAACCTGGGAGCACTGGACAGCTGTTTCGTCCTAGTATGGGACTCCTCAGCAGTGCGCACCCACGACCCCACCAGCAGGGATCAAACCCGAGACCTTCAGGTTCCGCGACCAGCGCGTTACCATTGAGCCACTGGGTCAGAATCCAATGCTCCATATTTCCAACTTCTGTTAGCTCACGATATAGCGCAAACCGCCACCCAATGTCATCGTTGAGTATTTGTCCTCATGGCCATCAGGCTTTGACTCCACCGGTCACGACTTGTCATTGGAACTTCGGGAATACTTCTCGAAGCTAGTCACCAACGAGCACTAGTTCAATTAAATTTTGAGGGGGTTGTGGAGATTTGGAAATATTTCTGACCCAGTGGCTCAATGGTAACGCGCTGGTCGCGGAACCTGAAGGTCGTGGGTTCGATCCCTGCTGATGGGGTCGTGGGTGCGCACTGCTGAGGAGTCCCATACTAGGACGAAACAGCTGTCCAGTGCTCCCAGGTTTCCTTTGTTCCTCCAACTGATGTCAGTCTTCGATGAATAACAACTTGAAATATTTCCAAATCTCCATAACCCCCTCAAAATTTAAAAGCCATTAAGTTTGAATAACGAATTGGGTAACGTGACAAAATAATCAATGAATAAATCGTTATCAAGGTGAGCATAGAAACACGGCTGAGTTGATGATATGTAAGAAATGAATAGAATAAAAGAGTTCGAAGGAAGTGGGATATTTTAAACCACTAACGATTAAGACTATGAAAGTAGTAAGGGCTAAACAAGTACTTTTTGAATGCAAAGCTCTGGGTTTTCTATTGGAATTACTAAAGATTCAGCGCATTATCGTCATATACATGTGTTTTTTTTTTACCCAGAATGGTGTTATCTTTTGGAAAGATTCAATCTTAATGTTTTTCAATATTTTGAAGAGGGATTTTAGTACAGTGTAAGTCCCCTTGAAGAGATATAGAGACACCTTGTTACTGATCAGAAAAGGGCTAAGTAATAAAATCGAATCTTGGAACTGCGTTGCAGTTATTTGTACTTCTGTGACAATGAAACTCATTTTCTTGATGATCCCAAACCTTACAGTAATGACTTTCTCAATTTGGAAGTTTGTGGGGATTTATTTATTGGTTTCAGGTTGGTATTCATCACAGACTGAGATCATATGGAGAATTATTGAAAACCTGGTAGTACTGGACTACTGATTTGTCGTAGTATTCGACTACTAAACAGTGCACACCCATGATCCCATCAGGGGTCGAACCCTGAAACTTCAGGTTCCTTGGTGAGCACGTTGCCATTGAGCCACTCCTCTGCATTCTCTTACTTTTGTCAGTCTGCGATGTACGTATATACACGTATTTACCTTTGATCACTGTGCTCCATGGGAGTTATCTTTCAGAGTCATTTATAAAGTGAAGTCAAACATTTCGCCACCTCAACACATCAGAGGCTTTGCCGTCCCAGAGTTATAGGCCTGGTCTTTGTGTTCAAACAAGATGCATTCAATCTCTAATTTTGCCCTGATTGTAGTCTTTCTAAGACAGTTTCTGATGACCCTGATCTGACCTTCTAGCCGTTATCACCTTGTGGCCGTTTTTGATGACCTTGTATTGACGCATTAGTGATGGGTATATATATTTTGTTGTAACTATGATTAAGACGCACAACTCTTGGAAATGATTCGTCGAAAAAAAATTTCCTCGTTGAATTGTGTTTTATAAGTTTTTTCAATAACTATTTCATAATATTATTTCAGTGTGGATGTATTAGGAATAACAGCAATAGAATTACTACTTAGGAGATTGCATTCATTCAACCTGTTAAATTATTATCACAGATGTTTTCGTTAAAAGATCTATATACTTTATTAAATCACCCAAACACAACATAGTTTTTCTCTTTAGTAACTTTCATAGTAACTATGCACGGCGAAAATATTTATTTATTTTCTTCGACAAAAGTGTTCCGCGATATTTTTTCTTCAGGGAACATTTTATTTTTCGGGCAAATCTGAAGATTTATAAAAGGAATACAATTTTAATGATTAAGTCTGACGTCAAAGTGAATCGTTTGAAAAAAATGTACTTTATGGTTTCCGTTTCCCGACAGAGATGTATAGCATACACGTTAGAAAATAATACTGACAGAATAGAATACTTTAAATAAATGTTTCATGTTACCACAGCTAAGAAGTGTGTAATTATTTGTAAAAGACGATTCAGTATTCATTTGAAAGATTATGTCTTTCTATATTCTTCACGAAAAGGTATTTAATGCATATCGTTTTTGAGTTATATCTCATACTACAAAAAGAATCATATCGCCCAAACATGCAATATGTTAAATATATCACTAGGCTTACTGACGAAACTGATTTCTAAAAGTATTTTGTCTCCAGGCTCAACTCTTTTTTCATTAAGGAATAAGACAAGAGGTATTGACGTGTTCATGAGCATAAATAGATAATGGTTTAAAATTTTAAAAATCTCATCTGTTCACACTAACCATAATTGAGGAAGTGGGTAAAATTTTATTTTACATATTGAGCTTTATGGAATTATTCTAAAAGCTTACTGTCTCTTGTCGTCTAACACTTGACAGTAAAAACTAAGTATCTTTTCCTTGTAATATCTTCTAAATGATTAACAAAAGACCTTTTTCCATCAAATCTCTGTTGTCTAGATTTTATTGAATAAAGGAATGATATGGTCAGTGCTACTGAAATTTCTATCTGTTGTGAAGTCGATGGTATTACACAGACTATCTGACGTTTACTGGTTTAACACACCCTTTGCAATATAGGTTAAGAAGAGGGCAAACTAACTGAACGATTAAGTGACGCCCAAAATTAAAGACAACAAATAACCGATCAAAGAGTATACTCTGTAACACCACTCCTTTCATTTGTAATAACCGCGAAATGCTTTACATTTACTATCTATGAAGGCTTGACTGCAAAACTGTTATTTTAACCAAGTGAAGGACATCTTTAAAGAAAGATGCGTCCTGGTGTTCCGGTGGTCTAGTGGATAACTCTGGGTTTTGAAGCTATCGGTACAGAGTTTGAGTCCTAGAGGGAACAACAATGTTCACTAGGAGGCAGATACATGCAGCTAATGACTCTTAAATAGGACGAAACATACTTCCTGGGTTCCACTGCCAGCCACTGTACACCATTAATATTAACAGTATTGCTTAGTGATTTTGCAATTCTGCATAATGGTATCCATCAAACAACTATTCAGTGTTATCTATTCATGCTTTCTTCTTAGTTCTTATTCAGAGATGCTTATTACACCGTGTAGTATATGTACATACATCATAGTTTGTCGTTCCATATAATGCACAACTACACTCTTCTATAGATTTTGTGGAACGAGTGTTTACTAATGTCTGAAAAGCTGAAATTATTTCAAGGTAGTAAACCAGAGGAATCTTGAGCATTATCTGTATATTAATTAGACGCTAAATAAAGGGGTCATTCTTATTAAAATACTCATTGCAGTTATGGTACGGTAATGGTAGATGTGTATGTCATGAAATGTATTTGCTTCTTAAAACTTATGCAACTACAATAAATGACTTATATCTTGCAATCTGATTATTCAAAGCCAATTTTTTCGGGAGTAAGTAACCAATGGTATAAGTTTTGCAGTGGTAGACTATCGAGTTCATTAATCAAATGGAGTCTAATTCCCACCGACTAAATGGAATGATTAAGAAACAATGCTACTACTTATCACCAACTGATTTCTGGTTGGTAGATACCTTTGAAAATAAGTATTGACAGTAAAATTCGTAAGATTTTACCATATAACAACTTTAGATCCGAAAGTTCTTTCATTTTCATTCACTCTGTTTTTCTTACTAGTATGCTGACTGGAAAATATAAGGATAACTCATGCTAGTGTTATCTAGTGTAGTGGATAACGCTCTAGTGTTTGAAGCTGTCGCTCCCGAGTCCCGGTGGGGACGACATCACTCACTGGGAGGCAGGCACATCCAGCTGACAAGTCCGAAATAGGACGAAATGCGCATCCTGGATTCCACTGCTAGCCACTGCCCATCATTACTAGTGTTATCTAGCCTTAAGAGTGTTAAGATTGTTACTTTTAGGCATATTCGGTGTGAAAAACAAATAAGGTTTCGAAGCAGCTAAGTGATAAACTACGATTGAGTTGCAGACAAATTCTTGTAAATGTCTAACTCATTTTTCAACGAACGGAAAATTTCCAACTAAGCAATCACACAGTGAAGCAAATTTCTTTGTTTTACTACTTAGCTTATTTTTGTTCTTTAATTTTATTTCGTAATAACCTCAGCAAACTGATTTTTGAAAATCCGATGTAGTTTTTGGGTCTATGAGTTTAGCGTTATAGAAGAGAACATTGCAAAAAGCTGTCTTGCCTTGTGACTCTTCCTCACATGTAAACTTCATCACTGAGTGTACTGAGGTGAATCTACTGAGTATCTTTAGTCTGTCCATATTAGTTTCGCACAGAATGGCCTACCTAAGATACAAAAACCAGGAGTGCCGTTAAGACCAATTCTCGATGTGCGAAATATTCCTTACTGTACTTTAATGAAATGACTGGTCACCATTCTTCAACTTTATGCAAACAGCCAGTAAAACAGTGTGAAAGACGAATTTGAATTTATAGAGGGAATTGGGATATGCTAAGATCGTGAATAAGATTATGATGTCACAGGATGTTACAGCTCTATTCACCAGTGTTTCTCTTCTTGAGACAGTCAACTATATAGCTGAACAGCTGCAAGAAAAGTCTATCAGTATTAGAATGCCGATAGATGTTCTTAATTATTGCTCAAATGTACCCTGGATTTTAACTTTAAATAGAATTGTAAAGTTTATGGACAAGTGGACTCAGTCACAATGGGCTCGCCACCGGGTCCCATATTAGCGGACCTTTTTCTATAGAAACTAGAAACTATCAGAGAATTTTCATTTTACTGTCGACATATGGATGATACATTCATCCTGTGCAAAACCAAAGACTCTCAGTAGATTCAACGCAGTACACCCAGCAGTGAAGTTTATATGCGAGAAAATTTTTCTCAATGTTCTCTTGTGTAGCGATAAACCGATTTTGAAATGAATATTTCCCCACACGTTGAATTACTGTGGTTACAGCAGGAGAATAAGGGGAAGAGTCTCACATTACCTAACAAACCACATTCCCTGATAACTGACTATGGTTTCACCATTTCGCTTCCGTTACGTTTTGAATACATAATTTAACTAAGAAGTAAAGATGTTTCTCTATGGTGAGTCAGTTTTCAAGGGATAGAGAAATTACTTTTATGGGAGCTTTTCAGAAGTCTGTATCAGCCTATATAAGACTTTCATCTAACTTCGACTCTACATATCTGAAGGCGGACCGAAGAAATCGCTTTCTTTACAACTTGCATGAAGTGATAATATATGTGAAGACAATTCATCAACAAAAGAAACTAGTCAATCTGAAATTAGACTACATTCGAGATGCTAACAAATATTTCAGATCATTTCAGTATCATTCATAAGATGACTCTTTGGTTGACTTGGATCTACTACAAAGAGAATTCTGTGAGATACAGAATGAATACACTACCATTTGGATGGTATGTTCTTCTTCTTCTTTGCCCGACCGATAGCTGCTACCTTGACGTGGTAGTCGGGCTTGCATATCACAATGACCCAACGAGCTATGCTGGTGGAACGCTTGTTCCCTAGAGGTCCTACCATACCACAAAGGTCTGTTGGATAGTGGTTAGACGAAAAGCAGTTACTGTTGGGGTGTAAATTACTACACTGTGATGGGGATCTGAGGGCGAAGTCGTACTGCTGCTAGCTGGATGGGGTGTGACAGCAGTAAGGTGTTTCCCTTGGGATGCGAGTTTTTGCTCCAGGACTGGTCTTCAGCAGTACCGCGGCTAGCAATAGAGAGTGAAGTGATTGAGTGTGTTGACCACTTCACTTACCTGGGAAGTAGGATCAACCCTGGTGGGTTAGTTGCCGATGAGATCCCTGCACGGATACAAAAGGCTCGATTGGCTTTTGCCAATTTGCGCCACCTATGGCGCCGCCGTGATATCCGATTGTCTATTAAGGGTCGCGTGTACTGCACAGCAGTCCACTCTGTTCTACTGTATGGCTGTGAAACATGGCCATTGAAAGTGGAGGGTACAAAAAGGCTTCAGGTGTTTGACCACCGTTGCCTTCGTAGTATAGGCCGCCGTATTCCGTGGCGTCACCACGTGAGTAATGTGGAAGTTAGGTGTAGAGTTTTGGGGAGAAGAGGTAAGTCAGTCGACAAGGTTGTGAACCTTCATTGACTGAGATAGCTGGTTGGGACACGTACCACGTATGCCTAGTCACCAATTGCCTCGTCACACAATGTTGGCTGAGGTGGGTCCAGGCTGGAAAAAGGCCCGAGGTGGCCAGACTAAAACATGGCACCAATGTATGAAATCTCTGACTGTTGGTTTGAGCCATGTAGGACGATGCAGACTAGGTGGTTGGGGTCCATGGGACAAGAAGAACCAGTGGTTGGAGACCCTAGGTGATATGGCTCAGAACCGATGTCAGTGGCGCAGATGTATACACACATTATCCTCATCTTAACAACACTATACCGAATCTCACCATTTTGTCACTCCTCTTTCCTTTCTTCTCGTACTTTATATTTTTTTTGACTGCATTCACTTATCTTCATCCTTCGCCTCACTACCTTTCTACTTGATGAACTGACGTGAGTTGTGGCAACTGGGATCGTTATGCAGTAATGCCTGGTCCTATGTTGATGATGATGATGATGTTCTTCTATTTTCACCTATTATTTTATCACTAATAAATTGATACCATCTTCTAACACTTTCATCTAGAGGAACACTTAATTTTCCTTCTGTTTCAGATTTTTGCCTTGGTTTGTTTCTAAAGTGTGAAGGGGAATTCAGTAACTATATATAAATTTAGGTAAACAAAAGTACTACGCTGACAAATGAATTTGAACTAAGCGTATCACATACAGCTTACACATGAAGACTGGGGACTGTACCGTCTTAAGTGTTTGATCTCCAGTATATGTTAACCCAGACTTGTTAATGAACAACCTAAGTTCTAAATAGTGCTAATGTAAAGATTATAAAACCAAGTGATATCGAAAAATAAGTGAAGATTAAACTGTACTGAGTAATAAATACTCATTGATACTTGTAATTTCCAATTATTATTATTCGGGATCGAATCGATTGACCTCTCTGTTGGCATATGGGCTCCTCTTCGGATGCCTTGTGTCACAAGAAGTGACTGTCGTGTTCGAGTGGCCTAGTGAATAACGCTTCGGTGTTTGAGTCGATGAGTACTTAGTTTGAGTCCCAGTGAGAACGATGTCACTCACTGGAGTGCAGGTACATCCGGTTGACGAGTTCCAAACAGGACGAAACGTGCGCCTTGTATTTCATTGCTAGCCGTCACCAAGAAAATTACAACTTGTACAGAGTGGTAGTTTTCATTCTCACTTAACAGTACTTAAAAATGTTAATTTTTTCACAACGCCTGAGCGAATGAATGGTAGTCTCGTTATTTATCACAGACTAAACATGCTATTATAGACATTCTGGGACTTTATCTAGTCCTGAGAAGATGTCATTCACCGAAACGTCGAGTCATCATTTTAACTGTAATGATTTGTAACCATATTAGATCTTACTGAGTTAAATTCATCAATGCAGTTAGAATAAGCATTGCTAGAACGTTTTAGACTTGCGTTATAGAGGTTTTCAGTTCTTTTCGACATAGATCTTCAGTAATTTCATAAAAATTGTATTAACCTCAATGACTGTCGTTAAAAGTGATAAAAAGCCATCCAAAAATAATTCAGAAGCATCTGCTTTACGGATAAATTTCGAGAGTAATAGTGATATCGAATGAATGATTCATCATTTCTGTCTGGTTATAAAACTCAATGTAAGAACGAAACGTACTTCGTTTTTCTAACCAAAATTACTCAAGCTAGTACCCATCACGGACTGACGTCACTTGGAGAACCATTGAAGAGCTTGGAGCGATGACTAGTTTGTTCGTCCTAGTATGGAACACCTCAACAGTATGCACCCACGACCCTACCAGGGACCGAAATCAGGACCTTCAGGTTTGACGACGAATGCGTTAACCATTCATCCACTGGACCAGAGTTCATTGGTCTGCAGTTTTCAGCTCCCTCACATCTATTCGTGATATAACGCAACTACCCACCAAGGTATTCAGTTGACATCTGCTTCACTTCTGACTGATTGACCCTATAGGTCATGGTTTCTCATCAGAACTTCGCGATATCCATCTGGAAGCATGTCACTAATAAGAATTATATGTTAGTGCCTTTTGAGGTTAATCAGTATTTTATTTTCAAGGTAGTATTCCTCATCAACTGTTCAGTGCTCCCAGATTTTCAGTGGTTCTCCAACTGATTTCAGTCCGTGATGAATACTAAGTTAAAATTGAAATATTCATTAACCTCGAAATTACTTGAGTTTATTCGTTTTTAACTCAGGTAAACAAATCAATGAATAAGTGACATCAGTAGCCTAATTTTAATAACTTTCTTTTCAGAAAAAATGATAAGCAAGAGTTGTCAATATTAAAATATCAATATCAACCAGGATGAAGAAACCAGTATTAAACAGGCAAAGAACAACACAGATCATTGTAAAATAACCCTGTGAATTAGCTTAGCCATTCTTCATCAGCATGGGTTGGAAATCTGTCGATACTTTTCACATCTGTAGGACCCCATATGCCACTATTGGTCGATTCATTCACTTCAGTCAGTGACAATACTACTAGACATAACATTATATCCTATAGCATAGAACTCTTACTATCTTACTACAGTATCGAGAAAAATTTATTTAAGAATTTTTTTCTGACTTACTTCGCTCCTGGATCATATTCTGCCCATACACGAATAAATTCATCTAAATGATGTGATCCTAGAATTGATGAATCTCTTGTTAAATAATCAAAATTATCCATAATTACAGCAACAAATAAATTGAGCATTAGAAATGAACAAAAAAAGTTGAATGATACAAAATAAGCGTATGATGCATTGCTTCCACAATTATTTGATGAACGATTTACACACTCTTGTCCATAAGTACAAGCAAGCATTATTTCTTGCCATGATTCACCTGTAGCACAACTGAAGTGATGAAAAAAAGAAACAAAAATGAAAGATGACGGTAAAGAAAACTAAAAGTATTCCATAGCTGAAATAAAGAAACGCAATATATTTATTTTCAGAAGAACAGATTGCATACTCTGCTAGAGACTTAGTTCACTGCAGTTTGAACTATGTTTTGGTAAGTTTGAACAGATGCTGTCAGTTTTGCTGTAAAATACAAAACATTTGGTTATGTTTACATTAGAGGCTATACTTCAGTAACTAATTTCAACCAGTCTGAAACACATGCAGGAAATATCGTTGAAACCACATATCGACAAGCCAATAAAAATGATACTTTGCAATTTTTATCTGATGACCAGGGAATTTTGGAAACGAACCAACCAAGAACTTATCACCCAGTAAACATGAGGAAGAAAATGGACATGGATTAGAACGGGCATACACTGAGGAGACTATTCGGGGACATCACGCGCCAGGCCAGGCCGTCGAGTGGAACCCAAATGGGAAACGGCTAATTGGGCATCCGAGGGTTACATAGAGGAGATCGTGGGAGGAAATGAAAGCTTATGGTCGGTCGTGGGGCCTGGTTCAAGAGACTGCAGAGGACTGAGCAAAATGGCGACGTGCTACTGAAGCCCTATGTTCCACTAGGAACCCAAAGGACAAATAATAATATTTATTCATGACTAGCACTTAACTTACACATAAGTAAAACCGTAGTTGTATCTGGAGACCATCGAATACCAAGCCAACGGTAGACACTTTGGTCACTTCGCTGGAATTTATCACTATTTAGGATCAGTGAGAGGTTGTTATCGATTAGTCAGTGGTGGGTAACCAACTTTATGTTGTTCACTTCTGTATATTGACCAAATTCTATTGATCATTTTGCCAGGAAACTCAACATCTCAGACTGAAGCACTGAATCATGCGTGTTCACATCTCTGGCCGGATATCAGCTCCATCGAGATGGCAGATGCACCTTGCTAATGTGCATCAAAAAGCACAAAACCTAGGTCCAGGGCTTCTTGCAGATCTCCTTTATCCAACTAAGACTGTTTTTGTCTTGAAATATCTACTTAAAACCAGGTCATGCGTTATCCTAAGTAAATGTGTTTGATAGGATGATGGCCAGAACCCTTCAAGGACCAGTTCACAGTGGCTCCATACAGTCTTCGGTTGCTCGTTGGCTGAATAAAAAAAAATAAGATACATCCTCCATCTCATGTGGAAGCTGAGAAGGCTGTAGATAGCCTTGAGCAAGAAAGCGTTGTACACTCAGATGGGTTGGTACCAGAGGTGTTTTGGTACAGCGGTCGTGGATTATTGGTCGGGCTGACTGAAGTGTTTGCTAGTATATCTCTTCTTGCTGGTCTCAGTAACTGATTGTCCCAGTCTTCTGAAAAGGAGAGAAATCTTCCTATGATAATCACAGGGGAGTCATTCTGACGAAAATAATGTCTAGGATTCTAGACGTGTTAGTACAGCTTGGGGACAGCGAGTTTGAAGAAAACAGGTTGACCTTAGACCTAGTCGTGGGTGTGTTGACCAGATATTTACCCTCCGCTAGGTTCCGGAATCCAAGCATACTTACCGATGCTCAACACTGGCTGTATTTCTCGACCCCAAGCGGGCATTTGACTCTGTTGGTCCAGAGGTCTTGTGGCAGTATCACTCATTGAAAGGCGTACTGAGTAAGTATATTATTCTTTTGAAGGCTCTGTGCTCAAAGACCAGTAAACGCGTTAGAGCCTGTGATAAGTTGTCAGGTGAACTGTGTTCATCGAGTGGTATCCGTCAAGGAGACTCACTCTCCCTATTAGCCTTTACCCTTATCATAGATGTTATTACTGAAGCACCCTTTTCGTCATCTGAATTTATAGGGATTGACCTTTTCACAGGAAACTCCTTAATAGACCTCGAATTTATCGATGAATTAGTCCTGTTAAATGAAGACGGTGACACGAGGAAGAGCTAAGTATGGAGTTTTATGTTTAAGGGGTATGCCAGTTGATGAGGCTATGAACCTCAAATGGATAGAACATATGTTAATTGGATGAAGGCATCCAACTTCATGTTGTCTAGTCCTAAGTGCTTATCAAATTCTACCGATCATTTCGCATTGTGGTCACTAGACTGGGAAACTAACCATCGCAATGTGTTGTATATTCTGAGTCACCGTCTACCTCATCACGCTATGTTGTCTGAAGTAGGTTTAAGCTGGAGAAAAGTAAAATTTTGCCAACCTGGAATATGGCATCAATTCACCAACTACGAAACTGCTGGTTTGGAATGTGTAGGGGAGCGTAGACGTCCCGATCGGGGTCCATTTGACAACCAAAATCAGTCCAATGGGGCTCTAGGCGGTATGATCCAATAGAACAGATACGTCCATACAATATCATCATTTTGATTATCATACCAAGCTTCGTGACTCTTTTATTCCTCATCTTCGTACGACTTTATGCTACTGCTGATTACGTTTTTCTTTATTTTACATTTGGGTGCCTTCTAGTTTGATGTGCTAATGTTAGGTGAAAAATCTTGAACCGTTTTGCAGTAATATCATGTCTTATGTTGATACTGATTGATTAAATAATTCAGCTGATGTGCAGAAAAGTATTGCACTTCATTTCGTTTGCATTTTACTAACCAATCTACACAGTTTAGAGAGGTATTTCTACGTCGTCTTAGGCAACTTATTTTTCATAATTGTATTAGTCAAACAGCCAGACAAGTGTGCATAGTGATTAAGTACTAGTGTGTTCCACTGTTAGCTTGATGAACAGTCAGTATGCGTATGCTGTCTTTATTCCATTCATATCTTCAAAAGTTATCAGTATAAATGAAATCCGTAGCAATATTTAGCTTTCTGTTTTTCTTTCTTACTTTTTTGACTTCAAAGTCATTGTATGAAATCTGATAAATCAAATTACTGTGCTGAATTGGGTTTATTGAATTCTCAAGGAGACAAAGTTTATCTCTGAGTGAGTTTGTAGGGATGATAGCCACCCTGATTCCAGCTTTGATGAGGATTTTGTCTCAAGGTTTCTGATATCTTTTCTTTATAGAGGCCTGAAACTCCTTTCTACTTGTCTCGTCGTTAATATTCAGATCCATATTGCTGTTATTGTTCCATCTCTTATATGTTTTTATGGATTTCCTAATAAACTCTAGAGGTTAATCATTAATTGGTAGCGTTTCCGTCATGTTTTTTTAAATTCCTTATTTAAGTCCTTGCAATGACTACTGAGATTTAAAGCCATGTTATTTAGATATTGAACTAAACTTACCTTAACTAATATTGGATAAAATGACGTGAAACCTAGATATCTGTTGGAATGTGTTGGTTTCCTATAAACGTAAGTATCTAGACCACCATCTGTTCTTTGTTTTACTCTGCATTTCAACATATCTGATTCTTCTTGTTCATTTTCTATCTCATAAGTGAAATGGATTACACCTACACGTACTGTTCCCACTATATCCTAGTTGCAGGATTAAAAGTTTGCAGAGTCATGTTTTTCCGACTATTCATAAATATTTCTGCTACGATTGGAGATATTGTGGATCCCATTCCTACCCCTTCTGTTGGCTTTTATATTTTGTTGACAGTCTTCAAGTTTCAGCAAAAATATTTTGGTGAACAGGAGTTTAACTTTATAAAGTTTCAAAGTTATGTGATTACATTCATATGATTATGAACAATAATTTATACTCGAAAAGTCATCAAGTAAATAATTCTATACCACTGTATGCTAAACAACAAATAAACAAATGTAATATGGAATAACATTCTACTACAGTGCGCAAGTTTTACACTTATAACAAGAAATATAATATAGATGTTAAGAATTGATAGGAATAGTTACAAACTACTCATTAGTTTTATTATTTTTCCCTTGGATTCTAAGTGGAACATAGGGCTTCAGTAGCACGTCTCCATTGCACTCTCTTCTTTGCAGTCTTCAAAACCTGGCGCCACGACTGCCCACAAGCTTTCATTACTTCCTCCATGTCACCCTAGCCTCGGACGCCCAACTTGTCGTTTTCCCTTTGGATTCCACTCGAGGGCCTGGCACGTGATGTTCCCAGTCAGCCTTCTTAGTGTATGCTCAATCCATCCCCACTTTCTTCCGCATATTTGTTGATCGATATATTCTTGGTTGGTTCGTTGCCACAGTTCCTTGTTGCTTATTCTTTCTGGCCATCTGATCTTCAGTATCCAGTGAGCATAGGTGGCATCTGTTGATGAATGTCTGTAGCTTGTTCGAAATGTTTTTCATGACACGCCGAGTTTCTGAACCATATAGCAGCACTGACTTGACATTGGTGTTGAGAATCCAGATCTCGTTCACGCTTTGTGCTGAGTGCAGTAGATCTCCACACTAATTTCAGATTAATGAAGAAAGGCCTGTCTTGCTTTGTCACTCCTGGCTTTGACATCCTCATCTGTGCTGCCTGTGGTTGAAACGATGCTGCCTAGGTAGGTAGGTGAAAGAAACAACTTCCTTTAGGTTTCTTCCCGTGATGGTGATTGGCACTTGTTGTTGGTTAAGTATCTTCATCACCTCTGTCTTCTGTGCATTCACTTTAAGTCCTGTTTTCGCTGCCCTACCTCTTCTGTCAACTTGTTAGTTTTTGCCTGTAGATCTTCGAGTTTGTGTGACATGACATAAGACATAAATCATGATCAGCGAAATCCAAATCTTCTAGGCTCTTTTCAGCGGTCCAGCGTATCCCCATCTTCTCACAGCTTCTCATGGTTTGCTGCATGATCCACTCCACCACAATCAGCCCATTGTTTTCTTTGTTTCTCCTCTTTGGTAACTAGCTTTCCTTAACTATCTTCCATTGGTTTCATCTGTGTTGATCTCTTCCAAGATAGTGACCTGGTTATTTGATATATTGTTGTCAGGTCTCTGTCTCTCCTACCAGCAGCCTGTTCTGCTTCACTTGCCAATGTGTTGTAGAAGTGTCTTTTGTTTTTGCTTGGACTCTTCTTCACTTCTTTGTTCAATGTTTTATACGTTGTACTTGGTTTGTCTTTTCGTTGTCCATCCTTGCAATGGTTCATCTTCTGCTTCACCATCCTTCTCTCCTTTACTATCAGCTTCAATGTATCCGTCGAGATCTATTCCTTGTCTTGTTTCCTCTTCCTTCCTAATACGGTTATGCAGGTTTCTTTCCACATCTCTTTCAAAGAGACAAACTACTCATACCAATAAGTAATGTTCAGTACCGTCATCAAAGTCTTAAAATAGTTTCCAGATGCTTGATTTAATTTGCCAAGAATTATACAGCTTAAGCTTACCGAAACAATAAAAGGACTGCATAAGGGAAACTGTGAAAGTTATTGTAACTTGTAATTTGTCCTTCAGCTTCGTTAATAGCAATTGTACCGAATATCTAAGTTAAAAATAATAGAAAAACTAGAAGTATATGATAAAACAGTTTGTGGAGATTGCCATATCAATAAAAACAACAGTAATAGTTGACAATTTCTTATCTGTTAACACTGATTTCGTTTTCTTATGTATATTTTTGGTACAAATGCCTTCCAATCCAAACTAGTTATCAACGAGTTCAATTATCACCATGTCATAACTGTATTAGTGTTCTTGTTTTAAAGTTCAGGTGTCTTGGTATCTCAGGAGAATCAAAGAGGTGAGTTGTAGCTAAAAGGAATATAATACATATTATAGATATTTCAAGTACACTTTCCAGTTATGGGTAGTGGCTAGCAGTGGAATCTAGGGCGTTTCGTCCCATTTGTAACTCATCAGTTGGATTTCAGAATCCATGGAATCCCCTTCTAGCCACTGTCCATCAGTAATATGGAACTGAAACACAGGCTATATTGAGACATCCACGCAGGAGCCCATATGTCAATAGAGACTGATCAAATTCGGTCCCGTTTTACGACGGGATAATAAAAATTACAACAACGAAATCATACCTGTCGCACAAAAAATGGCTATCATAACTCAGTGGCTTAATGGATAACTCTATGGCGTTTGAAGTAATCGGTCTCGAGTTCGAGTCTCAGCGTAACAATATCGCTCAGTGGGAAGCAGGCATATCCAGCTGACGAATTCCAAAAAGGACGAAACGCGCATCCTAGATTCCACTGCTAGCAACTATCTATCACTAACATATGGTTGAAACACAGGCAATATAGAGGCATCCGCGAAGCGGCTCATGTGCCAGCATAGACCGATCAAATTCGGTCCTATTTAACAACGGGATAGTAAAACTAATAAGGTTTAGAGGTTGGACAATTCGATTGAATGAAACATCGGGGAATTACAAGTATATCAAAAAATAGTTTATGTATACTGTTTCAAATCCCCTGTAGCATGATTGGAGCTAATTTTAAATAGGTTTTTAAACGAGACTTAAGGAACAACTTTGAACTTAGTCTCATCTACATACCTAGGGACTGACTGTTTCAGTAAGTGTTCAGTTGAAACAAAAGCGTAGCTATGAGTAGAGTTGATAGCTCTTGTATAAATAAATTGTTTATAAATTATAACTGAATCGTGTCATTCCGAATATTCAAAGATGCTTTTTGGCTGTAGATGAAATTAGGCAGTTAAAATGATAATACAAATTATGTCATTCCATAAAAAAATTCGATCCCCACAAACTTGGAAACTTAAAAGAAAAACTTCGGAGCAGTGTTCATTCCATTTTTATTGATTTATTAGATTAATCACGCAGTAAAGAGACACCGTTGCTTACTGGTTTATGTTTCGGACATAATTTATTGTCCATAGTCATATCAAGATATCTACACAACTTTGAGACATCCTTTGTATAGTCCTAATTTCCTCACCCCCTTTGTGATATGGGTAGTAAGATTTTCCATATATCAGGAACAGGTGCTGAGTCATTCCTGTTGCATGCATGTATTACGTGTTGGTTTGATAAACAAAAACCTAGTGGCTCAGTTGGTAGAACAGTGGTCCGGAAACCTGGTGGTCGCTGGTTCGAATCCGGCCACGGTCCAAATTTTCATTTCACCTTCAATCATCACTCAGTATAAGGATTCAGTTATCAATCTCTCCCTCCACCCTGCTATGTTAGTTTTAAGGATTTTCATCCTGTCCCATCTTACTGTGTGGTTTTGTGTAATCGCAAGCATAACTACGCCTTAGCTTTTTTCTAAAATGGTGAAGGGGACTTAGCAATGTTGGATTGCAGAATAAAACGGAAACAATATAGGAGTTTAGACATTAATATCCACAGAAAACCTTCACATTCGAATCGTTACGTAAACTTAAAATCGTCTCACTCTATGTCAGTTTAAGTTGGCCTAGTTGTCTCGAAGTAAAATGGCCAAAAAACTTAATGGTAAATCACAGCATCTAAGACAAGAAACTAGATTCGTTACTCATCAAAAGTTACCTTTCCAAATTAATCGATAAGTTCCTTGGGAAATGGAAGGAAAATATGACACATATTAGTAACAGGTGGTAATGGTGGTGGTAACATTGTTAATAATAGTAGTGGCAACACTGTGAAGACATAATTCAAAATCTCAACAGTATTACCATCCAAAGAAGGCACCTCAGAAACGCTATGTAGGATTCGCAATAGGGCTGGGATTAGAGTGGCATTGAAACCTTCGCACTCACTGGAAAATAAGCTTTATAGGTTAAAGGATTCTACTGATCCAATTAAGCAGAATGACTTCTTTTGCCAAATTCCTTGCAAGGACTGTAAAGTCACATATATAGGTCAAAGTAATCGACCAGGGTCAATTAGGCTATCCAAGCTCAAAAGCATAACAAAGTAGAAACTGATAGGTCTTAATAAAGTAAAGAATTTAGAAATCGCTTAGCCATAGCTATGAATGTGATTATACACAACCACACAGTAAGATGGGACAGGGTGAAAATGTTTGCTTTATTTAGTTAAGTTACACTAACCTCCTACTGGGTTTTCATAACCGAATGTAAACCACTGGATAGCTTGAAGTGAAGTAGGGGGAACGAGTTAGTCAAGAAATGCGTCAAAACTATCGCAGTTGTTTTTAGTAAGCCACTAAACAAGTATAGCATTATCCAGTGTTACGATATCCCTAAACAATTCACGTAGAACAATAGAATAATATTAATTACCAAGTTTGGGTTTCCATTGGATTTACCTTCGAATGAAATGAAATATAAACATGTATTGGTCGTCAGAGGGTAAACAGTGTGCATGTCTGGTCGTTAGCGCTTAGCAGTGATTGAAGTCTACCAGTTGAGTTTCGCTGTGTCATCATAAAGCAAACTGACAGGACACAGCAGTATGCTGTCTTGTGTAATAGAATATTGGGGGTCAGTTGGGACAAAACTCCGGACAGTGATCTCCTGCTTAGTGGTACCAGTCAAGAGGAAGTGTCTGAAACTATGAGAAAACTGGTCCTATTGGGGTTCTCGCTTGTATCACTCAATGATGAATTTAAGATTTGACCACTGACCTTTTTAAGCCAAAAATGTCACCACGTAAGACGAGTAGGTATATGAATCGGTAAACAACTGGGCAACCAATGTATAATTATAACATAATGCATAATATAACATATATAATTATGTGTAATAATGTGGTTTTTGACTTCCGGTAGTGAGTATCTGAAACCGATTCCTGAATCAAACACATGATCTACACATCTGATGTTCATAATATCACAAGTCAAGCCTACTAATCTGTCGTCTTTCGACCATAACTAGCAATAATTCATTGAAAACTGCTCACATAATCATTAGCAATTAAATAAATGGAAGAAATTAACTCACTTGCATTCCTACTACTGCATAGATAAAGAACAACATTGTGATAAGTAGGCATACATAAGGTAAGGCTTTAAATGACTGAATAAATGTCCATAAAAGTATTCTGATTGTATATCCTTGTCTGATTAGTTTGATAAGACGAGCAGCACGAAAAAGTCTGAGAAAGCCTAAGTTAAGAAATGAAGAATCCTAAAAATAAGAAGAAGAAAAGAGTAGATTTTGACCAGTTCGACAAAAAAAAGTATATTTTAAACAACTGAATCTCCTAAAATTCTCCCCTTTCATGAATTTGAATCAGGCAAGAAGAATAATAGCAGTAGAATAAGTGCAAGAAGCTTGTCTGTCTACACCTTACCTTTAAAGTGGATGAAATCGCCATATAGATGAATCATAGATCGAGTGCAGTAGTAAAAAGACCTATCCAGCCACCAAGTTAGTCTCTGTGTATCGGACTAAATGCTTATTGAGATATTCCAAAATGTTGATGTTCCCAACTTTTGTTACCTCCAGTTGCATCTATCAGTTCGTACGTAGGTTTCAAAGATCATACAGTCGAAGAAGAGTTTTTTCCCTATTTCTGAAAGTATCTTGAAGAATTTGAGTTTTAAGGATTCAATTGGTTTAAATAGCGCTATCTTCCAGCATTTACTTGATACTAAACATGAAGTGGATGTATCAAAGTCGTTCAAAGTGATCAATAGACAAGTGAAACCCACTCCTTTGTGGTTTGTTGAAGCAGTTGAAGTTAAAAGACTCTAACCTGATCTATGTATTCAGAAAGACACTGTTGTCAACCTTGCTTTACCTTGGTAATTTTAATCTCGTAACTTTGAAGATACAAGATTTGACCACCTCATGACCTTTTATCGCTTTGTTTTTCGATCCATTTCAAAGCCTACTCTCACTTTCTGGCCTTTATTCATCTTAATACTAAATATGGGGGAAACTTACTAGCGTTTTACTACACATACTTGACCATGATCTCATATTTACCTATTTTAGAATAATACTGTGTACAACCCCCTCCCCTTTTATATATATATATATATATATATATATATATATATATATATATTCTACCGCTGTATAAACAGTTAACCTTTAAGTAGTCTTAACAACACCAATCTTGGCCAGCCTAGATCTTTCTTATCTTCCATCTCATTCGAAACATTCGTGTAGATTTATTAAAGTATGTTGTAAAAGTATTTTCTTTAATCATCATAAATATTATTTCCTGTAGTTTATAAAGCAGCCGAGGAAAGTCCACGAAATAGATGCAAGCTAATTCTACTATTATTGTTCTTCATTGCTTTATTCAAATTGAATTTTATGAAATCATACAGTGTAGGTTAATTTACGGTAGAATAATAAGATTTACTTAATAACAGACAAATAAAACTTTGGTTGAAAGAATTCTGTTTTACCGGGAACAGTGTCATGAACTAAATGTCGTCTAGGGATCCATATCCAAGAAACCTAAATCTCAACAGGTTTATTTTCTTAGTTATGTAACTCATGTTTATGTCAGAGCTGTTGAGTCGAGTTTTAACGTACAGGAAGATTATTTCTTCTTGAACTGAAGTATATTAAATGGTACACCACAAGAATGGTTGTAATAATACCTTCGAAAATAACAGAATGTCCAGAGATGTTCACCAGGATGTTGTCATGAGTCCTTTTTAGTTTTATTGATAATCATCTTGGAGACTGTCGTCTCTCTTTTTCATCTTCGTTTCTCTGCGTAGATGTTATATTTGCAAACCGGAAGCATAGGTAAAGTACTTTCAGTGGAAGAGTTACATAGCTTATCAAGTATTAGATGTTAGGGTTTGATTGGCAGAAAAGCTTAGAACCAAATTTCATACTTGTCGGCATTTATAAGCAAGGTGTATTTAGAAACAAGAGGAAATCAGTGTTCCCTCAGTCATTCAAACCCACCTCACTGAATTCTGAAGTCAGAGAAGAAATCACTAAGCTATTTAGCCTCAGCCTAACACTCTGGAGGACTGGACTGTGAAAAATCAAAAGTTATTTTAAGTTCTTTTCATTTATTTTTTATCGATGCAATCTTCACTGCATTCAGATGATTCACTCTATTTATTACTGCACCTACTAAAAGCAAATACAGCCAGTACAGTAATTATTATGTAGATGATTAACAATCGTGGCTGTGTTGTTAAAAGTGTGCTTAATAGTACAGTTTGTAGTCCTACTTTCACTGTATCTGCAGCGTCACCAGCCTGTTGCAGATTATGATCTTAATAAGTTAGCTTTTAAGGGAAAAAAATGTTGTCAGTCAATAAAAGGTTTGACCCGTTTATATATAAATTCAACGAGGCATAACTTAACTGGTATGCATTTAATTCAGTACCAATGTACTGATTGTTGCCTGAAAGGCGTCAAATTTTAGTGATTTCCAGTTTAGATTAATGTATAAGTGAATCATTGGGCATTCATGTTTTTTGTGTGACCCATTATCGTATCCGTAAACGGTTTTATTTGTGAAAAGGCAATCTCACGAAATAAATGACTGCACAGTCTACACATATACTTAGCAAACTTCAACCAATGAGGTAGTCGGCTAACTATATAGCCAATTCATATCTCTCGTCTACCCAGTAAAGGTCTCCTGATGCATGCTTTATTAACTACTGAAGATGATCCAAGCGTTTTTTGATCTAAAATACCTTGCTTTGAAGTGTGTTGATAGATATAAGAAGAAGAAGAAGAAGCATAAAAGTGACCGCTTTTTATAACTGTCTTCTGTTGTCTATTGCCAAGTCGAACATACTACAGAAGTATGCAATGTAAGCATCTAAGAAGAAAGCATGTTAACTGGGAAAAAACTATGGATAGGAAAGAAAAACCAACATGAAATTATGCAAAAGACTGTGTCGCTTCAAGCTGCCACACTTCATAAATAAACAGAAACAAAAGGTAAATTAAGGCAGTATGACATTAGACTGAAGAAAAATGAGATCTGATAGAATCAAGAAACACTTCAATGCAGGTTGATAAAAGTGTATGAAATCTCGACGAACACCAACAGTCAGCACAACTGTATCATTGTAGCAAAAAGTAAAAATGTAAACCTTTGATACATACTAGAAAAATAGAAATGCCCGACTTACTTGCAATTCAGAAACAAGTACATCTGTTATACTGCCAACTACAGTAATAAAATCAAAGGTATTCCATGAATCCCGAAAGTAGCTCTGAAAAAAGTGTAAAAGTGTGTATGTCAAGCGCTTTACAAAATTACTTAGTGATTAAAAACTTTCATGAGGCATAAAGCTTATCTACAAGGAATATAATAAATTACTTATAATGATGTAAAAAGACGTTTGAAGCTGATTTTGCTTGCGGATGACAAAACTGCTTCTATCGTAATGGCTTTTGGTCGCTTTCCTGTCAAACAGACAGCATTCGTGTTTCTGCCAATTAAGTGGCTGGAAAGTATGTACAAAAATGAAGGAAACTTATGCTGAATCGATAACTGTTTTCGTGACGTGATAGTCAAGCTTATATATTACAATGAGCCAGCTAGCTAGGCTAGCTAGAAGGCTTGTTCCGTCGAGGCCCCACGAGACTGGGAAGACTGTGTTGGATAGTGGTAAGGTGAAAAGCAGTTACTATCGTAGTGTAAACTGCATACTAGGATGGGGTTCTGAGGCCAAATTAGTACTGCTGGCTGGATGAGGTGTGACAGCAGGAAGGTGTTTTCCTCGGATAACTAGCAGTTCCAGGCTGATACTATCTCCCAGGTGAAAAGAAGGGAGTGTTAATAAAAGGGCGGTTGCAAAAATAAGACATTTCTTACCTGCCCTTTGGTCTTCCAGTGCCGAGAGTATGGATTTTTACTGTCAGGCGTCAAAGCACTCACATCTGACACCAACAATCCTCAAAAGACTGTGCATTATAGGCCTTAAGCTGATGTTCCATGGGCTCTGGAGTCATATAAGTCATTTTGTCTTCCACGTACCTTAAGAAGAAATAGCCTTTCCATGGTGTGGGCAACCAGAAAGTGTCAACTGCCTGCACACTTTCAGTGGTATTCAAGACCTTCAAGAGACTAAACGTAGTATGCTTCTAACTAAATGGATGTGGATGGTTATGTAAACTTGATTTTCCGCAATCATGCAGTTACATCGACTAAAACACAGATGGAGGTAGTAAAGCGTGGCAGAAGTATTTTGTCATGACTGAGTTATGTTTAAAAGTTTTCAACTTTAAAATCTACCCATTCTGCACTGCAAACCGTCATATTCCATGACAGATGCACTAAGTCATAGGACGTTTCTTGATATTCGATTACTTCAATCAATTTTCGTTACAAGACAGACTTTTATTTCATCATTAACTACTTTCTCACGTTTCCAACTCTCTACATTAAACAGGTCATGATATTCTAGTGAGAAACTGGGTGAAACTTCGTTTGTTTAAAGCATAACCAACAAGCTATGAACTGTTAGTTTTATTGTATTTTAATTTTATGCAATACTTAGTTTATGATTTAATTAACGATGAAATAAGAATAGCTATGTGCCATTTTACAAAAGTAAAGTGTAATAAAACCACTTAATAAAGAAGGGATCTACTGTGCGTCAGATTATGACTCTATGAGAAAATTAACAGCGTACCAAGTGGATATGAGAGACATGGTGATCTATGACAGACTACTGGACATAATTGTGTCCGAAAGAACTCAAGTCAGTTCATAATGAATACCACCTTAAAATAACTCGGTTTTCAAAAACAACAGCTGAATAACTATCAAGTGGTAGTTATTCACTGTCTTTGAGACCAATTTCATGAAATTCTAATGAGAAGGTATGATCAGTCACGTTGAGAGTGGCGGGGATGTCCGTCCACGATATTAGATGATTATTGTACTATACTGTGAATTGACAGAATTAGGAAAGTATATATCATTGGATTCTAAAGCAGCGCCAGAGTGGTAGCATGCTTACTGCCTTACCTGAATTTCCTAGGTCCCCCTACACGTAAGCTCATTGGTGTACACTGATAACCGGTCTTATAATAAGGTGAAAAAAAGCTAGTTTTCCCACACAATGTCAGTTTGCGGCCAGTACTGCCTTTAAATGAAGAAAACTCTTGTCAACACTAATCTACCATTCTAACTTATCCTAATCGGTGTAAGATCAGATTGAAAATGGTTCCACACTTACATAATCCAGGATAAGAAAAACAACGAGCACTGACAAACACTATTTGAATAGTTTTAAGTCTAAGAAGGGAAGAATGTGTTTCTGTGTATTATAATTTTCATTTCAGATATGCCTAGGTTTTTATTCATTATTACTGGCTGGAGTAAAACCAACTTCTGAACGACTTAAAAATCTATAGCTAACCCTGATTGGTTTCTAACCACTCAGTTTGTTCAGTAGTATATTTTGCTAGTTCATGCAATTTTTGTGTCAAAGGTCATATCTTGTGATCTTGCATGCAGGTTGGTTTCCAATAGGAACCCTGTTGACTTGCACCACAGGCGGTCAGTTGAAAAACTACTCAGCTGTCAGTAATGTCAACACGTGGAGTGTGTAGTTTGTAAATTATTTACAAAATGGATAGTTCATGAAAGTTAGCTAGCTGAATTCGGGTGATATGAACTAACTCAACAGTATGAGTTGAATTTGTTCGGGTACACCGCTAATAGATCTCTTAGGTCTATCAAGTGAAATCTACAGTTCAGCTTCAGTAGTGACATCTAATTATCCAAGTTGTTTAGTAATATATTCTGAAGTAAAACTAGTCCTCACTTAGTTCATTTAGTGTTTTAGATAATATATAACTTGCGTAAACACTTCATGTTGTTCAGGTAAAGATTACGAAAATAGATATTTACCAAATACTGTTGGGGAAATAAAGGAATAAAGCCTTTTTATATATCTAATTATAGTCTTTCATTTCCAGTTTACAATTATTCCTTTTGATTAATATTTCTTTTTATACTATGAATTAAGACTATTCATGTTTCATTTATGTTAGAGGTGTTATACTGATAAAATTTAATCTGATTATCTCAAGTCTAATTCCCTGACCTTTCAATTCATCATGTATATTCAATAAGTTAATTCATTAGGCCAAGTTTGGAATGGTTCATTATTTTCTGCATTCTTTCTTGATTGATTCAAGATATTTTTTTGTTTTTATCTATCAAATGAATGTACTGAATATTTGCATTTGAAATATTTTCAAAAAGTTTCTTTTCTTCTTCTGAAAAGGTTCAACTGAAATAAAGTTGTTAGTTTTCAATTTTCTGTCTAACTGTATGTCAGTAGAAAGTTGTATCTGAAGAAAGCAACTAGTATCTCAGCTACGATTTCAGTTGATTCAAAGACGAGGAAAACATGGGAAAACCCAATGAGAAGAACCGGTTCATTTCGTTCCTATAGTCACTGACAAGGACCTAATGATGGATAGTGGCTGGTAGTGAAAACCGGGACTCACTTTTCGTCTTACTTTGGACTCGTCAGCTGTATACAATTGCCTTCCAGTAGGTATTTTTCCTACTATGACCCCATCATTAGTATCAAACCTTAACATATCGGCAATATCCGAGGGGGGGAGGTCCGCACAAGAATCCTTTATATGTCAATAATGGCCGATCATTTGGGTCAAGTCAACAACAGAGATTTACAAGCTACAACATCAAAACAACTGGGATTGTTTGTTTGTGGGTATGTATAAAGACAATTCATGTCACGGTTTATGTTTTCATGCCAATAACTTCACTTGCTTGCTCTTTTTTTGACCGATTATCCGTCGATTTTATCCCATTACTCCCGAAACTTTTTAGCAGTGTCATTGAATACTTACTAGTGTCAGAGGTTTAGCATGTAATGTATGTTCAAGGTACAATGCGCTACTAGTTATTGACTCACTTTTGGTCCAAATGCAATTAATTTCAGTAAACATTCCATAGTAAACATCGCTGTGAATGCTGTATTTAAATAGACTAATGTACTACAATAATTTTGATATTTTTGTGTTTCCCAGTCAGGAATCCCCATATTATCATCCGTATAATCTGGCCGATAATACTGCAAAATAAATTTATGAGAAAAAGCATCAGTAAATGGATTATTCCACTTTATATGGACGACAGATAGGTGGAACAGTAAATATTTTTTAATTATGTGTATGAAGTATCATTATATTTTTTTAACTATTTAGCTATCAGTCAGTAATCTAACCATAAGAAAAGATATCTGTTAAGTAGTGTATCCATAGGGTATGGAGCTGTAGCTCACTAGTTTAGGGAGTTGATTAAAAACCAGTGGGTCGCCAGTTCAAACCTCGCCTTACCTACCGAGGCTTGGGCAACAATCTAGTATCATTGACCTTCACAAAATAGGTGCAGCTCATTTCCTGTTGTACGAGTGCGCACAAAATTGCTGACTGTATTTTGTTCGTTCGCTATTTTGTATTCATAGGGTACGACGGTCATAACATAGAAAAATGTGGGCCATAATTGGCTCCACAGCCAACTTTTGTTGAACTAAACGTGTAACGCTTATGAAGCTTAGTCACCTGACACTCTAGCCAAATATATTTCAGTTTCAATTCGTTAAGTTTATTAGGGTCGTTGGTTGGAATCCTGGTGCAGCCTAAATTTTCATTTCACCTTCAGTCATCATCCAGTATCATTCAGTTAATCTTTTAATTCGCAGGCAGTTACTGGTAAGATTTCCTGCTATTTTATGTGATTTTATACAGGGAAAAGGTCTATTTAGATGCAAACAAAATAGTTTTATGCTTCTCATCCTTGCAACTTTCAGTTTAACATGGTCGTTGCAATAAAACAAAAGCAAGACTACCAACTAGATGTAGCAGGCGAGTTTAAATATCAACGAACATTTGTTTCAGGAGCTATTGGTTTACGCATATGGAGTTCGCCTAAAGTGGTAGTTTATCCTTTACACATCCTAGAATCTGTTGTTGACTTGAAAGAAAAATCTGGAGTTGGACTGGAAAGAAGTGCTTCACAAAATCTGTTCTACAGTATCTCTGCCAATATATCTTCTTTTAATCCAATGCTTATAAGGAGTGTGTTCTTTGAAACCTTAGGGGTTTATTCTTTGAAATGCTTAGGTCTCATCTTCATATCAGTGAATCTTGAGGGATAAGCATTCTTGATGAACACTCTTTGAGGTACTTCCAGCTCCAGATTTACTGTTACGTCCGTACAAATTCTTCTTATTCGTATGCATAGTGAATGAAATAGATTTCTTCTCTTGACCAGTGGAATTTAGCTTTGAAAAAGGGTATATTGTCCATACCAGGTTTACTTCCTGGGAATCCATCTTCTTAGGGAACCATCATGTCTTCTTCTCAAAAGAACATCCAGGAAGTGAAATTCTGAGTTATTTTCAGTTTCCATGGTAAATTAAGCTCATCTGTAACATTCTTTGAACTTTCGCAGTATTTCTTAAGGGGTTACTACTCTCTTAACAGACGCTGAAAGTGTCATTCATGTATCTCTTAAACATTTGTAACTGATCTTTATCAGCGTGGTTTATTGTTCTCCAAACTGATCATGAAGCAAACATACAGCTAAGAGAGGACCCAATAGTGAATCCATTGCTGTTCACAACGGTTCATTGATAAAGTTCACTATTAAGTGTGAGTCGTATATTAAGGGTAAATCGCAAGACGAATTCCTTTAGAAATGTTTAGGAATACCAATTTCAGGCTTGTTGATCTCAAGATAGTCACATCGAAAGCAGATTCTTTCTATCAAATAGACATCTGTTAAGAGCGATGTGATGTCCAATGATAATTTACGATAACCATACAGCCTGACATCATTATTGCAGTTAATTAAGTCAAAGGAGTCAGGGGTACTGTAACTGTTGGTCTGATTCTTCACTAGTTGAAAGAATTCGTTAACCGCTTACTACTACTTGAAATATTAAGGGATGTTGGTTGTCATCTCTGTAATATTCAGCTATCAACTGTTTCAGTGACTTAAAGAGTGTATAATACTTGGATTTCAAAGTGTATGTGAATTCATTTTATTATAGTTATTTGTCCTTTGGGTTCCTAGTGGAACATAAGGCTTCAGTAGCACGTCAGCATTTCACTGTCTTCTCTTCAGTCTTCAAAACCTGCCTCCACCACTGCTCACAAGCTTTCATTTCTTCCTTACACGATCTCCTCCATGTCACCCAAGCCTCAAACGCCCAACTTATCGTTTTCCATTTAAATTCCACTCGACGGCCTGGACTGGCTCGCGATGTCCCCAAATGGTCTTCCCAGTGTATGCCAAATCCGATCCATCTGCACTTTCTTCTTCTGCATATTTGTTGGTCGATGTGTTCTTGGTTGGTTTGTTGCCAGCCAGAGTGAGTTGCTTGTTGCTTATTCTGGCCATCTGATTTTCAGTGTCAGTATCGAGTGAGCGTAGGCGGCAGCTATTGATGTATGTGCAGTTTGTTGAGAATGCTTTTCGTAACGCGTCAAGTCTGTGAAGCATCACATAGAAGCACTGACTTACTTGACTGAATTAGTGTTAAAAATCCGGATCTTGTTGTTAATGCTGAGTTCAGTGGAGTGGAGTGGAGTGGTGTGGAGTGCAGTAGATCTCCACACTGATTTCAGGTTAATGCAGGAAGGTCTATCTTGCTGTATTTCCGATCGTGGCTTGCTTTGACGTCCTCATCTTTGTTGCCTATAGTTGAAATGATGCTGCTTAGGTAGGTAGGTAGGTAGGTGAAAGAGACAACCTCCTTTAGATTTCTCCCGTTGATGGTGATTACTGCTTGCTGTTGTTGTTGTCATTGTTGGTTGGGTATCTTCATCACCTTTGTCTTCTCTACGTTCACGTGAAGGAAGTCCCATCTTCTTTCCCCTGCCTATTGTGTCCACTTGTTAGTTTTCGCCTTTAGATCTTCGAGTTTGTGCGACATGACATTAGACAAAATCATCATCGTTGGCAAAATCCAAATCTTCTAGGGTCTTTTCATCGGTAAAACAGAGTATGCCTATCTTCTCGCTCCTCACTTTTCGTTGCATTATCCAGTCCAGTCCAGTCCAGTCCAGTCAACCACAATCAAGAAGATGATCGGTGATAGTAGACGGCAACCTTGTCTTACTCTTCTCTTCACCACAGAGGTATTACCTAGCTTTCCATTGTGAGGCACTTGGCATGTAGCATCGTCATATGGCTGTTGAATGAGGTTGGTAAAGGTTTGTGGCACTAAAACCGTAGTGTTGAAGCAGTTTCCAAATTACTTCTTGGTCGACACTATCAAAGGCCTTTTCAAAGTCAATGAAGTTGAGGTTCAGTTGAGTTGACTGCTATTCTGTACTCTGTTCTATGAGGAAGTGCAGCGTATCGTTGCAATTTGATCCGCACATGACTTCATTTACTGTGTGTTTATGTTCAGTAGTGAAGGACAGGCTTATATTGGTACTTCTAATTTTCTGTTGCTACTTTGGATTAAAATTCTCTACATGTGTTGGTATATTGGCTTTACGCGGACATCTTGATACTGCCTGGACATTCGTTGTGTAGTAGTTTTATTTGGTAGCTAGCAGTGGAAACTGGAATGGGCGTTTTGTCAAATTTTGAACTCATCGTTTGCATGTACGCAGACCCCAGTAAGGGAGGTATTACCACTAAGGACTGAACCTAGGACCCTTTGCTTCAGTCGCCAGAGCTTTATCTTTTATGCCACAGAGACGACATTAACATTTTGAATGTTCAGGTAGTATCGACATATCGTATAGGAGCCCATCCGCTAAAGAGGTTGGATAATTCGACCCAGTATGCTAACGGGGAATTACAAGTCTCAGCCACTGACAAGTAATACTAGTTGTAAAAACGTTGGGCCTCACGTTTCAGTGGCCTAGCAATCATCGCTTTGCTGTCTGGAACGGAGGATACTTGATGCCAGTCTCATTAGGAATGCGATCACATGATGACGTGTAAATATTTCCAGTTGATGAGTCCTATATTGGACGAAACGAATACCTCCAACACTACTGGACAACTGATCCATGAACCTCGAGAGGAAAAGGTTGAATTTCTGGTTTTAAGCAATTCTGGTATGCAGAAATGTAGATCTACACATTTTTATTAAGATGACATTGCATTTCAGATAAGTGTTTCCTGAAATATGTAAGAGGAATTTAGTTTTAGTCAAGTGCGAATAACAATAAAAAGTATCAATGTTATTGAGTTACAACCTGTTGCGTGCTACTAAAGAAGGTAAATTTTGAGTTAAATGGATGTAAATGGTGTTTTTCAGATAGTGCAACTTTGAATCCTTTCAAATTATAAACTACAGATATTTGGTTTGCATTCAGGTATCAGTGACAAACACACAAGCTAAGAGAACAAATGAAAATGTAAAGCATTCGTTTTATGAAAAAAAGTGTACTATTTGACTTACTTTCATCATCAATATCAATGTGTTCAATGCAATCATTGTCATTATGTAATATTCAAAAGGACTTGAGACAACTAATCTCCATATTCTATATTTAGTCGATGCAGTGTTACTCGGCATATATCTACACAAAGGTTTTGCATTGATTGCGAATTCAATACATTGTTTCTGTTTATAAAAGGTAAAAAAGATAGTGAGAAAAAAATAACTAAGGTTTTAGTAAAGAGTGATATAACTTGTGAAAAATTAGTAGAACTGGACTTGATTATTACAACACAATCTGGAAGAGGTAAAAAAAAGGCATCATAACCTCTCAGGCATATAAATACAGTGTTGTTGGGGCTACTTTTGACTCTGAGTTGGAACAGCTACGATCATTTGGTTACAGGTACATTGACTGACTAGCATAAAATAGGATGAAGTGCATATCTTCGATTCCACTGTCGGCAAACATGTATCATTGGTATTAAAATGGAATTACTGACAATATCCAAGAATCCATGTAGTTTGTACGTAGTAATAATGACCAACCATTTTGGCTCATACAAAGCAACAACAGAAAACTATAAACTATAGTAAACGTTCATTCTTGTGTAAAATCTGAATTTCTGTTTCTGTTGATAGTATTCTGTTTAAACTATGAAGATAGACAAAACTTTTCCGTATGGATTTGAGGATCATCTACCTATTCCACTGATCATTTACATTTCCTTCAATAAACTGTTTAAGAGAATCTTGGAAGAGATACATGAAAATGATAACTGGATTCGAAAGAAAATATTAGTCACATTAGCACTCAAAAGAGTGGACACTGGAGTTAGTCCAGTTAGATTTTTCTATCCCGTTTACCAGATGTTAAGGTTCAATTTGTTATTAATGGCTTGATTCCATCATCTTTTGGTTTTCCACTAATTGACCGGTTGAACATATAATCAAGATATAAGTATACTCATAGCGTATTCATTACGACTGCGTATCTTTTACATGATATTCTTAAGAATTTAAATAAATAGGAAATGGCACTTAGTTATTGTTTAGGTAACAACTATTTAAAGTCATAAGCCGAAACTAGATTTTACAGAATAGTGGTAGAATTTATATGAACATCATGTACTGGTATATTTCAAAGGGTTGAGATGACCTAAAATTATCATTTATAAAAGACTTAACCTTGTTGTAATAATGTTCACTTGTTCATTTACACAGCTTAGTTCACTGAAGGTTTTATCTTTCAGCTGAAATAAGTTAAGTGTTGTAACGAATACGAAAAGTCTGTTCGACCGAATGAAATATGTAATGCGTACAGTATGTCCAGTTGACCGGTAGATTGAAATTTAACATCATATCGCAAACGAAATGTTCATCAGGTGTAGCAGTCCTAGTCTGTCAAGCTTTTTTAGTTACATTGTGAATACTACTATCAAGTAAAAGTAGTAACTTTATTTTTCAATCCACCTATTAATATATTCGTTTGTTTTTAGCTTTATTTTTCATTTGGTAATTTCTGTTTGCATATAATATTACTAATTAAATGATCTCCTTGTAGTAAATACTCAGAAAATCTTAATATTTCAAAGTTGATTTGTGTGAAAGAGTATCAATAACTTCATCATATAAATTCAAATAAATGAAATTTTACTGTGTGAAACTGTTTGAAATAGTTCGAAAATCACATTGATAAAATTTTTTAAATGCATACAGTATTAGTTAAATAATTTCCGTTATAATATCGTGGTGATTAAAGTCAGAATTACATTTTCAAAATATTAGTTCACCTCTGCGAATCTTTGACATTAATCAAAGTTGTGTTTTCTTTTGTTGGCGTCATCTGACCAGGTCTCAAACATTTTTCATCTCTCCTCACACTTTGTTCAACCGACTCAGGATTAAAACTCATGTACGCAACCTCGGTTCAGCATAACTAACCGACTGACTACTAAAATGATGTTATATAGCTTAGTTTTACTGTCATACGAGAGAATTAGTAAAATTGTTTTATATCACACCGTCTTTGATTAGACCGGATTGATCGGTCTCTATCGGCATACGGGCTCCTGTGCGGATGCCTCTATATTACCTATGTTCTAATTGTATTAATGATGGATCATGGCTAGCAGTCCCAAATAGGACGAAATGTGCATCCTGGATTCCACCGCTAGCCATGATCCATCAATAATATAATTAGAACACAGGTAATATTGAGGTTTCCTCACAGGAGACCATATACCAATAGAGACCGATCAATTTGGTCCACTTAGTGCCGGTATAATACAAGCAGTAACACTAAAACTATAACCGTCGCACAAGAGGTGGCTACCGTGGCTTGGGTGTGTAGTGGATAACGCTCCAGCGCTTGAACCGATCTCTCCTGAGTCCAAATCCTAGTGGAAACTACATCACTCACTGGGAAGCAGATACATCCATCTGACGAGTCTCAAGTATGACGAAATGCGCATCCTAGATTCCACTGCTAGCCACGATCCATCATTAATATACGAGAGAACTGTTGGGTTGAATTCGACTTGAAAAATCCACTCAGTAGCCTTTTGCAAATCCATGCAGTTGGCAGTGAGCCACATCTATTGTATGAAGACTTGGTAGGTGTAACGTTATTCTAACCTGCAACTCATTGGTTGAAAGTTAGCCCATTAAACCGATGAGGCTTCATTCAAAACTAGAATCATGAAAGTCATACCTGTTACTCTCTGATGACTATTTCATGTCGGTCAGATGACTTTCAGGTGTCGCCTTTAGTTCTTCTTATGCTAGGTATCTACCACACATTTTACTGTCTTGATAACATAATAGTATAAACAGTTTTGCAAATATGTTTGTCTTACGATAGCTGTAGGCTAAGTTCAACAATTTCGAGAAAAAATGAAATCTAATTTGTTATCAGAATGGGGATTTACAAAACATTGCCATCAGGACTCATTAGAAAACGGTGAATAGTCCAGTGAAAGGGTTTTTTCGGCGATTTCATTCTAATATTATTCTACCTAAGATTAGATGCCTTGAAGTCTCATTGCATATAACTATGATAAGTCACTTTACTCGATACAACAAAAGAATACAGCAATAAAGGACGGAAAAATATGTCCATCGTTAGGTGTCTAAACACAGCTTCATTAATTGAAATGGCAGGAAATATTTGTAACTCAGACGGATGATTTTGATTGTGTTGTGCTGTCTAATCTGATTGGTTTACTCACCGAGCTTTCGTTGTCTTTCTAGATAACATCGCCAAGACTATCTTTGATGTTGAAGTCATCCAGAAATACGATGAAAGTTTCACAATTAAGCTAGCCAACTCAAAGAACGCAACACAATCAAGATAGCTTCACTAATCTATGTTTCCTTTTATGTTTGTTATTTGTAAACACAATAGCCAGTTGACTGCTTACTCGTTACCTGCTAATTTGAAAGTATAGTAAGGCTTTTGTCCAGACATAAATTCTACAATGGAGATTGCATATTAGCGGAGGGAAACACCATTATTTTAGACTAATAGGGTTTATTACCATAATAGTAATAATCTCTACTTGTGTTGATCTGTTTAAATTTATCTACTAATGAGTAGTAAGATATGAATGTAACAAATACTTGCTTTCATCCACTCACCTGATTCTTATCTAATTCATGATCGACTAGTTCATTTTCACCTTGTTCTTGAAAAGTAATTATAATTAAGGCCACAAAGATATTTACAAAGAAGAATGGAAAAACAATGAAAAATATAATGTAGAAAATTGCCATCTGTTGACTGTGATCTTCTACAGGACCATGATTGACTTCAGTAGCATCCATTGAATTCTTCAGAATGCTAAATAACAACAGGATAATTCAAGAAATAATAATATCCACTGTATTTCAAACAATAATTTTTGATATATTATGGAATTCTTAGAGTAATATTTCAACAAATTTACTCCTTGTACATTATTTTTTAAATTAAATAATCATGGAAGTTAAATAATGTAAATAATAACATTATGACTAGCGATAATACACAGAGACCGGTTGTATTTAGGTTGTTGTCGAGTTTCTGAGTTGTTGCTCAGAGGAGGGAAGGGGGGTGAATAAAAAGGTGTCCACAGATTTGGTAGTGAAGGTTCATTCAACCTTCATGGAAATTTTCAGTTTCAACTAACTATTTCTTTAACAGCTATATTATGTACTGTTGTAAGCTCAGGAATTCATTGCTATCTGCAATATTTTTTCTCTGAATTTTGTTGTTAATTTGACTAAGGGTAGGTTGAAGAGATTTTAAGAGTGCATGACACTACTTCTCACGATTTGTTGACATTTTAATGAACAAAAGAAGTAATAAAAGGAACAATTCCAAGAGGTTTTGATGACCCAAAATTTAAATAAGCCGCTTTGATGTTATACAGGTAAACTATAAGAATGGTATTTCCCATCATATGTTTAGCATAAATATTGAACCATTTAACATAGTATTCATGTCATCATGTGTCTCAGAACTAGAGAAGAGCGGAAGTGATACCTAATGGATAATTTTTCCGGATTCTAAACTTTTCAGTTTAAAGCTTCCTATTAATCTGAGACTACAGCTTAGCCAGCGTGGTAATCTGTTAGGCTATTTAAAATTGATTTTTGGATAATTTGTACAAAGGAACAGTTTTATTCAATGAATAATGCCGCCAGCACAATTCATTGTTGACAGTCATGTCAAAGGTGTGTTCGTACTGCCATAAATAATGTGTCACTCTAATATAAGAGTAAAACTTGAGAACTATGGTAGACTACAATTTCATTTTGGTTGATCTACTAGATGTATTACACAGTGGAACAGTATTGTTTATTGGATTACGTTTCGGACATGATTTATTGTCCATAGTCATATCCAGATCAACTAAAATGGAATATGTCATTCTGCAAATTATCCGATAAACAAATTAATATGAAATTCAAGCGTGCTAATTCTTCATTGCATTTTTTCAGTGTTCAGCCAATGAGTTTGATTCAAGCTACTAATAGGTGTAAATTTATGATTTGCATAAAGTGAGATGACTAATTTCTAGTTAAACTAACAAGCAGTTGGTAGTCTGTTATCACGTATGGTATGGTTCAGAGATTGTGAAATAAAAAATTGAATAAAAAAAATTTTATTCACTGATTTCAGGTTGGGATTATTTGGAACTGACATAGTTTAGAGAACCACCAAAAACCTGTAATTACTGAAAAGGTGTTTTGTCTGACCACGGACTCCTCAGCCGCGTACACCCATGACTCTACGAGGGATTTGAGTGTCTGAGTACCAGTCCTCGCGTCCGGCTGGGTTCAACTTACTGGCCACGATTCACTTCAAAACAAGGTACTAATGGGCAATGGACAGAAGTAGGGAACTCCGGACTATTAGATTTCGACCCAGCGGCTCAATAGTAACTTGTTCGTGGGGAAATATGTAGGTATTAGGTTCAACCATTGGCAAGGTCATGAGTGCGCAATGGTGAGCAGCCCCATACTAGGACGAAACAGCGGTCTGTTGCTCCCAGGTTTTCAGCGGTTCTCCTAATGATGTCGGTCAGTGACGAATGTCAACTGGGAATAATTTTATGCTCAGAGAATTTTTAACAACACTGCTAAGTTCATACCTACCTGTTGTTTTAATGGACTGTTAGACAATGAACCTTATTTCCCCACTGACCAAACCTAGTCCATATGCCTATTTATCTTACACCGTTAGTCTACTTTTACATACCACTATGAGAATAACACAACTTTATTCACCCTAACTCATTTAGTTTAATTAGCTAAAAGGATTTCAGGCAACGGAGAATACGTCTTTTCACCACCACCATGACCATCATTATCATCATAAAAAAACAGAGAATTAAATGAATTCTTGAAGGAGTGTAATTCAGTTTTCATCGAGCAATCTGATTAACAGGTTTTTCGGTCTCTAATAAATAACCAAAGGAATAAATGCTACCTTTCTTATTCAGTGTATTTTAATGATCAGTTAGACAAGATATTCAACTTCACTAAAATCGTACAGGTATATCCAACCCGTGAACTCCTTCTGAATTATTACCATCATGATATGAAACGATAGCAGTACCAGTAACAATAATAATAACAATAGTATCATTAATAATAGTAATTGTGTGTAATATGGTGACTGGAGAAACTGATGAAGCTAGCATCGATTAGATGTTTTTCACACTAAAGATTAAATCCATCTTTGTCATATATTATTAATTTATTTTTAAACAATATCTAACTAATGAAAATAAATTGAAATTTCGGAAAACTCAATTTTTATAATTTTTTTCTTTTCTTTCAAAAATGAAGTTTGTTGCTATGACAACTGGGGTGTATTTACAATTTCATGAGTATGTTTCATCTATAAATAGACGGCAAAAAGTGTCTAGAATGTCAGAGTATTTACTTTCTGTTTTTCATGAAAAAAATAGACGACACTGCTAAGTATCAGTAGTAAAAATACTGAGGACTGTATATTCTACCCAATATTAAACATCAATTTTAAGACGATCATTCAATGTTATTGCTTGTATTACACCGTCGTTGATTGGATCGAATTGGTCAGTCTCTGTTAGCTGGTACATCCATCTGACGAGTCTCAAGTAGGATGAAATGCCCATCCTGGCTTCCACTGCTAGCCATTATCTATCATTGCAATAATTAAATCTTGAAGAAAATACGGAAGCTGATCTTTGAACTTTGACATGTTTTTCTATACTTGAAATGACGTACTATTGGTTAATATCACTGTATTGCATTTCCTAAGCTAGATGTTCTAATTGTAAGCCTTTTAAGCATATAAGATATTGAGGGGTGAATATATCTCCATCATTGTGACCAGTTTTCAACCATGTCATCAGGAACCCTCAGCCACTGATTTCTATCGTCTCAAGAACTTTAACCAGGCAGTTCACATTTCCCCACACTACTCAGACCAATATTCAGGGACTTCATCGATTGGTTCCATGTTTCATTATGTCTACCTTAAACCTTCTTCCTACCTAACCCAACTTCCCCTATCTTGGCACGCCAAAGTAGGTAGTGAGTCGGGATACGCAGGACGTGTGCAAGCCATCATAGTCAACTAACCTCCGCTACTCCATCAATCAACTTGCCTGTTTTGTCTAGTACCCTTCGCCTTACCCCAACATTAGTCACATGGTGATTCCAGCAAACGAGAGCCGGGCTCCGAAAACCATTATGATCAAAATCCTGAGTAGTTCTTCTCAAGTGTGTAATTACAAATCTTACTGACTATTTTACTGGTGATTGAAGTGAAATAAAAATATCTGCTCAGCAGTCGGACCACTCAGTTCACTTGGTAGAACGTTGGCCCGGAAACCTGGTGGTCACTGGTTCGAATCCGGACCGCGGTCTAAATTTTCATTTCACTTTCAATCATCATCTATTATCAATACTAGTCCGCCAAACCATAGCTGTGTCAAATAGTCAAAATGATAATCAGAAATGCCCCGCCCCCTCTAATTCAGTTAGATTTCGATTGGGATGATAAGTCCTGAATAGGCAACCAGTGTGAGTACGATCAAGCGATAGTAATGTGTCACGAATTCACATGTTAGTTAAGCGAAACTTTTGGTGACCGAAGTAAAATAAGAATAAAAATCTGGTCAGCAGTTGAACTTCGTAGCTCAATTGGTAGAGTACCGGGCCGGAAACCCGGTGGATGCTGGTTGAAATTCCATTGTGGTCCAGATTTCTATTTCACCTTCAATCATCACCCAGTATTCTACTACCCTCATCTGCTATCCAGTATTTTTTCTTGATGTCTCCCTTCTGCTGACAGACAGGGTCTTCTTGCATGCGTTTACTGAACACCGACCAACTTGAATATGGTACGTGTAAGAAATCTCTGATATTCTTTGTATTTCCTGTATCTGGCGTTTCAAAATCTCCGAGTTTCATGAGTGTCTGTATTTGTCCTCGTTCATCGAAATGGATTAGGGAACATTGTGATATTTAACCGTTCGCTGATGCGTTCGTGGAACAAGTCACAGAGTACAGCTAATTTTTTCAATATAATGTTCCTGGTTTTTACCATTGTTTATTTCAAATACAGCTCTTCCTTTTCACTGCATTTTTCTTCTTCGTAACACACTTGATTATATTCTTAGTTTCTCTAAAATCTTTGGATGTTTGTACTATCATGTTTTGTAGGTGCATCTTAGTGATCCTCATCGAAATCCTCATTCAGCTGCCTGCCAACTAAGTTGCTTTAGATATCTGGGCTTCATTGTTACCATTAATTACCACTGACTGTGAATTTAATAATTTTAAAAGGAGAGAATCTTACTTGAGTAGGAAGAATATTTTCACCACCTTGTGCTTTTTCGTCTTAAATATAAATAAAATAAAATTTTAAGAAGGAACTAAGTGTGGACTACTTTTTAAAGACCAGTACACATTCTTTACACTATGCTTCAGGGAATGGGATTCTGTTAGCTTGTACAATCTATTCATAGTGTGAACTTTACTAGAGTTGGCGAATAGTACCAATTTAGTAAGTGTATCACTACCTTATCCCTAAATTATATCTTACTGGTTGTGTAATGTGAATATCGCCGACTGACTTAATGTAGTCAGGGAATTAATGGTAGTGAAAAATCGTTAGTGGGGTTATAAGTGCTCACTACTTAGGGGTATCATACTAAGACGAACCAGCTTTCCAGTGCTCTTAGTTTTCTAATATTCCTCCAACTAATGTCAATCCAATGATTTATACCAACTTGAAATCAATAAATCCTCACAAAACTCCGAATTGAATAAAAATACTAAGTTTTCCATATTTCTTTTGGTTATCATCTGAAAACTGGGTGTTTTAGCTCACAGAATAACAAAGAAAACCGAATGCTATAAGTCAACAAGCAGAAATATCTTGTTTTGATTTTCTAAACACTAGCATTATGGTAGCTTACTTTGATGACTAATACGTTGAATAACTTATTTTCAATATAAAAACGTTAGGCAATATAGTATGCATTCTTTGTGTCTGTTGATCTACAAGATATTTTTTTTTTAGGATTTCATATGAACAGTAAACCAAATCAACTTGAGACAGAGAGGATTAAATTTACCCAGGCCATCCTTCACCAGTTGTAACAGTGAATAATGTAAGCATAGCTGTAATCACATTGTCGTAATGAAAATCTCTTGAACTCCATACTCGAGCCTTCACAGCAGGTGAAAGACTATCATCATATGAAAAGAAGTAACCTCTGTAAAGAATGAAAATATAGATAAGATAAAATATTTAAGTCTTTTCGTGCATTGTCATAGGGTTTTTGACAGTTATACAAAAGCGATATTTACACTTCAAAGCACATACGATCAAAGTTGGTAATGAGGAGTAAAATCAAATTTTTCGATGGTGAAATTTTAAAACTTGTTGAGGAAATCCATTTCAAATATATTGTGGTATGATGTCGTATCACTTAACTTCATGGTTACGCCATTTCTTTCAGTGTTGGTGAGAACAGTGTGACACTGAATAAAATGCATTTATTAAGACGTGTGTAAACTAATAAAATACTCCTAATGCTTAAGGTTATGTCTGACTGATGGTTTCCATTTCTATGGAAGGTCATATATTTGTTAACTTTGAGCAACACTTCAGCTACATGCGTAATAATGCAAAGTAATTTCTTCATAAAATGAGAAATTTGTGGTAGGTTTTGTCATTGATATAATAGTTTGGTTAATTAAATATTGGACAGTAAGACATTTCTTGTTACTCCACGTACTTTTCATAAATATTGTTGAAAACTACTTTCTTTTACAATAATGGATATTTCCCATAACCTCACCTGGTTAACTAGTTCACTAGTTACTAGCCAGTCCTAAGCCCAGATAAAGAGGAAAGTTGGGCATAGGGCTATCAGCGCAACCCCGGAAAACCAATCCAATCGCTAAAGAAACTTCTGAAACTCTGAAAGTTATCCAGGTTAAAAAAATGACTCCTTTTGGCTGGAAGCAATTTTTATATTTTATAGTTGAGATACATGGCTAAAGTTGTACTGTTACTTAAGTCAAAGTGTGATACAAAAACATTACTTTTAAAATATACAGAGTGAATGAAGTTCAACTTCTGGTTTCCTGTTGCTATACTGTGTTGGATTTCTTGACCTCACTTAGGAGACGTGCTTCTATGCAGATACTCCGATACTGCATGAATATTCACTATGCTTTAGTTTACTTCGCGGTAGCTAGCAGCAGAATACGGGACGCGCAATAATAACATATTTAGGTCGTGTCGAGGCATCTTCATAGAAGCCCATCTGGTGACAAAGATCGAGCAGTTCGACTTAGTATGGTAACAGGAAATTGCAAGTAACTATAAAAAGCAACTGATACGCATTTCAGAGGAGGTGGTTCTCATGCCTCGGTAGCCTAACGGTTAGCGTCCTTACGTCTGAAGAGAATAGTGCTGGCTTTGAGTCTCAGTGGGGACACCAACACTCCCTGGGGTGGAGGTACAATCAGCTGGCGAGTTCTAGACGGGAAGAAACGTATGTTATGGATTCCACTGCTAGTCCCCACAGAGTAAACCTGGGTCCGACTCCTGGTAGGGTCATGGGTGTGCACTGCCGAGGAGTTCCATACTAGGACAAGACAGCTTTCCAGTGCTCTTAGGTTTCCATTGCCCCTCCAAATGATGTCAGTCATGATGAATACCAATTTGAAAAATCACAAATAATGGAGTTAAGGCTACTCTGGAAGATTTTAATTATCAATAGAACATGTTGGAATTCTCTCAGTTTATCAGGTTTGTATTATTCTTAGCATTTTATTCTATGACAGTAATATGACAAGTGAACAATAGAGCAAATGATGCCATGTTTTGATTATGTCTGAAAATAATTTTGCTAAATTTCTTGATCTACGTGAGTTGAACTGAAGATATGTTCGGCTTATGAGGCAGAAATCCTGAGATCTGATGCACGTACACAAGTTGTCATGCCTAAATACCGATCATATTCTGACGGGATTTACTATATACCTAAGATTTCGCTTTGAATTTCAGCTCAGCTGCATATTCCAGGTTGATTTGAGAACGTTACATCACAAACCTTGCGGTTCACTCCATTATCTGAGCAGGAAGCACCCAAGCAACAGATTTCCTATCTCACAATCCTGTTACTGTCTCTCAAAATTACCAATGTTATGTCAGAACCCTAATAACTGTCAGGCTTCAACACATCCTTATTCCATGAAACGCTTCTCATTGAAGTCTACAACTTTGCAGACCTAAATGTAGCTCACCCTCTGGGAGGTCGGGCCCATGAACCTACGTAATGCCTACACAGTTACTACCGTGACTTTTTTCAGGTTACTGAAATATAGTCAAGGTTACGGTTAACAACATCTATATTCCTGACCGCATACTCCTCGCCTATGCCAGTTGAACTACCTACACCTGATCTCTAGAGACTGTTTGAATGACTGCTTGAATTAGGATGCTGGATTTATTTTACCTTGCAGTTGCAGTGCTTTCAGTGCATTGGTGGATTCCTTATGGATTATAGAGTCATCTATGATTTGGAAACTTGTGACATTGGTCTAGAGCATATAGATCTCGTCGACCATGCTTACCGCCGAGCCAACACAGACAGTGTATCGGTTGATATCCAGCAGGGCCACCAGGAGGCTAACGGTCATGCACAACTAGACTTGGTTCGAAATCCCAAGCTTGCATTTACATAGGAATTTATATATATATATATATATATATATATATATATATCAGCCTGTGTTTTGAAATGTTTTCAGTATTGTAAAGTGATTTAAAGTATCTTTGCCAAAAAGTTCACCTTCAACGTATTGATTTGGAAAACCAAAAATGTCAATAGGAATAGGACGATATGATCTAGTTACTGGTCATTTGGGTATTTTTATCGTACTCTATTTATTGCTTCATACACTAGAAAACGAATTTCGACAGTTTTATTGATGACAATTTCAATGAGAACTAATAAGCTTGAATCTTAAGTATCACTTCGTTATGTTGTATTTTTCTTTCTCCGAACCGCCACAATTTACTTAAAAAATTGTTCAGTTATCATTTAATCAAGGACAATAGAAAAAAACAACTGTAAACTACATTAACTATTATTGACTTACTGGCAATCTTCTTTTGTAAGTTTTGATAAATCATTACAATAAAAGAATTTCCCCTGAAATAACTGGACTGCAACAATTGAGAATATAAACTGGAATAATATATACACAACTAGGATGATGCACACATTTTCAAGGAGCTCACCACACAATCGAATACTGCCTAAATAAATATTCAAACAAAGATGAGATTTATTAGTGAAAATTGGACAAGAGGCGAACAATTCGAAAACTAACTAACTAACTAATTGCCCCTACAAATGGTCACCGACTAAGCTGTTCTTGGTAACTCTAGTTGCAAGAATTTATGTCCAACTAAATAATGCTGACTTATCCTAAAATCAAACATTTGATATTCACATTACTAACTAACTTTAAAGCGATTAGTCTCCTCGATAAATTTGCCAAAAATATACCAGAAAGTAGTCATAGGATAGACATAAAACAGCCTTTACAGTAGTGCATAAAATTAGTCAGGGTCGATTGGTTAGATTTATTCAAGCTCTAGTGGTCTGTAGATTTGAATTCCCTATATTTATACTCGAATAATTTGTACCCACTTTGAACCCACCCTGGCAGTATTGATATTAATTTTTGTAACAAAGTGTGATGTGATTTAGATTTTGTTTTTGTTCTATCCTATCCAATTTCCGTGTTTCCTGTTGACTTACTTGATTCTTCTCTGAAATTTTCATATAAATAATTCAACGAATCCATATGTGATCAGATTGTTCGTAATGCATAGCTCTAATACATTGCATTCTTCAGATAAACTTCGTTTTCTCACTAAACTATTAATTTACTTTAGAAGTAGTATTCATCATGGACTGACATCAGTTGGGGAACCATTGAAAATCCCCATTCATCTAAAAAATACATTACTGTATAGTGCTCATTAGTGACTTGCTTCCAGATGGATGTCAGGAATTTCTATGAGAAGTCGTGATCTGTGGGGTCAACCAGTCGGAAGTGAAGTGGATGCTAACTGAAGACCTTAGGTGACAGTCGCGCTATGTCGTGAATTGTCAGAAGTTTGAATTTGTGAACCACTGGAAACCAACCCAGTGGCTGAATGGTTAACGCGTTAACCGTGAAACCTGAAGGTCCTGAATTCGACGTCTAGCCGGGTCGTGGGTGCGTAGTGCTGAGGAGTCCTATACTAGACGAAACAGGTGTCCAGTGCTCCCAGATTTTCAATGGTTCCCCAACTGATGTCAGTCCATGATGAATACAACTCCTAAATTAAAAATTCCCATTCTTCTCAAAAAATGTATTAATTTACTGTTTTGAGTCTGGGCATCATGCTACTTGTCGAATTTTTTTTAGTCTTAACAGCAGTTAGTCAGTTTTGCTTCCACTACCGAAAAAAAACGCCAGCTAGCTGATCAACGTTTCTTTACTCACTCTTGGAGTCACGTAAAATAAATGAATAGATAATCATTGCTTGAAATACCGAAGACTGATTAATTTGTCTGGTTGTAATTCATGATTACCAATACGTAATATGTTAACTCAGAGAACATTAGTTGGTTTCTTACCGTGAATCTGGTTCCTTTTTGATTCTGTTTAGGAAAATAAGTGCCTCTTAGAAAATATTTAGTTTTCAGGACTACGAATGTTTTTTCCTTTCACACACAAATCAACACGTTTGAGTTGCCGGATGCATCCTTTTCACTTCCAACTTTGTTACAAAGATAGCTCATTTTCTGGTTTAAACAGACGTACATATGCACCTTCCATAGTTCAGATAAACCATATGAAAACAATGAAGTATCTTCAGCTTAATGGCTTGTAGGTAAGTGGTAGATTTGAAGATTACTTCCTGTACAAACTAACATCGGGTACAGAACCACTGAGAACCTTGAAGCTCTGGACAAATATTTTAAAACTCTGTAGAACACTCCAGTGACGAACAATTATCCCCCACGATATCAAGCTACGAATTGTTTAAGAATTATTGACTTGGAGACAGTAGATTGGATAAAATGCATATCAACATCATTTATAGCCCTTGAGAATGATGTAAAACATAGTTGGATAAAAACCTCGGATCTATCTAAGTTAGTTAAAAGCCAGTTTGGGAATACTTAACGTATTTGTTTGCTTCAGGTTATAGAATTAGTGAATTTTTATGGAGTTACTAGTAATGACGACTGTTTAGCTAGAAGTTAAGCAAATTAACGCATCTGACTAAAATTATCTAAAGTTTAATATAAGCTGAGAGGGCACAGTAAAGTATTTTAATAAAATATCCTTATAATTTGACCGAAAACAGCTTACCTGAGAACTGAAACTATACCTCTTTGGCATAGACAACAGGTCGGTTATACTTGCATTATCTTTCAGTATCGGCTTCGCATAATGAGTCATGATTTCCAGACGAAGACTAAAGTGCAAGGCTAACTGACGTTTAGTTGCAGATGATTTAGAATATAACCGGTAACTAAATCGATGCAGTCTGTGTGAAAGAGCAGACCTTTGTCTATTTGTCATTGTTCTTACTTGCAAATAAACTAGCAAGCGATTTTGAGGATTGAATACTAGAAGGAAGCGACATTAGTTTAACGCTTCTTCATATTTATTGGTACTTGTGACTTCTGTTTGTTATGCTGGATCAAATCGATAGACCACTGTTGACAAAGAGGTTCCTATGTAAATGATTTGCTTAAAGTTGGTTAACAGTGAAATATAGTATTCGTGCTTTTTCCTCCTTAGAATTAGTTAATTAGATGCATCTGCATCCCAGTGAGTGTTGTTGTTCCCTCTGAGACTCGAACCTAGTACCTATCGCTTTGAACTCCAAGGCCTTACCCACTAGGCCACTGGAGCACGAGAGACGCTACTTTTGCAACGGGTGTCGTCTGTTGTTGTTTGGTACTTGTAATTTCTTGTTGTTGCACAGGGTCGGAAGGCTCAGCCTCTGTTGACCGATGGGCTCCTGTATGGATGCCTCGATATCTCCTGATACTCATGGTGTTATGTTCATCTTGGTGACTAAAAGTGGAATCCAGGATTCTCATTTCGTCTTATTTAGAACTCATCAGCTGGATGTACCTGAAACTAAATAAAAGACGCTGCCCTCACTGAGACTCAAACCCAGTATCCATCCCTGTAAATGGCACAGCTTTATCCAGGGGACTACTGAGACAGGAGATCCACCTCTCTTACAACAGGTATCAGATATTACTATTTACTGATACTCGCAATTTAACGTCATTACTCTGGACAGAACTGATCAATCAACCTTTGCTGGAATGCACGTCTGTGCAGCTGACAAATCTCAAACAGGACGAAACGCACGTATGGTATTTCCCTGTTAGGCACCAACAAACAAATCACAAAGCTACTTTAAATTACTTGTTGTACTCACTACTTGTAACCAGCACTCAACTAACTGACATAACATTTTAAAGTGGGTTCTCATCGAATTGCCTTAATTTATCACTTAAATTCAGTATAATAAAATATAGAAAGCAGTTACTGGTATCGAAAATGATTGATTGAATAAAGTTAGAAACTCACTTTTAACTTAGGTACTCTGCGGATAGTTTTCAAGGGTCTTAAAACTCGAAGTACGCGTAATGATTTAATTGTGCTCAAATTTTTACTTGATAATAAGTAAGAAAAATTAAAATATATTAATTAATTTAAAAAAGACGTTACTTCAGTAATGGGAAGACACAGTTTTATAAATGCTAAAATTATCTTTCAATTACTTTGGCTTTGCTGCCGAATTACTGAAACACATTAGTGCTTTAAACATTCAGTTAGATAAGTGTATTTCGATTTCTTCACCCTGAATTGAATATTAAGATTACTCAGGACGTGTAATCTTGAAAAACTTATCTTTAAATCAGTAACCTGGAAAATAAGCCCTGACTGGGATTCTGCAAGTTATATCTTGTCTATCCGACCAGAATAAAGAAAAAATTATATTTATAAGTAATCCGTAATACATAAACACTTTTCATAACTGAACAACTGATTAAGAATTTGTCGCTACTACGTGACAATAACATTTTGTTCTGGAAATGAAAAATGGTATAAATTCGCAACTACTATTGGATTGTTAACAAGATGACTCAAGTTGTACATCCTGTTATATAACCTTTCAGTTGGAGTGATCAATTTACAAATTGTACGCTCCACGTTGAAACGTCTTACAGCTCAGTAGTTTTTTAGCTGCTCAACTGTGGTACCAATCAACAGAATTTTCGCTGGAAACTACCCTTAGGGAAGATTACAAGATGTGACTTCTGAGATAAAAGTCTCGTGAACTAACGAAATATACTACTGAACAGTCAGTAGTTAGAAAGCACTCAGACTGATGAGTAGATTAATTTATGAGATTATTTGCTGTTCACTGTTATATAGATTACACTCGTTACACAGCACAGTACCGCCAGATCTTTAGTGTTTTGCACGGTTATTCAATTATGTTGCGGACTTTTATAGTGTGAAGCAACCCGGTATGATAATTAAATCTCTCGATATATTTCAGTTTATTTATCGAGATAGAAAAAAGATGGTTATCACCTTTATTTTAGTATACGACACTCAATTCTGAGTTGAACGAAAGAAATTTATTGCAGAAGATTCCCATGCAAAAAGAAAAACAGCGCCGACGATTATCCTTGTAATTGGGACCGAAAATCCAATGAGGCTTGCTAGCAATGTGTTGGTGAGTGCTTGTTCACTTTGCTTGAAAAATATTCTTCAAGAGCTATTCATCTGATACTTAAGTTATTCCTTCTGTAAATTCTTTTAGAATTCACTTTTTATGAAAAGGTTTACTGTGTGGTACCTGTACTTACATATGAATCTTTGGAATCGATGGACTTAAAATAGTAGAGTAGGGTCAATAATCCTATATAATACGTTGTATTGTGTCACCTTGAATACACGAAGATTGCTGAAATAGCCAATCACATTTCGGTATTTGGCTGGAAAGGTAGTTTCTTATGAAGTAAGAAAAGGTAATTGTTTATCTCAGCAGTTGCTGGGGTGGTCACTTGAAGATTCATTTCACTACCCGGTAATCAAGGACACGATGAAATGAATTTGACATTAAAGATAAGTACTATCATCGGTCGATAAGTCAGAATGATAGAAGATTAAATGGTTGTGTGATCAAGAAATAGTCAGGTCTCGTCACTACATGTCTATTTATAAAGAGGTAGGGCCAAACAGCAGTGTTAATTGGTTAAATTTGTGTTTGCGTTTAAGATCCTTGGCTAATGTAGTGACATTTATCAATTGTTCTACACAGCGAAATACACTCGTCTTCCCAGACAATCTTTACTCATCTGAAAACATGACAGAAGTGATAAATATGTATTGGAATCAATGCAACAACACTGACACAACAGCTCAGTAAATCGACTACACTTGAAGTGAAGTGAGAACGGGTTAGCATATGCTTTTCACGCCTAAGGCATATGTTGTTAATGACAAAATATGTGTTGATGTTGCAATTCCATCTTCAGGGGTTGAAATCATTGTCACACAACCTTATATGCTATCCCAATTACCCGCTGGCTGATTATTCATATGGCATGCGAATAATAAGTTACATCTGCTCTTCAAAACAGAAGTTTGTCGTTAATTTTGTCAATGACTCTAAGGGTCGTTCTGGATGACTGACTACTCTGCTGACCAATCACGTTTCCTTATTTTACAAAAACACTGTTTATGCAGTTGCTAAGGTGAACTTTAGTGTCACTTGATGCCGTTCTTTGTCCTAATACACTACCAACTGATAAGTGACATTTAGTATGGCTGATTTACCAAGGTATTTTTTTATATTCCCAGGTTGTAGCCATTTTTGTCAGTCACACACTGGTTCACACTGCATCTTAATCATCGTTTAGCTTTTTAACCACGTTAACACTAACTAAGCAGCCACAGCTTTTACTATTCAACCCAATATTCCATTGTGTAAGTTATGAAAACGTTTATTTGGTGTTAGCCAAATGATGTGACATACAAGTAAGATTCAAAAGTTTCTTTATCATTCATCTCAAAGGTAGCGTGAACATCCACTGGGAAGTACGACAATAATTCATTCTGATGTTAATTATCCTTAGAGTAATTGATTATATCTTTCGGTTTTTCTTAAGCGGTCAGTAGGATAAAAAGTCAGAATGCCATGGGGAGTTGAGTTTTCTATCATAAGCTGATTACATCTGTTGGTAAGGTTAATTAAATAAGAAAACCAGTCTAGTTTTACATCATTTTGCAAAAATGTTTTAATCAGATGTTCCACGAAACTGTGAATACAAAGAACTTTAAGTGAACATTGCGTTTACCTTCATACTTACCTGCTTCCATGTGCTGCTTTGCCTTTCAGCGTGTAGGCTCTTCATTATGTTCCAAGTGTTGTTAGTTAGGAAGAGAACATAGACAAAAACAGAAGATATACTTTTAAGGTTTGTGGGGAATTATTTGTTGATTTCAGTTTAGTATTCATCATGGATTAACATCAGCTGAAGAACCACTAAAACTACTGAACAGCTTTTTCGTCCTAGATGAGACTCTTCAGTATGGGGTATTCATAACCCCACCATAGAGTGAATCCGTAACCTACAGATTCCGTCGCCACTGGGTTGGAACCCAGTGATTTACATTCTCATACTTCCGCCAGTTTGTGACTTAGTACGACCTCCATCCAATACTGTCGGTGAGTAACTGTCATCAAATCCGACATGGTTTTTCCCGTTGGTCGTAACTTTTTATCAAAATTTCGGGAAATTTCATCTCGAAGCATATCACTAATGAGAACTGTACAGTAATTCAAATTTAAAGGTCTTGGGTTGATCGCTGATGGGATCCCCAGTGCTAACTGCTAAGGAGCCCCACACCAGTATGAATAACCTGTGTAGTGCTCCTTTGTTCTCTTTGGTTCTCCAAGTGATGTCAGTCAGTAATAAATAAGAACTTGAAAACTGACCAAAAGGAAACTCTTATAAAAATAAAACAGCTGACCTTAGTGAAATTCATTCAGGTGGTGTGTAAGCAGCTGAAAGTAGTTTTATCTCAGGTTGATGCTACGTGACGAACCAATGAGGTTCAGAACCACTGTATGAATGTTTTGTCCTGGCTTGATTCTCTTTGGTAAAAACAATCCCTCAGTTGGTAGGAATCTTTGACGAAAACTATTCATGAATTTATGCTATTTGAGATATAGATCCCAATGAAATTCGGAGTTTTATTTCTTTACTTTGTTTTGAAAAGTTAACATTCTATCCGAAGTTATCTAAAATACGATCAAGATTGTTGGCATTTCCATCTAAGAACTAAGATCACTGAATTTTGTTAACCAAGGAATCCTTTTTGATGGTATATTCCCCCCTAGACTACATTAACTCTAAGCTCTATAAGCTTGGAAAACATTAGCAGCTATTTCTGTGAAATTTTTTAAAGACCTTTGTAGATCATGTGTTCAATAATTGATGAGAATACTAGAAATCTGACTTAGTATTTGAAGATATATATTCAATGGATTTTCAGTAGCTTTGTGATAGCTTTTACTCCTGAGGGGTTGCTTAAATGGTTACATATGATGATGCTTATTTTGCATCACATTTAGTCGTCAAAATACAAGTATTTTGTTTAATTAAACTGGTCGGTTAATCGTGAGGCCTTCATTGTCATTCTAGACAACATCAACACCAAACTTCAAGGGGAATAAGGCTGTTGCATTTTATCTACAAATGGCTTGGTAGCTTGTCTTTGTAAATCTGGGCGTGATCTATTGTTCCTGCTAAAATCTTGCCTTTGTCTTCATTTTTTTACAGGTTGTCCTGCTGACGTGAACTTTGACCTTCTTGTTGCTTCTTATTGGTTGGTAGATTGGGCCAGTTTCAGTATATCTGTTGGTCGCTGACTGACCTGGATGGCAAGCTCTTAAAAGTTCGCTGGAATACTTCGCATTTTCTCCATCCAGGATTACTACATTTCACAGTCGAATTCATGTCCACAGTTGTCCATGTGCAATGAAATGAACGAAGATACGTCAGGATACTTCACTGCTAGTTGATTTTCATGTTGATGGATACGAAGAGAACAATCACTTTGTCTGATGTAGTATTTTTCACAGTGTCCGTAATTTATTTCTTAGAGATTATTTGATGTCTTCTTTTCCTATTGGATCTTGTGAACTGCATAACAGAATGAAGAGAATTTGCGGACTTGTCAGATACAGTGGTTCCAGAAGGCTTCAATAATTCCAGTTGGGATCTAGGAAATATTCTTCATGCAAGGCAAAACAATCCGTTTGTTGTTCTCTTAAGATGACTTCTTGGCTGACGATGAATTATATGAACATCTTTCGATGAAGTCGCGTCGACAGCCGCTCTTCTGGAAAACAGTCATTAAATAGTTTTCTTTTCCTCCTGAGGTTTCTGTACTACAGTGTATCTTCACTCTTCTGAATAATGTTAACATACAACTGGTTTTGTGTTGTGAATTGTATACTTATATAGTAATAATAATTACAATTTTATGATATTTTCGATCACTTTATCTAAGTTAATTGTTGTAGCACTGGGAAAATATTTTAAGAACATCCTGACAAAGTATTTTATGATTAACATGACTAAAACTAAAAAAGGTGTCCGAAGTGAGTTGTAGTCTGAACATTTACATTTTGAGCTACAAATATTCACCTCGTTTAAGATTGTACTTTTTGTTTTTATTATTTTTGTCTTTATCAAACTATAAGGCCAAAGGTGATGAGTATACGGGAAGTAGGACATCAAATAAATCTCTCTTATACAATTAAATCAACTTCCAGATAATTTAAAGTCAATCATTGTACAATGAAGAATAAAATTCTTTCAAGTTGTTATTCATCGAAGACTGACATCAGTTAGAGGAACAAAGAAAACCTGGGAGCACTGGACAGCTGTTTCGTCCTAGTATGGAACTCCTCAGCAGTGCGCACCCACGACCCCACCAGCAGGGATCGAACCCGCGACCTTCAGGTTCCGCGACCAGCGCGTTACCATTGAGCCACTGGGTCAGAATCCAATGCTCCATATTTCCAACTAGAACGAAACAGCTGTCCAGTGCTCCTAGGTTTCCTTTGTTCCTCCAACTGATGTCAGTCTTCGATGAATAACAGCTTGAAATATTTCCAAATCTCCACAACCCCCTCAAAATTTAATTGAATAAAATTCTGTTGACAGTCATTCAATTTAGCGGGCACAAAACATGATAATTTTCGACAACGAGGTAAGAATTCAAATAAATTAGAAATGTAAATACATGATGTAAAGTTGATGCTGAAAAAATTAATTGGCCATCAGATTTACTAACATTCATTAACTATTAGGTGAGAATAAGTTAAAACATTATATATTTATACAGCTGGCTGGCAGTGGAAACCAGTATAGGTGTTTCCTTTTATTCGGTACTCGTCAACTGAATGTACCTACCTCCAAGTGAATGATGTTGTCGCTGCTAGCAGTCGAACCCAAGACTAATCGCTTTAAACACCATAACGTTATCCACTAAACCAATGAGTCATGATGATCATTCCTTGTGTGAAGAGTATAGTATAGTTTTCGATATTATAGCTTGTAAATCTCCGTCAATGACCTGAAAAAATCAGTCTTTCACAACTGACACATGAACTCTTACTCTCTATTCATGTCTTTTCTGACTAGTTAGGACTTTGATCATGATGGATTATATGGAATGTGAGCCCTAATAAAATCCTTGTAAATATTCACTGATTTATTGGCTTCACCTTCATGTAAAGACATAAAAAATAAGTCTTGAGTGTTTTTGCTAAGGTATGACATCAGAGATGTTCTACTTTAACTAATTTTCAAGATGATTATGTATGACCGATAAAACTAGAGAAATTTCTAAACATATGTATTGGCTATTTAACACTTGGGATCGATACCTCTGAGAGTTCAGGGAAAAGAGTAAAAGAGAGTAGGTGACTAGTGAAATTATCAATTGACTTTCTATCCAACATATAAATGATGAACATTGAGTTTAACAGAATATTGTGACTGTCTTTCAGCCAATTTTTATCGTATTACTAGCAAATAGCTTTCACACAAAACTGGAGTTCATTCCCTTTAATTTTGTGGTAGTGTACATGCTTTTAAAGTATTCCATTTAATTATTTTCATTTGAATACCGGCAGATCAAATTAGTGAGTTGAACAGAAGTCAAACAAGAAAGTTATAGGAAGCCTTATGGTTTTGAGCTCAAAATAAAAAAATCATTTCATGCCAAAATGTAAAACAAAACATGATCTCTAACTTTGCACTAGGTTAAGCGGAGGTTATCAGTTTCACTAGTAGATAGCTAATCAGTTTTTCAGTCAGTTAATGGGTCTAATTGCCATTTTTAAAAGCATACTGATAACGTCTAGCCAGTACGGATAGTGTTACTCCATCCAGCTTGTTGACTAGTATGTTATTATTCAACGCGAGAATTTGACATTTAATATTGAATATGCTATGGGACATTTTCCGGTGTCCTCCAATGGTAAGTCGATTACTTGGCACTTTAATCATAATTTTTTGTATATTTTAAAGGATTTGATGCAAGTAGAACAGATATTTTCACTGCTAATCCAGCATTTTGAAAGATGGTTATGTTGATCTTTGTTGTGTTGGTTTACGGAAAACTGTATTTTCTTTATTTTTACCTTGTTAAGTAAGCTATAACTGGTAACATGTAATTGACTGAACTTTGTTGAGGTACTGAATCTCTGTAGCATACAGTTATCTCCTAAAAGATCTATTGTTAGACGCAGAAAACCAATTCGTTACTCAGTGGATCGGTTACAATCATCATTGTTATAAAAAGGCTAAAAATATTGCCTATCTTTAATTCATTACTATTCAGCACCCCTGTGACTCATAAATTCATCTGTGTTTGTTATCTTATCAGGCTAGGACATGAATCAAGGTAGTGTGAGTTGCAACCATAGCGATGGCAGAGCTTCATGGATTAATCGTAATCGAAAATAGATTTCATAGGTATCAAACGAAGCATTTTGCGCATATCTCTAATCGGTTATTATTTGCGCTTCATTTCTGAGTTAGAAAGTGCTTAGTTAGCGTGACTGTAACATAAACCAATAGTTAAATAGATCTATCCTGACAGCTAAGGCTAGATTCATCTTGATTAGTCAAGTCTACAACAAGTATTCGTAGTTGAAGTGTAATTGGCTAATATCAGCTTTTATCATGTGTAACTCACTGAAAGCTTTCTAATGAAGTTGAAGATGATGATACATGTTCCAAAATAGTTGCAGAAACACCTGCGCTCGAATATTCAATGTATACTAGAAGCAGACAAACATTATCGTCATTTAGCGAACATCTATCTAAAAGAAACATTTCGTACCACTGTTCCCGAAAAAGCATTTAGACTATTATGTAAGAGTTGCTGAGAGAGTACACTTGATTTGATCAAAGCCTTAGCTATACCAAAGTTCTACACCTCTAAAGCATTAGAAATAATTAGTTCTTACCTGTAGCACTCATCGGTAATCTTTACTGCGTTTTACTTCCAAGTTTAGTGTGAAAACACACTGTTCATCCTTTATCATCTTATTTTCCCATCATATGTTTTTTTGATTTCATTTTATTGTCTGACCTCATTCCATTTTTATTCTTGAGATAAATTGTATTATTGAATCAACTAAATAACTTTTAACTCGATTTGACTTTTTTGGCCACTTATTTCCTTCACCCATAAGCTGAACTTTTCAGTTTAAGTGTTGCGTATTTCCACTTTCAGGGAGCTGTCTCAGGTGATTTGATGATTCATTTTATATAACCAAATTATGTAGCAGAAACATAACTAGATAAATTAGTACAGTCTGGCTGTCTCTTGGTTTCCATCTAAGTTAACTGAGCAGTCTCTTTCAGAGTGTGTTATTGTCACTTCTCATAAAATTTTATTTTGAGTAGACTAATGTAGGGTTCAGATTAACATGAGAAATATGTGGCATTTTTAGCTGGTGAGTAAGTTTCGAAAACCTCTCTGGAGGAATGAAAGTCTCAGCACTGTCTTGGTTGTATTGCATTCTCTGAGCTCGGAGAACGCTATACAACCAGGACCATCCACCTGAGCTACAAATATTCTCCACTGTCTTAGCACTGTGGAAAAAGAATGAGTTTCTATTGGTAGTCACAAGGTGTAATTGTGTTATTTTTCTATCATTGTACTTAACAACCCACTGATGTTTATTAAGTTTGTAAAAGGAATTCGGAAACCTCATAGTGAAGCTTTCATCATGTATTTCTGAAGGACAGCATCAGTTATTCAAGTACAATTACAAACACGTTCCTAATTTTCTATCGACTAGGATGAATTCAGTTAGACGTATTTGTAAATTCTAGCTAGAAATTCAGTTGCATTATTTATATTTAAATGTCTGTTGACACTGAGACATATGCTGAAACCCATATAATTGCCAGTAAACATGCAACTCTCAAGGGTTAGTCAACTTTGAAAAGATGTCTATGTGGTATAGTAAGAATTCAATGAAAAATCACATAATAATTCAATAAAGACTATTTTTATGGAAAATTCTCTTTTCAACTTACCGAAAAAACGATATCAGTGCACCAATTACTACTGCTGCATCCAATAAGTTCCATGTGTCACGACAATAAGAATATGGATGTAGAAAAACACCGAGGTCAATTAACTGTAAGTAATAGTAGAGCATAGAAATGGAATTCAACACTGATATCCAACCTATTGTTGTTTGTTATAAAAGATGACTGATAGTTAGTCACTTGCGTTAACCAATAAGACTAGAAAAAAATGTTTCTGTGGACATAGGTGTGCAGATGAAGTTTCAGAGCGGTATCATTCTTCAGATGAAGTCATAAGATTCATATATAGTTCTTCAGTGTTATTGTCAACAACTAGAGAAGGACTGAAGGCAGGGATCTCGGACAAGCATTATGGACCTGCTTTCTTCAGGTTCTTACAAAAGACAATGTTTTAATATTGGATTTAAAATACTTGAGCTCATGATATAGGTAGTTAGTGAAAAACTTCCGCAAGTACAAGTTTACTAAGAATAAAAGCTTCATTTATTAAAGTTAATAAGGCGTGCGTATGTTAGTGAAACATTCTCGTTAAACGATAATCCACAAGGCTGGCAACAGGGACGATGTGCAATGTAAAAATGTTACTTGAATAAATGGGTGCGTAATAAATAGGCGTAAAGATGTACACAGCTTATTGAGTTAAGTAGAATAAAATCAAATTTTAAGGACAGGTGACAAGTTGGATGAAAATAGATGTAACTATTCAAACAGAGGGTTTGTAAACTAGTTATCAGTTTAGTGAACAGTTAAAAACTGCTTTTCTTTGAATACAGAAGTTTAGTTTCAATCTCTTTATTTTACTCCGTTATTTGTTGATTATTTTGAAAGGTTTTGAGGTATCTATGTTCTCTTCTTTGTCTAAAAGATGCTTAGAGGTTTTCCGGATCTCCTTAGCCGTAGGTATTCAATAAAATGCTCGTAAGATCCAATGTCACTTTTCTCTCTGTACTTAAGTGATCACTATTAGTGGTAAAAAATTATTTTCATTCGCAAGTCAATGTGTATACTCATCTAGAATAAACTAGAAGGGGATATCTGACAATTTTCGAGTACAACATTGACTTTCGGTTTGAGTCTTAGTAGGAACAATATCGCTCACTGACAGTAAGGCAGGCATATCCAACTAACAAGCCTTGAATAAGACGAAACGCACCTCTCGGATTACATTGCTGGTCACTATTCATGGTTAACATTAACAAGTAATACCGAGACATCCTCGCTGGAACCCACATGCCTAATGAGACCGATCTCTTCGGTTCAAAAACGAAGGAATAATACAAGCAAAAATATAAAAAGTGAGTAGGTTGTTCAAAACAGATGAATTAACTTATGTGCTAGACACTTCTGATCATTGCAGCATTTTACATAATGTTTTATTTAATTGTCTCATAAACTGTGTGGATAATTTGCATAGTGAAATAAGAAGACGAAAGTTATGTGAGAGATGTGGTGTATTTGCACAATGTATTCTATCTTCATATTACACTAAGCAAATTCATCAGAGTAACTAGTGGTTTCAGATCCCTTTGGAAAGTCATTTTGTTTCCAAGGATTTTTAAATGATAACCATATTATCTGCCAATTCATCAGAGAAACAGATTATTTTTGTCTGCTGGAATATTGATGTAGCTGGTGCTTATTGACAGTTGAGTTGAACGAAGTCATTGGACATCAAATAGTGGTTCTTTCTATGAATAGATCTTTGAAATGTACATTTTATACTATCTTGATCACTAATATAAAAAGTTTAGAATCCCTCATCATGATCTTGTTCTATCAAAAATCCAATGTTCTTCAAAATATTTCCAATTTCTCTGAATCTCTTCCAGTGGTCAGCGCATCTAAAGTTACAAGTTTGTTATTTGACTCCTCTTCAAATGTGAATTTGATATGATAAAAAATATTGTTGATTAATTTCTAAGCGTTTTCAGATTCGTTTCTTTTGATGATGACAAAGTGTCGTTTACATTTCTAACCCAAAGCTTTGGTTTGTTCAACGACAATACCACAGTTTCCAATCTTTACATTACTGCTTCTGCAATTAGTCCTGATATAGGCGATCCCATTTGTGTTCGTTTTGTCTGTTTGTAGAGTTTTCCGTTGCAGTGAAAGTATGTTATGAGGCATAATTAACGAATTACTTAATCAAATACTAAGCTTGTAATTTTAGATGCACTGATCACTGAAAGGGATTCAGAGAAACTGGAAACTGGAGAATACAGAAAACCAACTCATACATATCAAATCCCTAATTACAATAGCAACAGCCAAGGAGGACACAAAACCAGTTGTTCAAAAAAGCTGTTCAAAAGAGTGAAGACACATGTAGTACAGCAACCTTACACAGAAAAGAAAACTGGTTAATGACTGTTTTCAAGAAGAATGGGTTTCCACGCAACTTCATCAAAAGATGTTTACATAATTCGTTATTAACCAGGAATTTAACCTCGAAAACCAACAAATGAATTGTCCTATCTTACACGAAGAATGTCTCCGAGATCACAACTAGATTATTGAAGCCTTTTGAAATCTCTGTATCCAACAAATCCACAAAATATCTCCACTCTCTGTTATGCAACTCGAAAGATATAGGGGCAGAGGAAGACGAACCAGATATTATCTACAAAATAAACTACAGAAACTGTGATAAGCACTACATAAGACAGGGTCGTCGCTGTCTTCATATCCGTCTACTGAACATCATCAATTAGCAGTTAAGCGTCATGACGTGTCTTCGTTCATATCATTGCACATGGACAGCTGTGGATATGAAATTGACTACGGAAATGTGGCAATCCTGGATGGAGAAAATGCAAAGTATTCTAGTGAATTTTCAGGAGCTTGGTATTAAGATCAGTCAGCAGTTTGACGATCACTTAAGTTGTTTTTTACCTTCGTCCTCAAGAATTATCTAAGTTTCTTTATGGTTTGTCTTTCTAAATAATCCGTCACAACTTATAGTTTTCACTTCAAATATCTAAAGAGAAATCGGAAATCAAATTTATTTTGATTATGTTAATTTGCCTGTTCACTGTCACTTTCGGCCAAACGTTTATCTGGTCATAGAAGTGAACAATATTCCTGCTTATTGCACTTTTGGTCAGAAAGATGACTACAAAATTAATTACATAATGCAGTGTCAGCAGTTTCTATCAAGTAAGATTTAAACCTTTCTTCCTTTGTCATCCCATGGTCTCAGATCAGATGACTGGGAAGACTTCAGGTCGATCCACGAATGAATTTAGTAGGTGGCTTTTCTTTGCCTACAAAACTTAAACTGGAATACGAAAACCTCTTCACGTCTGACTTTCAAAAACGCATTTTCAACGAATTAAAAAAATAATTTAAGCGATTTTTTTTCTGGGTCTTGGCGAAAGTCTTGCTTATCTTGTACTGAAGATTCGTCAGCTTGCCGAATATTTGGCTTTTGTCCTCACCTTTTTGTAGCAAGTATTTCTATTGATTCAATATCGGATTTTGTCGTATGGCTAAAGATGTTTATCGGTTGAACATTTTTAGGCTATTAGTTGACTAACCAATCTGCTGAGTACAGTTAATCATCGTAAAACTTCAGCCAAATTACTTCTCTTGGTACACGGAAAGGCCATAACGCTTAGTGATTGTATACAGAGGTGTAGTAGATGAATTTCATGGACATATAACTGTTTATTAACTTGTGCAAAAAGCAACGAATGTTGTGAAATAAAACTTGTTCACTTCATTTCGCTATGTTCTAACTGGTGGCTTTTCTTTTGAACAAACAATTCAGATTATATAGAAGTAGTATTCATCATGGACTGACATCAGTTGGGGAACGATTGAAAATCTGGGAGCACTGGACACCTGTTTCGTCCTAGCATTGAGACTCCTCAGCAGTACGCACCCACGACCCGACTAGGCGTCGAACTCACGACCTTCAAGTTTCACGGTGAACACGTTAACCATTCAGCCACTGGGTTAGTTTCCAGTGGTTCACAAATTAAAACTTCTAACAATTCACGACATAGCGCGACTGTCACCCAAGGTCTTCAGTTAGCATCCACTTCACTTCCGACTGGTTGACCCCACAGATCACGACTTCTCATTGGAACTTCCTGACATCCATCTGGAAGCAAGTCACTAATGAGCACTATACAGTAATGCACTTTTGAGATGAATGGGGATTTTTAATTTAGAAATGGTATTTATCATGGACTGACATCAGTTAGGGGACCATTGAAAATCTGGGAGCACTGGACAGTTGTTTCGTCCTAGTATGGATTCCTCAGCAGTACGCACCCAGTTATTCCTATATTACCACATGTGTCAACTCAATTACGTGTAAGTCATTGAGCAAAAGTTTAATCTTTCCTAATTTGATCTTTACAATGCAGAACACTTTTATACAGCGAAATATGCTTTGTAACAAGTGAAAGTAGATTATTTGAAGGAATATTTAAGGAAAAGTGGTCTCTTTTCTACACTATTCATGGTACTTTTGCATCAGCTACATGAAATACATATCACTGTGTCAGAACTTATAAAGCAGCCTAATTTGACTAAATCATCTCAAATTTGTTTCAGCATAATAACATTCCATTGTTTTATTGTAGCTTTATTAGATATTCCAGGGTAAAATTCAGATAGTCTACCACTATAAAATGGTAGGCTGGAGAACTAATGGTTAGTAGCTAACTACGGAATCTAGGACACAGGGTTTTTTCTGGTTTTGGTTCGTCAGTTGGATATATCTGGCTTTTAGGGAGTGATGTGATCCCCACTATAACTTGAATATAATACCAGTCACTTCAAACACCACACTGTTATCCCCTGGGCGACGAATCACGATAGCCTTTCTTTATACGGCGAGTACAGCTTCTATGTTATCACTTGTAATTCTTTATCATAAATTGGAACAAATTTATCGGCCTTATGGTTTAAAGAGGTAGAGAGTTAAAGAAGATTTATATCTTTAGATAGTGAATTCTTATTTAGTATGATAGTGAACTATAAATGTGATTAATGCAAGCATTCAGTCATCTAAAAGGTACTATGTATAATTTCAAAGTCTGAAGGAGACAGAAAAGTTAAAAGGAAGTCAACTGACTCTAAAATGGCTATACTGTATTCATTTCCTCTGCCAGGTTTGTTGAATGTTAAATTTTGGCCAAGAGAGGAAAATCGCCAGCTGCTGTTTCCGGTCAAGTATGTGTTTACATAGATTTCAGAATTTTATTGTGGGTGTCATACAGGTAATATAAAGGTGAAAGTTTAATATTTGTCTTCCGGAATTGTAAAACGTTTTTGGGTAGAATAATATACAACGTATTATGAACTGAGAATTATTGAATCCAATTAAGGTATTTTATCGATAAATTTTATTCCATAAATAGGAGACGGTTTCATTTCACATTTGTGTAATTTCCCGGCTATTTTCTCTGTTAACCAAGGATCATTCCTAAAGGTATCAATCAAAATAACTTCAGTTTACGGAGGGACCTTATGATAAACCTCGTATTCTATGGTTAACTGAGTCATTTCTGAGCTGAAAGTATTCATCAACAGATATCCACACATAATTCGGCTCCTTTAAGAATTTTTGTAGATAAGCATGTCTATCATAATATTGAAACTTTTATCTACCAATCTTGAACCCAGAGAACAATTTAGATGGGAAATCTACATTTTATTTCAAAAATGTTAGGCACCATCTTGGTTTTGATTTATTGAGACGAGTTCTACGCTAATGCTTCCACTTTCCACACCTTTTGGTGAAATGCGGAAAATACAGATGATTCATAGAAGACAAAACAAGCTGTCGTATTATTATGGGGTGACTTTGAAGGTCACCCTAGCAACTGATGAGATAGCTAATTACATTCCTTTATCTTTTGGAGAAGTAATTTCCCAGGTGAAATATCGAAGCCTGATTTGTCATTTCAGGAGTTGCTAGGGTGGTCTTTAAAGTCACTCTTATTATCGGTCATGGTCTGAATTTAGAAGTCTATCCTCTGTAAGTGTACTCAAATTGATTACTATTCAATAACCAAAAAAAGGCTTTTACAGCCTGGAAAATAGAATCACTGTTGTCAGCGTTACACAAATGGAATAATCATGGGAAAAACCTTTAATGAACTGTGAGGTATGGGGGCTTCAGTAATTTGGATTTTTGATACAGATTAGTAACTTATAATAAATATAGTTCCTAGTTTTACTGATGGATTTGCTCTTTTTTAATGTTATCAACCATTTGCAAACTGTTATTGGATCGAGCATGACTGTAAATCTAATTAGCTGTCTTTAGTTGTTCAGAGAGAAAGCAGTCATTTCAGTCGATAAATGTTATCACTTATATTAACAAAATGTAGATGCTGTTGTTGTTGGCTGACCTGAATACTTCTCGAATCAAACTAAATAGACAATTTGGATACTGATCTTCAAGATAAGAAAGATCTAAGTTACCTTATATGTCTGACGTTGTATTTCAAAACCTTGTTCACTTCACTACCAGTTTCAATTACCAAATTGCTTTTTGTTCTAGTTGTGCAGTCCTGATTATTGTTAGCGACCTTTTATTATCACAAGTATAATCCGAGTGGTTGCCGCATCTTCTGCGTAATGCTTCATTTCAGTTTCTTTCCTTCCTTGTATTCTCATGACAGCTGGATGCTCCACCCCTTATGCACTTATGTAGACCCATTGACTGGTCACTGGACAAGAACCAACTTCATGTTGTCTACTCCTGAGGGCTGGCCGAATTCCATCGGTTATTTTGAAGTGTGGCCACTAAGATAGGAGATCCTACAGGAGACTAGTTATGACTAGAAAAGCTTAGTGGTGACGTCTTTGATCGCATCACAGGGTGATGCGGGTTCGAATCCCAGGTATGACATTAATTTCGTCCAGGCTGTTGTTGCGCCTTGCTACTGAGTGCCGGCAAAAGCAAAACCAAGGTAAAGAAACTGCTGATGATTGCCTCCAATCAATTAAAACTTATGTAGACTATTTCACTTGATCCCCTGGGACAACTACCTAACAACTGAGTGTTTCATATGCAAGTTGTTAAAACAGCAAATGGGTTCGAATAACAACTGGATAAAATGAATTGCAATAAAATAGATCAAGGATTTAAAGTAATTTATGAAATGTGATAAAGTGAGAATGAGAAATAATTAAGCGTGAAAGATTCCTCATGGTAGGAAAATATTAACAATCGTTGTTTCTTGTTGAATGCTCAGATTCTTGAATGTCTGACCTATTCAAGAAATAATCATATTCAAACAAAGGAATGACTTTTGTTCTCCTTACTATCATTTTTCAACAATGAGTACAACCCAGTTCAACTTTTAATCGTAAATCTTTTCAACAACTCACCTTTAACAACATTTCAATAGCAAAAACACAAGTAAAAGCATGATCAAAATACTCCAGTAGACAATTTCTTGTGCTATTTTCACTGACTGGATCTTCTGCAGCTAGTGCAACGCTGCTAGACACGATGACAATCATAATGAATAGATCAAAGAAACGTAGATTGACGACAAAGTGACAAATCGTCTTACGCTGAAATAAAAGTGAAGAGGATAGCAAAATAAATATGAAATATGAAAAAAAATAAGGTAAAAGACATGCAAATGAAAAACATTCTTGTCAAACTATGTTAATTGAAGGATCTCATTGGAATATGCACAAGAAACTGATATCGGTCACATAAAATGTAGAGCCAGACAATAACCCATAGTTGTTGTGTCTTCTTCCACAACTTCTTTCAAATGTTCAGTGATGGCTTGCTTTGAAAAGGAATGGTATGGTGCTCAAGCCTTCGGATACGTCTGTGTACATTTGAACCACTTAAGTTAACCTTGTCAACTGATTTCTGTAAACTTGGTCAGCTTGTGATTAAACACTATTCATTTTATCTTGTCATTGGTGCTATTATAATGAAAATTTCACTGAGCCTATTTCAAAAACGTGAACTTGAAAACTGGCAGGTCGAATAATAGTTATTCTGTCTCATCAGTATGCTAAACATCCTGAGGATGAGTCGAAATGTATCAAAAATTGATCAAGGTAGAAAATTTCATCGAATAGATCTAGGTTCAGTTACTCAAACTTTAGTAAGTTCACTTCGTTTCTTTGGTTACAGAGTAAATGAGTTTCCCATAAAACAGAAAACACCCGCTCAGTACTCTTCCATTTCTGATGTATGTTTATAAGACACTGACCTACGATAAAAAGGTTTATACCGTTTATTAAAAAATTACAATTGGTAAACTTACGGATTTGTTGAAGAAAAGATAAACATTGAACTATAAGGAAGTATTGGTTTTCCGTATGACTGATGCTGTTTTTCTGACTCTTGGTTTGCTTGTGACTCTTGTTCTCTGCCTTGTTCAATATCTGTCTGAAATTTCTGCATTGTGCTATCTGTTTAGGAAGAAGGTTGGAATTATAGAGGATTTCTTAAAAGAATACTTGGATTTCAAAACCGTAAAATTAATATGCTGATAGGAAGTTTACAGGGTTTCATATAAATAGTGAATATTGGCTAGCAGCAGAATTCACGATGCACGTTTCCTCCAACTTGGGGACTCATCAGCTGAATGTACCTACCTACTACTGAGTGATGTTCTTTACGCTACCACTGGAAAACAGAACCTCTTGCTTCAAACTTCAAAACGTTATATATGGGTGACTTAGTCACGGCAGGCAGTTCTTGTGTGACTGGTCTAGTACAGTTCTGATGCTATAGTTTGCAAGTCCCCGTCGTTGATTGCACCGAATCTGTCTGTCACTATTGGTATGTTGGCTTTTATGTCCTACTGCTAGCTGCTGAAGCTGAAAATGTCGGCAATATCAAGGTATTTTCACAGCAGCAAATATGTCAGTAGCTGCCGATTAATCTGCTCCAGTCAACGGGACAGGAGTAAGGATTTATTGTACTAAAGTTTTCCAGGTTATGGAAACCTTAAAACGAAATTTGTGAAATGCAGGTGACATAGTTCTGCAAAGTGAAGTTGTTGACAAGGTAAAAAGTAAGGTGTATACTTTGAGGTAGATGAGGATTTGTTTTTGAGTTTGAGATTCTTTATGTATTCTGATAGGTTGAGCATGTGTTACTCATGCTCAGTCATCATCTCCCTCATTATACAGTGTTGCCGCAGCAGGTTTCAGCTCAGAAAAGGTTTTTACTTAGAAGTTGTTCTCGTCAAATTTATGCAAAATAATTTAGGTTATTATAATGAATATCTTGATAATTGATAGTTTATCTGTCATTGAGAGATGAAACAATTGACAACAGAAGCCGAGAACAAAACAAACAATTTCGTTCCGCTCAGATAGAGAAAAACGACAAAATAAACAAAGGAAATGATGAAGAGAAGCATGGTAAACAGATGACAATTTATTTTGCATTAATTAAAACTTATATGTAAATATAATTAAGAATGCATAATAAATAATGATTAGCGAATTTCATCAGTTGCGTGGTATAACAAGATGGAAGTAAATTTATTCACTCTACAGGTCGATCAGACATTGTCTATTTGTTTTCCAAATGGAAAGCATAAATTATCTGTGTATTCAGTTATGTACATGTATATGTGTGTGTCTTTACACTTGTATTTGTTGTGAACAGTAGAAGTGGTAGCAATAGCAGTAATTAAATAGGTCGACCACATACAAAATGAAGTGAAAACTGATCAGCATACGAAAAATATTGATGATTAGGTCAATTCATAAACATCTTTTTAACCAGCTGTGGAATCCAGAACACGCATTTCATCCTATTTATGAATCATCCGCTGGATGTATTTTCCTCTTGATGTTATTCCAAGTAATACTCTAACCCATGACCAGTAGCTTTAAATCCCACAGCTTTATCTACTAGATGATTGGGCACGATAGACACCACTTGTGCAACCAATATCAATGGTTGTTGCTATGCAGGGCTGAAATGACTGACCAGTGGCTTAGTAAGGAAAGCTTTGGCGTCTGAAGTAATTGGTCGTGTGTTCGAGTCTAAGTGGGAAAAAATCACCCACTGAAAGGCAGGTATATCCAGCTGATGAGTTCAAAATAGGATGAAACACGCGATATGGATTCCACTGTTAACCACTATCCACTAATAATACCAAGATGAATTGTTTTTCTTGTAAAGTGATAAGCCTATTTTATAATCAATAGGCTGACGGTTTAAAACTACCCAAACTGAAGCCAATGAATAAGTCTTTTGATGATTTGCATAGTTAAAATTTCATTCATTTCTAATGAGAAATAATATTAAACAGTTTCTTTATGTTTTTCTTTTGAATTTTTTCCGAAGAATTTCTATAAGCAAGTTCAATAAATGACCCGAAAAACTTAAGGATAAATATTACAGCTAATAAATTAGAATAAAAACATTGTTCATCCAAATGTTTTAATTGGTGTTATTTTTAAAGCATATATATATATATATATATATATATATATATATATATATATATATATATATATATATATATATATATATATATAATACTTTAACACATAAGTTGGCTCAACATGGCCTAAATTTTCAATCAACAGCAGGACTGTTTGGGAAGATAATCAATAAATCTACTAACAAATAAACTTATGTTAAAAATATATGCTTACAGTTATCACAAAATTTATTTCCCATTTGAGCTGTCAGAGACTTTTCAAACTCCCTTGCATCTGAACTATAAGACAGAGACAGAGAGAAGAAATGACAGATATAAGAAATCATAGGTTTCAAGAATATGCTTTCCAGGTAATGTTCAACGAAATGGCATCTATACTTTACAGTGTTCTACAGTAATGAGTCTTTTCCTTCGGTAGTCATACTTTGTTCTTAAATTAACTGGTCAAGATTATGTGTCAGTATTTGACAGTAAAGTTGTTTGTATACCTGGTAGTATTATTGTATTTATATAACTTTATGCGATTTATTAAGCATAAAAGTTTTGTTTTTTTATCGCATTACCTTCTGTCGATAGTTAGCCACAGATTTTATGAGAACTTAACCCACTTTTGGCCACTAATCTATTCAATAAATGCAGCCATGTTGAATAGCTTATTTTTTCTTTGAGTGATTTCAAGCTATTCCATGTACTATAAAATCATGAGAAAAAGGATTTTCTACCATATATGCATATACACGTACATAATAATTGTTACTAAGTATAGAACCACAGGAAATAAAATACTTGTCTAATTTTGGCGTAACAACTAGTTTCGCAACACTACACAATGATTTCTTCAAGATAGTATCAGTTTGTGTCACAACTATGTTCATTCTCAAACAGTTTTCTTAAAATATAAGCGGAACAATACCGTACTATAGCAAGATTTTTATAAGGTGTTCCGTAGGATTACAATCTACACTTCTTAGGAAGAATTTTGAGCTCTTAATGAATATGGTGACAGTTTGTATCGGAGGTGAATCTCATTTCTGTATGTGTACACAGTGAAATGTAAGATTGTTTATCTGTGAGATTTTCCGAGATAGGTTTATTTGATAAAGTAGTCTTTAATTAATAGAGTAATAATTTTTGTTTATTTTCGTTCAGGTTTTACTTTCTGTTATTTTTCAATAGTTAACTTCATGGAGTCGTAAGCCTGTTGAAGTTCTACCATTGCAGAATAAAAGACTTAATGGTTCACTCTGATCAAACGTTACTTTTAGGTTAGATTAATAGGCTAATAGGAGTTACTGTAGGGTCCATTAAAGTCCTTCATGAACCTTTCAACACTGAGTACTATCGGTATACTTGAATTTCACCATCTAACTTGTTGTATTCCCGTATGAATCAGGTACAGAGACCATTCTCACTGTAATTCGGTGGATTTTCAAGTTTAACCAGTCCGCGTAAACTATCACTAAACAATGAAGACAAAAACTTAATCATCTGCAATTTATGAAAGTTTGACATTATTGATAGATAATGGTTAGCGGTGGAACTCATAACACGTTTCTCGTTCCATTTAGGACTCCTCAGCTGGACATACCTGCCTCTCAGTGAGCGGTGTCGTTTTCACTGAGACCTAAACTTGGAATCGGTCACTTCAAACGCCGAAGCATTATCCACTAGGCTATCAAGTTACGATGGTCACTTCTTATGGGACAGGCATAGTTTATATGATGTTTTTATTACCTTGTCCTTGATCGGATTAAATCGATAGGTCTTCATTAATAATATCGAAATTGCAATGACAGGCAATATAGAAGTATCCACACAGGAACCTATATGCCACTAAAGATTAATCTATTCGGTCCATTCAGCAACAGGATAATACAAGGATCATAATAAGTTTTATAAGTGTTAGTGAACAAAACACGCAAAGTTGTAGCAGTTAAATCTTTTTGTGATTCAGAAGGAAAAAAATTAAAATTAGGATTGAAGCTGGAGACTTTTTTCCTTATCTAGGTTTGTAACCATTAGATTAACAAACAGCCTTTCTTTTCATCGTAGTGTTTTCCATGGGCTGACGTCAGTTGGAGAATCACTAAGGACCTGGGAGTACTGGATAGATGTTAAGTGATCCTACAAGGGGTCGAACTCAGTACCTTTGGGTTTCGTGATGAGTGTGCCAGCCATTTCAGCCACTGGGTCATAGTTCCATGATCCACAGTCTTTAACTTCTGTCACTTCACGATACAGCGTGACCGTCCACCAAGATTTTCAGTTGGCACTTGGTTCACATGTGACTAGTTGACCAGACGGGTCATAGCATTTTATAAGAGCAGCTTCAGGACATCTATCTGAAAGCATGTAACCAGTGAGCACTGTATAGTACTGTAGTTTAAAGTTTATGATGATTTTATTTTTAAAGTAGTATCCATCATGGATTGATATCAGTTGTCCAACTTTTGTCCATGTGTTTGGTGATAAAATGGACGAACAGTTGAACTAATCAATCAACCGTTATTTGTATTGTTTTCTATTTATTCAGTAACTCCGTTCTAAAAAATGACTGAAAGTATATTTAATTTTCTTTCTATCAATCAACTAGTCGAGTAAATTGACTGACTTACTATTTTCGTTCATTAACCTGATTCACTTCAATTTTCGGTGGTTGATTGGAATCGGTTGTTGAGTTTTCTTTATTCTCCTCTTGTTGTTCTGCTAACTGGAATAATGAATTAAAAAGTAAGAACAGTCAACATACATATGAACACTATGAAGGTAGTCAGGGAATTAGTCAGTTTAATGAGTTTAATAAATTACTAAAAACTAAGCTCAATTCATCTCATGTTCAGACAGTGTTCAACTGTGAAGGGAGTACTGAGCTAGTAGATGACGTTAATGTAGTTTCTCAACTTGAGCTCACACAGCTATGTGACAACAACTAGTGGTGACCACTAAGGATACCCTCTGTCACCATTCCATTCCACCCTTGTCATATATGTCCTTCAGACCTCACACAGATTGATCTACCCCCCTGGAGGGCATCTCGTCGAATTAAAATCAGGAGGCGACGTTGTCCTGTTGGGTGGAAAGGCCATTAAACTCCAGGATTTTCTGGAAGCCTTTGACAGAAGTTTGTGTAAAATCGGTATAAATTTCTCACCTCTTAGATGTAAGGTGATGTCCCATAACTGGTCCACAACTGTTCTCAATTTGAGGGTAGTCAATGAGGTGGTGGAATATGTGAACTATTTTACTTACTTGGTGAGTTGTATCAACCCTGATACAGAAGGCCCGTTTGTCATCTGCCAATTTGGGTCATTTGTGGCGCCAACTGGCGAGATATCTGACTACTTATCAAATGACAAGTATACTGCACTGAAATTAGGACTGGACAACATGAAATTGCTTTTTCCCTCGTAACAAAGCAATCCATGAAGTATCTAAATGTTGGTGTGAATCATGTAGGGAGGTGTAGACCATTTAGCTGGAGTCCCTGAAATTGTGAGAATCAATAGTTGGAGACCTTTGGTGACACAGGTGTTTGATGTTTTCTACGGCCCAACTAGTCTTGCTAACCTTCGTTTTCAAATTCTTTCTATACACACCTTTTGTGTGCTTTGATATCATTTCTTTTTCTATCCACTTGCTACTGTGATTTGTGATAACTTGGACCGATACATTTTTGTGTTGGGTTCTGCATTGGTTTTATCTGTATGTACCTTATGTTCGCTTTACAAGCCTTGGGGTCTAAACAACACAGTTCGCTGCAGTAAAAGTTGTAACTTCAAATGATATCTAACACCATATTAATCATCCTGAATTTGCCCACAACAGGAAAGCATCTATGTTTAGTTTCTAGAAAGATATCAGGTTAAATCACATGGTTATGAAAGATTGAAACCTTTACGGAGTTTCAAGAATAATTTGTAGTTTAGCTTCAGTTTAGACCTGTACACTTTATTCTAGACATAGAGGAGAGCAAGTATTTTCAGTTTTTCAAGGTACGCTGGACGTCAGAACTATTCAAAAACTTGCAAAAGTGCACAAATATATACATATATATGGTTTAGTGCAAATAAAATCTTGGTTATGAACCCTTACTCTTCCTTTCACATTTCCACATCAGAAGTAGTCGGGTTTCTACACCCATTTTAACGTACATGTGTTACAACGGCTTGGTAACAGTCTTTCCCTTCGTCCAGTATTAACTAAAGTAGGTTTAGGCTTGAGAAAGGTAAAAGAGGGTCAGATGGGAGAATAGGATCACTTCATGAAGTCCCTAACTGTTACTCTGAACCTTGTAGAGAAATACACAATTCTCACTTGGATTGCTCATGATAACCAAATTACCCGTTGATGGCTCTGTATGATACGAGTCAAGTTAGATCATACTGGTACAAATGTATTCGCACATTACCCTCATCTTAATCGTCACGGTGAATTTCAGAAGTGATTCGATCCTTCCTGTTCTCCTTTAACAACTTTCCATCACATTTGGTTACTTTCCTGTTTCTTCATCTATCACCTTGTCACCTTGTAGCTTGGTGTGCTGATGTGAGTTGTGTCTGACCAACTGACATGAAACAACGTAAAAGCGGCAGATGAACATCAAGAAGTACTAATACGCCAGCTGAAAAACAATGTTGGTAGTAATCACTATGGTGAATTATACATTTTTGATTGGAAAAATCCTGAAGGCTAACATTATTAGATAAAATTGTACAAGTTGTCAAAGCAAATAAGTTCTTGGGACGAAACTCATAGAGATAATGTTTCAACGTCCTACGAGTTCTTATGTTTGTTTTTCCACTTGTCATCACCGGTGAAGGTGAATTCATCAGTATTTGCTTTATAAGGAATTGAAGCTTTTTCAGATAACATTATTGTTGCATCAAGATATTTTTTCTCTTCAAATGTTAATGGGATGAAGGTGCGAATGATTTTTCTGACACTTATCGACTAGTATAACCTAAGTTTATGTCTGATTTTATTGGGGGGAGGCATGGAGTATTTCTAATATGAACATTTGACTCATTCGATCTCGTTAATTTGGGATTATTGACTTGTTTAACGGATCATTTTCCATTTGTCTGTTGACTATCGTTTCGTTGAAGTCGCATGCTTACAAGAATTCCTCTTCGCAGGTTTTGAACCTACATGTTGTAGTACTTCCACTTTGTTGCAATCAAAGTTGTGGCTGTATTCGTCTACATTTTTGGACATCGAAGATGGTATGCTAGTTGATGAGCATGGATTCCAAAGACTATTCAATGACTGAACTGAGGTAAGTGGGGATGGTGGCAGGTTTTGAAATTAGTTTTCGGCCTTCACTCATCTTATCTTCTTTGATCGTTGGATTCTTCAGCTTTCACAACATATTCTGTATTGACTCGGTTGTCTTGTGTGTCCCATTGGTGTAGAACATTGTAATCTGTTGGTTGACCGTTCCTGAGACATCTTTGATAGACAGCAATGTGGTCTATTTTGTGGGTTCAGGTAATACAACCATTGTAATGCTGTTTATTATTAAAAGAATTGATAACGTTCAATGTAAAACTCTCATCACTTATAATACTGTTTGGACATAGAATGTTTAGTTACTGTCAGCGATATGCTTTCATCCGCTTAAATGTTCACCCTACATTCATCCGAAACCAAAACTTAATAAAACCTGCAATCAGTTTTTTAAAAATCAGGAAGATTATTGGCTCAAAAATCCCTATTGTGTCATAGGACAAAAGGTGTTACTCCTTTCAGCGGCCACATTCTCAAGCTCCATTTACCAGATGATCAGAATTAATTAAATGCATATGGATAGTACTTTAAACACTAAGCAATTCTTTTTTCTACCTTGTGATCCATAATCGAAACTAAATTCATCATAGACTGATGCAACTTGGAAAGGAAGTTACCAGCGATCAAACCAAGGACCTCCAGTTTCCACATCCTGCAAGCTGCCACCCAGCCACTAGTTCGGAACCCAATAGTAGAGATTCTTCTGCTTTTGTCACCTCACGATATTAGCGTGACCTTCATCCAATGTTGTTGCTGAGTATCTGTCCTCACGTTCTGCTTGGCGTGTCCCACAGGTTACGACTTATTAGAACTTCGAGAATCTCATTCCATGAGCGTGCGCTGCTGAGGTGTTCTATGTTATGGCGAAGCAGGTGTGTGGTGCCCTCGTATTTTCAACTACCCTTTAATTGATGTCAGTCAGTAATGAATGCCAACTTAAAATCAATGAAGTCCCCACAAACTACCAATTTGTAAACTAAATTCTGTTAAAAATATTTATCATGTCACTTTCTTTTTCTGTCGCTACCCTTCTTATTGTTCCCGTGACTTTTGAACATTTTTAAGGCTGTGACAAGTTATTCTTTAAAATCATATCACATATCCTTATGAAATGGAGGAGAATATTTGTAGCTCAGGTGGATGATCTTGGTTGTGTTTCGTTCCCTGAGCTGGCAAGTTTAGTCGTGAAGCTCTGATTTACTTCTAGACAACATTGCCAGCACTAACTTAGCATCATGCTGTTTCGGACAGGACTTGTGTAAGAACCAAGCTTCTACAAAGAAACAACCATTTTTTTCTCCATGAAACATCCTTAGTTTGGCTGACTGTTTTCAAATAGTCAGTTTAAAGCTGAAATCCAAATGGAATCTTGGTTCAGCTCTATTTCTAATAATCTCGATATCAGTGGATAGGAATACCTACCTTAATACCTGAGGTGATTACGAGAAGATAGTCTGGGGTCACTTACTAATAAAGGAACTCAGCAAAATCCATTTAACTGAAGTAAACCGGTCAGTAGCCTGGTTTTGTGAATCATTTGGTATATCCCAAGGCTGATAACCCAAAATTTTGTGGTCCGAATACCTCAGTGCCTCAAATCCTTGTTCCAAATTTTATCACCATTCCATTATTTAAGATTATAGTCATCAAACTGAACGAAACTTGTCCAATAGGATGAGAATACTGGTTACTGTGGTGACTAAACTTTGCTGATAAATGGCTACACACTAAGTTGTGTATGAGGAACATCTGTTGATTTACATCAAAATATCATGAAGAAACAAAGTGAATAGCTTATCAGGCAAAGTTGATGTTTTAACTTCTAAAGCCTTTGTAACTGGTTTTCACAGTCTGATAGCAAGCAGTCATAACAAAGTTCTCATATATTTAGGAAATTTTTCTCGGCTTTTGCAGGTAATTGTTCCGTAGATATTGAACACTGATAGTCTTTAAATAGCATAGCAGATTTCATTAATGTCATAACAACAGTATCGTCTGAATATTCATCATATAGTAGTGGAAAGTATAACGGTAAGTTATAGGATAATGAATAATTTGGATACGAAAGCCAAACACTAGTCTAATCATTCGTTTTCAGTGGAAGATTGAAATTTAGTGAGTGTCGATCAAAATAATTGTAAAAAAGTTTAATGACAGCTTTCTAAGATGCCGTCACCAGGTACTAAGGAGGGTTTTCAAATAAAACATTTTCATTTACCAATTCATTTACATTTATTCAATGTATCACTTGAAGGGTCCACTCAATGTATATGGCTTCATAGTGCATGCATCGTATTCTACAGATGAAAAATTCGAATATATTTAGGTTTTATCTTCCGCTTGAACCAAGATATTCAGTGATGCCTATACATAACTAGCAGAGTAGTATGGATGTATAAACATTTCCGTCTCCTATTTGACCAAACCAATACACCTTTAACCTTCACTTCTACATCCCAACACATTATAACGAAAATTTCACCAGTAAAGTGATACATTTGCTTGATATATGAAAGTTTCCGGTCTGGTTCTACTTTTTATCCCTACAGTCTACTGGAATATGCATGCATTATAGCAACATCATTGTTTATGTGTCTCTTAGAACAGATTCAGCCAGTCGTAGCTGGTCTGAGTCACATTTGCATCAGTGCTAAGTTTTAAAAAAAATAAAGATACCTAAAATCTCACTGTAATCTATGCATAATTAGACATTCTAAAGAACTGTCTTCTCAGAAGGAATTTTATCTAAGAACTGTCTTCTCAGAAGGAATTTTATCTATTTTCGTTCAATGCAAGGAAATAAAAAGTCTGACTAGTCATACACCTAAGTAACACTTCATAGCTAGTGAAAATAATGTATTTGTACAGAGTGAAAACAAGCCAAGTTATAGGCAAACATTTTAAAAATGGATTGAAAGGTACAAACTGTAAGAAAGTCGATTTTTCTTTTTGAATTGGTGAAATATACGCAGATGAAAAATATGATATTCAGCGGAAATACTACAAATAATGAAGATAAGAGTTGTCTTTAGTTTATTGAAGGCAAAAGGAGGGATAATGCTTGAACATATTCTTTTTGAGTACAAAGTTCAGGTTTGGTTAGTCTTATTGCGACTACAACTCAGGGGAGACGCTTAGAGTGACCTCTTACGACAATACATATTTAGATTAGTATTTAGAACGATTTATTCAGGTCATGCTTTTGCATATCTTTCAGTAGTCAGCCAATACTGAATGCGAGACTCAAAGATAACCCACCTAATCTTAGCTTCTAACCTTCCGGATATCAACTTATACGTTCCTGTGGGACACTTTAAATAGGTTGTATAATTAGGCATGTGTATTTCCGTATATTAGTGTATTTACCAACTTGGTTTAGAAAAGGTAAAGTGAAAGTAGTGAAAAGTTCAAATATAACACATCTAGTAAACACAAGGCACCACACAGAGATGCTAATAAAGCTTGAAATATCATACATCGTGTGTCAAAAGTAATACGAAGTGTAAATCTCCAACCCTAATCAAAATACCTGAGGCTGTAGCAATAAGACTGGTTAAACCTGAAGTTTGCGTTCAGAAAGAATATGTTCGAAAGTGATTCTTCCTCTGAAGGCCACCCTTGTCTTCTTTATTGGTTGTCTTTTCGTTTGCCATCCATCACATCATTCAGTTGTGTGTGTTATCTTCGTAGTGACAACTTAACAAAGGGAGGTCGCTTTCCTTACAGTCACTAATCTCACCTCATTTTGAAAATTTACTTGCTCCCAGCGTTGTAGTCATTGACGCAACCACTGACCTGTTTAGGCCGTGACAGATCTCCTGTAGGACTGGATCACATACAATAGCTGATCCGTGGAGAGCAACCAATCTCAGGTTATCTATTCTTGAGCGCTGACCGAATTCTATTTGTCGGTTGCGAGCTGAATAGATCAGCGGCAACGCCGATAACTGCGACACTAGATGACAAGAGTTCAAATCTCACAGGGGGCATCATTTTCCTGGAGGCTAGAGATATGCCTTGGTGATGAGTGTCGATAAGAACTAAGACTGGTCGAACAATGCTTCCAACCGATTGCAACCAAAAAACATCCATCAATGTGCACCGCTATGATTAACCTCCAAGTTTGGTGGTCTTACCGCAAGAAATGATGAATGGAGTTCGGTCAGCACTCAGGACTAGACAAGATTAAATTGGTTGGTCCTCAATGATTAATCAATGTAGGTTTGGATGTTCTGATATACAGACTTAACAAGAGTATAAAAGAATGGCTTCTGTAAATGGGTCGAAGGATTGTTTTGATAACCCTAATAAATAAGTTTACCAAATACAAAGATTTTGTTCCATTAAGATGCATTATCTGGATATGTCTATTGTTAATTAAATGGTTTTCCTTGCATTGGCTTAAAGACTGACTAGTCACAACAGATAGGGTGCATATTCCCCATTAATTAAATGTGAAGTTTTGCTCAACCGTGACTTGTATTGAGATTGAGATTCACAGTAAAATAAGCTTAAGACTTCAGTTCTATGATGGAAACAAAATTATGACAGCGCTGATCACCACGTGATTTTACAGGCTGATTTCGTTGGCAGAATTATGAAGGGTGTATATTGTGCTCATGGTTCACTCTTCTGCATATTTCGGAGTAAACGAACTCCTTACTCAAAGTGATATCACTTGAATCATCAGTAAAGAATTCAGTAGAGCTTTTGAGATGTCTACATTTTCAGCTTCTTCCTCTGAAATCGACTCTCATAATCCTCGAGGTTTGTTGTGTTTTCTTGTATGCTGCTGAACGATTCACCAGTGCTATGGAGGCAAACATTCAATTCTATACAGGAAGTAGACGTAAAATGTGTGTGAATCCGTTCGTCACTTAAACAAGAAATTGTTTTATTTTATTTGCAAGAAAGTCATACTTGTCACTCTTTCAACATTGAATGTTGACGAAGTAAACAGGAAGAATAAGACAATAGTAAAGTTTCTAATTTTTTAAGAATCAAGTGATCAGATGATTGATGAAGATAATTTATAAGTTTTCCTTCAGACGAAAACAGCATTCATGCGAAAAGGAAGTTAAAAGGCAATGAATTTTAAAGGAACCAAATCAATTAATGGGATTTCTACCTGCCTACATCTACAAGACCAATAATCGTATAGGCAAATGAAGGTTTAAGAGAAATGGCAACTGTGCCATCCACTCTTCAGATTAGAAAGACTTTTCCAATCCTGTTACTTTGTTTAGATACTTTTGAGCGCAAACAACAATCAATATTTATGGATATGTAATAAACCATAGGAACAGACAAAAATGACGGCAGGTGTGAAGAAATATTTTTCTTTTCAATGAAGTCATTTACTAAGCTTTACATTTATAATATATGTTACAATGAGCGGAACACTTCAGAATTATATCTGGTCAGAAGTCAAAATGTATTGACCGAATAACGAAAGGAAATTACATCATATGAAAAAAGGTTTACAGTAGGACAATAAATAAGGGATTAAAAATTGAAAGACATAATTAAGCAATACAGGATTTATCGAGGACATTTGAGGCTTTACAATGGCCATGGCACAGACAAAGGTTAAACGTAACTTTCTTGGATAAACGGCGCTGGTGTGAACTCCTGGATGGCTAGTACTTCAACTACGACAAGAATTCACGATATCATTCTTTTTTAGTGGCTTGATTGAACTTTTTATAGGATTCTGAAAGGGTTATCAAAAGGACCCTGGTGGCCTGAGTTTATACGTTGTTCTGTTATCCAACTGAAGACGAAATTTTCCTCGTCAGTTTGGTAGTCAGGTTGGGTTATGTTCTCCAGCACTTTTTTCGAGTGGGCGTATGGTACAGCTGAGGTATTTATTTGATTTAATGTTCATTTTCTATCTGATAAATTACGTAATAGGCCTAGTTTAGGGATCAATTGTTTCATGCAGTAGCGGTTTCGGTGCAGGTAAGGAAATCCGCTGAGTAATAGCCTTCCCTTTCTAGGTCTGGTATTATAATGAGACGCAAAATTTCTGATAACGTCATTCATGAACTTCATCACTTGGGTTCGAGAAGTCGTCATCAGATGGTTACTGATGTGGTCGTCAAGTTCTGAGTTAGTTCCATAGCTGTCAAGAGGAGGGTGCAATCCGATCAGCAGCTTGAATGTTGAACATTTAGGTAACTCTGGTCATCCTGCTTCACTAGAATTAGCCTTCACAATCATTTATAAAGTAAAATCAAACATTTCGAAGGGAGCACTAACTAGCAGTCTTAACATTACAAAAACCTTGGTAATTCATCAGCAAAAGCCTGCGTTCAGAAGAGATACGTTCTATCCCTCATTTTATCTTGGTCATGGTCTTCTTGCTTTTTCTTTCATTATGTTATCATTTGTCGATTGTATTTGTTTCATCCTCTTTTCTTTGATCTTTAGTTGTTAATTTCAGTTCCACTATTACTTTTCCATTTTCCTTCCCTTTACTATTACTTTCTAGACTAATAGGCAATCGGGTTTTATTTCTAGAAACAATTTACGAATATTCGAATCGGTAATTAGTAAGTAACCAACTCAACTATATATTCCTAGATGGTTGGATGGATCAAAGCGTATCATAGCCTGAATAACCAAGTGCTTAAGTCTGTAACATCAGGATTAAGTAACATCTGTTAGACCCATCAAGAAGACAGCAGTTTCCTCGTGTTCGCAGATACACATTTGCTGAGGAGCGTCAACAAACATGAAACTTAAGTTAAGGGCTTCCTGCCGGTTGACTGCCACTATCTAACATCAGCTTACTACCACATTCTACAACGCATTTCTCATCTGTTAATGACTGATTACCTTTTAGCCATTGGCGGACATTATTTTCTCGCTGTATTTATCAATACCAATGTATAGTTGAAATATAATATTGAACGAAATGAACAGTTATAAATTACCCATGCTGACCTGTGAATTTCACCAGCCAGATCAGAAGTAAGTGAAAAATGAACAGCTGTTTCACTTGTTTGCGATCAAGATTGTCAACGGTGTGTCCAAACAAATTCAGCTTAAGCAGCCGAACTATTCAGACCAATATACAGGTCAGCTTTAGTAGTTTCTAATTACTCATGTTGTTCAGTAGTATATTTCGATAGTTCATGTCACAGTGTCAGGGATCACATAAAGTGATCTTGCTTGCAGGGGGGTTCTCAGAGGAAACCGCAGTTGAATAGTTGAAAAACTAATGAGCTGTAAGAACTGTCAACGTGAATCTGACAATTTGTAAGTCATTTGCAAGTTGATCACCACTGATGTTCACTAGGGTTGCCCACCATCACTATTCCATTTCAACTTCGTTATAGAAGTAATAATGGACATAATTATAGATAACCCTAACTTCACAGGGATTAATCTACTACTTGCAGGGTATCTGAGTGATTCAAATTACGCAGACAATATCGTCTTGCTAGGTAGAAGCGCTGACAAATTACGGAGTCCTCACAAGGTCTTGTGCGCAAACCTGAGTTTGTTTTGTGCAAGGTTCGCATCTTTCAAATGTAAGATGATATTTCGGGACTGGTATGCAGCTAATACCAGTTTAGTGGTAGGCAGTAAAGTAGGGGACTGGGTTAGCCACTTCACTTGGGTAAGTCGCATTACTCCAGAATTCTCATTTGGAACTTGTCAACCTATGTCATCTTTGGTGCCGACTGACAAAATATTTGACCACCCATCAAAGAACATCCAGGATTCTCCCCCTTGACACAACTGCTGTTATGTATACCATTTTAACGTAGACAAAATAACAGGAAAGAAGGTAAACGATTTATCAGTTGTTTATAGTTTCTCTATTATTTTTAACATTTCTTTGCAAACAGTATGTGCTGTGAATTATTTGTCCAAAAGCGCCTTTGAAATCTTATTACTTTCTGTGTTGAGATATTACCTATAACTCTGTTCTACGTAGTGTGGTGTTTCGTGATTGAATGTTTCCTGAATAGATGACAAGAATATATACTGATTTACATTGTGCATACTAGTACGGACAAATGAGATAAATTTTGAAATGAATCTTTTGTTAAACTATAATTTCAGCTCTACATGTGTCCGAAAACAGTGTATATGGTGTGATTAACTTTTATGACCAACATGGAAAGAACTACATCAGCTCCAGCTATCAGTCAGACTGCAACGTATAACAGGTATGCTGATGACACTCTTTTTCTATGTAATGACACTGCTCATACCGCAACATTGCTAACAATATTTAATAAGGTGCATGTGAATATAAAGTTTACCGTGGAACACACGAAGAGCAATAAATTTCATATTTTGAACTTGGGACTTCAACGAAGAAGAGATGGGTCGTGTAAGAGATGTGTACGAAGAAAAGAAACATGGAGTGGACAATATCTCCATTCACCGGTTTCTGTCCTATGAATTACAAGCAGGAATTCAGTAAAACTTTGACCATCACACAGATTGACTTAAGAAATTCAGTTCATTCAAAGATGTCAGAGAAAAAAAGTGGTTACTCCAAGAGATTTATGAATAAAGCCAAAATGAGAACAGTGGAAACAACTGTACTTGATAATCCAGAGAGAAACCCTACATTTTCCTATTTGACTTCTAAGAAAGATGAATTGATGAACAGGGTTATTAGAAGAGTAAGGACGGCAATAAAAATCACTTTCTCAGCAGCTAAAATTAACCTTTGTATACAAAACAAAGTGTTCGTTGCAGCAGTCAATCTCTGACTCATATCATTCCAGATTTCATTTACTGATTCATGTTTACATGCCAGAACAAGTAGATCACAAGGATAGAGAGTGGAGGTTTGGGACTGAATTTCGAAAGAATATTCCAAATAAGTTAGGCTAAAAGAAGCCAAACTATCTCAAAAGTCCCACTACTAAACATCTGATAGACACGGGACATGACGTCTGTATGTGAAGTGAATTTAAGATAATTAGCAAAGAAAACGATGCTAATTTGCTAAAATCTTCAGTAGCAGTTGCTGATAGGAGAATTAAAACGAATTTGTGCATTCAGAAACAGGCAGTTAGTAGCCTCCAACTACCATAGTAGCTACTAATCTGCTTTATCAGTCAGTATAAACCCTTCCAATAATTTATATTTTCATTCTCTTTTTTACAACCAATTTCGTAATCGGTTCTAATTTCATCTCCACAATTTTACTATTTATCTAACACCGACTTGACCTTAATTCAAGCGAAAAACTTTTACCCTAATTTACATTTTTAACTCATCACACACACACTTAATTTTTTCTGTCCTATTTTTTGATTGGTCATAAGTAGCAAAATGACAATTCGATTATATAGAGATAGTGTAACTAGAGGACGAAGTTTGTCCGGACACTGTGTAATGTATTTGTGTAATACATTTCGAAACAATCTGACCACATATTGGCTTGTCAGGTTAATTTATTATCATTTTAACTTTTTGAGATCGCCATGGTTTAGCAGACTAGTATTTATACTGGGTGATGATTAAAGGTGAAATGAAAATTTGAACAATGGCTGGATTCGAACCCGTGACTACCGGGTTTCTGGCCCGGTACTGTACCAATTGAGCCACTAAGTCCGATTACTGACCAGATTTTTATTCCACTTTAATCTCCATGGGTTTTCCCCGACTACCACCGTGTAAAGTCGTGACGCATTACTACTTCTCGATCGTATTCACACTGACTGCCTAGTCAAGACTTCTCATCCCATTCCGAATGTGACTGATTTAGACAGTGAGAGCACCATATTGATTATCATTTTGACTATCTGGGTAAGTATAAGTAATTTAATAAGCTAATTTTTATAAAGCTGAAGAATGAGAGGAGAAATAGAACAATTGAGATCAAAATTAAGAAAGATGAGAATGTGTGATCAGATCGTTTTGAAATTTATTGCACAAATACATTACACATTGTTCAGGTAAACTTTGTCTTCTAGTTGCACTATTTAATTTAATAAACGGTACTAACTGTTTCAAAGTTGACCATAGTAGTCAACAATTACTTCGTTTGAACTTCCTTAATATGTATGAATTCTTTCATTACTTTTAAGGCAGTATTTACTATGGAGTGAGACTAGTTGATGAACTACTAGAAACGAAAGAGCACTGGACAGATGTTTCGTCTTGGTATGGGATCTGTCAGCCGTACAGACAGAAGTAAGAAATTGTGAACCGTTGAACTCCGACACAGTGAGTGAATGTTTGACTCATTCAGTGCTATGTCTGAATGCCTTGGGTTCGACTCCTGGTTCGTTCGTGGGCATATGCTGCTGAGGAGTGCCTTACAAAGACAAAACATCTGTCCACCGCTCCCAGGTTTCTAATGAGTCTCCAACTCATGTAAGTCCATGATGAATACTACTTTGAAATAAATGAAATTCACATAAACTTCAAACTACATTACTGTTTAGTCCTCATTAATGACATGTTTTGAGATGGATATGCCGAAGTTATGATGACAAGGAGTGGCCTGTAAGCTCAAGCTTTTATCATCTCTCCAGCTTTGCTAGGATGATTAACTTATCTCTCATAATTCACTCAGCTGGATATAAAACTCTCTGTATAGTCATACATAGAAGAGAAATTGTCAGAAAATTAGTTGAAATAGAAAATGAATATTATGATGATGATTACGTTAATTTACGAACAGATGACGAGAATCTTTTTGTCATTCATATAATGTAGATGACCAGCTGTCACTAAATCCTTATATAGCCTAATAGATGAGTTCCCATTTTTTCAAACTTTTACTACTCCATCCTTCAAGTAAACAACTGTTTACAAAGTTCATGTTTGTCATGATTAGTCCGTACTTTTCTTCCTATATGAGCATTTGTGTATACGGGTGTGTTTGTTGCATACAGATTAATTTACGCAATTAATAGACACAATCCAATTTCAAGCTCTATTGATAAAATTTCATCAATTTTTCCTTTATTGAATAGTTTCAGTATTATAATTCTTTTTCATAGTCTTACTTTCCCTGTCTTTTATATTTACTGGTTGGAAAAGTTAAGTTTTGCTCTTTTCTGAATTCTCTGCATACATGTTACTTTATACCTCTACATTGATTTATAAATGACTTACGTTTTCCCTTCGTAATCACCTAACAAAACGATGAATTTTTGAATATTTATGTGATACTTTGGTGTATTTCGAAATAAATCCATGGACAAACCGATGAGAATATAATGGTACATTCAATTGGTGCAGCCTGTTACAACCACCTGCTTAGATGGGTTGATTACGTTCGTTCCTAATTTTCTTTTCTTTTCATTTCTTAACATTTTGGCAGTATCAAAACCCGCTTAATGCTGTTTCACAGACTTTGCTCCTGTCCTTTATGTGCTAAGTTAACGAATCAGTAATTGTTTAGTGAAATGAAAAAGGAGTTTCAAGGCAAATGAATGTTGTTCACATGACTAAGTTATTTGGTCCTACCCATCCCGTATAATACTGGAAAGTAAACGTGAATGACGTTTTCCATAACCGATAGTTTAGCCTGCGACAATGATGCCTAACTCATCAAACTATTTGCCCAAACAGTTATCATGTAGAATCATCTTTAGCATAGAAGAAATAAATAGTCACTTTGAGGTTTGTGGAGGTTGAATTTCAAGACTATATTCATCATAAATTGACATCATTTGGAGGACTACCAAAAACCTGGAAGCACAGGAAAGATGTTTCGTGCCAACATGGCACTCCTCAGCGGTACGCATCTGTGACCCTCATGAACCCCAAACTACACTATTGTATAGTACTCATTAGTGACGTGCTTCGAGATAAATATCTTGAAGTTCTAATGACAAACATGGACCTGTGAGGACACACAACTGGCAGTAAAAGGGAATGCCCACTGAAGAATCTGGTAGATACTGGCACTGTTTCACAAAATGAAAGGACGGAACTGATGACTGCTGAAATCCAACTCAATGACTGAGTGGTTCGAGTCTCTGTCGTGAAACCTGAAGGTGACTAGCTCGTTTCCTTGTGGGTACCCCAGGGGAGTGCTATACTAGGACGAAATGGCTGTCCAGTGCTCCCAAGTTTTCAGTGGCTCTCTAAATGACGGCACTATGTGGTAAATACAACCTTGGAAAATAAATATTTGTTACAACTAAGTATCACGGAAATGGAATGAGGATAAATATTTTGAATCTAGTAAACGAAGGGAAACCTCGCTTGGTTACCTAGTTCACTAGTTACTACCCAGTCCTAAGCCGGGGTAAAGACGGAAGGTTGGGCGTAGGGTTAGCAACCCTACCCCGTAAAATCAATCCAACCGCTGAAGAAACTTCAAAGCACAGACAAGATATAAAGCAAAAAACAAACTTATTCCTCGCTGGAATCGGAGAGATGAAATGACGCCAGTTGATGAAAGCCTCAGGGAAGCCAATTGGCCGATGTGTCTTCTCTCGATGAAAGCGAGAGTAAACGTGGGGATATGGAATGTCCGCACCATGTCTGGACCTAGCAAGGCAGCCCAGATTGCAAACGAGATGAGAAGGTATCACACTGAAGTGCTAGGAATTTGCTAAAGCAGATGGAATGGAAGTGGACTGTCCAAACTGTCAACTGGAGGGTCAGTAATCTACTCCGGTCACCCAGACGACAACCACGAACACACTGAGCTTTGGAGTGACTATCATGATGTCCCAAAGAGCATCAAAGGCTCTCATGCAGTGGGAATCAATCTCCTCCTCCACGATCAGGATCATGACAGCAAGATTCAACTCAAAAGGAAGAAAGGTCACAGTCATACGATCCCATTACTACGCACCTACAAATAACGCAGAGCAAGAGAAAAAGAAGGAATTCTACAGACAACTGCAACCAACACTGGACAAGACCTCAGTTGGCGACATCAAAATTCTAATGGATGGGGTGACATGAATGCCAAACTGGGAGGGGACAACACAGGAAGAGAACTAACCATGGGTCGAGAAGTGCTAGGTGAAATGAACGAGAATGGAGAATTATTTGCAGAATTCTGTGCATTCAACGACTTGATGATTGGAGACACTGTGTTCAAGCACAAGGACATTCATAAAACAACATGGAATACATCAGACACCAGACACACTAAAAATCAGATCGAATTGATCTCGATGTGAAGAAAGTGGAGATGCAGCCTCCTCAACACAAGGTCAAGAAGAGGAGCAGATGTAGGCTCAGACCACTATCTAGTGCAAGGAACCTTCAAAATCAAGTTGGCAGTCTTCAGGGAAGTTGGTGATAGACCACAGTTCAAGTTTAACACCCAGAAACTCTCAGACGAAATTACAAGGAACATCTTCACATCAGCCATCAAGACAAAATGGGAGATATCGAGCAACATCCTTGAAGAAACCTGTTTGGATTAGCACTGGAAGTCTCTGAAAGAGATGTGGAAAGAAACCTGCACAACCGTATTAGGAAGGAAGAAAAAAGAAGATAAGGAATGGATCTCGATGGATACATGGAAGCTGATAGAGGGGAGGAGGATGGTGAAGCAGAAGATAAACCAGTGCAAGGATGCTCAACGAGAAGAGGAACTGAGCACAATGTATAAAACACTACACTGGACAAAGAAGTGAAGAAGAGTACACGCAAAGACAAAAGACACTTCTACAAAACACTGGCAAGTGAAGCAGAGGACAGGCTGCAGGTAGAGAGACCTGGCAACATTGTATCAAATAACCAAGTACTATCTGGTAAGATATCAACACAGATGAAACCAATAAAAGATGATGAAGGAAATTTAATTACCAAAGAAGACAAACAAAGAAAACGATGGGCTGACCACTTCAAGAAGCTCTTGAATCGACCACCACCTGCACTTCACTCAGAAATACCACCTGCCGCCCAGCCACAGAACTACGAGTGAACATACATCCTCCAACAAAAGTCGAATTCCTGAGCGCCATAAAGTTACAGAAATGCGGGAAAGCAGCAGGACCAGACGGGATACCGCCAGGTACAACGGCGGACATGCTCACACCACTATTGCAGAAGGTGTGGAAGGAAGAGAAGGTACCTGCTCGTTGATTGGAAGAAAGGCTACCTTGTCAAAATCCCGAAGAAGGGCGACCTAAGTGTTTGCAAGAACTGGCGCGGAATCACGCTCCTGTTCACCCCAAGCAAAATATTACGCCGCATCATACTGGAGAGACTGAAGGATGTGCTGGATTCAAAACTACGACCAGAACAAGCTGATTGGATTCAAGAAGTACAAATCATGTGTGGACCAAATTGCAACGCTACGCATCATCATTGAACAAAGTATAGAATAGCAGGCAACTGGGTCTTTAGCTCAACTTCATCAACTTTGAAAAGGCTTTGGACAGCGTCGACCGACAAGTAATTTGGCAACTGCCTCAACACTACGGAATACCACAAACCTTTATCAACCTGATTCAACAACTGTATGAAGACGCCACATGCCAAGTCATTCACAATGGTAAGCTCAGTGATGCCTCTGAAGTGAAGACAGGAGTAAAACAAGTTTGCCTACTATCACCCATGATATTCTTGATTGTGGTTGACTGGACTGGATCATGCAACAAACAGTGAGGAGCAAGAAGAGGGGGATACGCTGGACTGCGGAAAAGAACCTCGAAGATTTGGATTTCGCCGATGACTTGTGTCTGATGTCACACAAACTTGAAGATCAACAGGCGAAAACTAACAAGTTGACAGAAGAGGTAGGGCAGTGAAGACAGGACTTCAAGTGAATATAGGGAAGACAGAGGTGATGATGATACCCAACCAACACCACCACCGCCACCACCAACAAGCTCAAATCACTATCAACGGGAGAAACTTAAAGGAAGTAGCTTGCATCGACTATCTAGGCAGCACTCTTTCAACCACAGGCCGCACAGGCACAAACGAGGACGTCAAAGCAGCCGGGATCGGAAAAGCAAGACAGGCTTTCATTAGCCTGAAACCAGTGTGGAGATCATTTACACTCAGCATGTGGAACAAGATGCAGATTTTCAACACCAACGTCAAGTCAATGCTTCTGTGTGGCTCATAGACTTGGTGCTTTACGAAAGAGTTTTCCAGCAAACTACAGACACTCATCAACAGCTGCCTACGCTCATCACTGAAGAGCAGATAGCCGGAAATAATAAGCAACAAGGAACTCTGGCCTGGCAACGAACCAACCAAGAACCTATCACTCAACAAATATGCAGGAGGAAGTGGAGATGGATTGGGCATACACTAAGAAGGTCGACTGTGGACATCACGCGACAGGCCCTCGAGTGGAATCCAGATGGGAAGCGACGAGTTGGGCGTCCCAAGTGAGGGTGACATGGAAGAAGATCGTATGAGGAAGAAACTAGAGCTTGTGGGCTGTCGTGGAACCAGGTCCAAAAGTTTACAGAGAACAGAGTGAACTGGAGACGTGCTACTGAAGCCCTGTGTCCCATTAGGAATCCAAGGGACAAATAATAATGTGGTTATAAAACGAATGGAAGTCAGTATCTCAAAATGGGCAAATGTGAAAGACTACGTGTAACTCATACATACAGTTTAAAATTGTGAATAACAGTTAGAGCTCCTAACATTAGGAGGACAGTAACAAATGAAAACATCACCTCAGACACTTACTTCGTCAGCTAAACGTTGCTCCTCTTCTTCAGCAGCCGTCAATTCTTGAGCATTAGCTAAATTATCCACTGCGATAGCCAAGAACACATTCAACAATGTATCTAATTTTGTATGTAAAGGTCTCATATATTACTGTAGTGCTAGAAGACACAGGTTAGCGAGTATATTTCACAACATTTGACAACATTTATACAACGTTTCATAAAACTCTTCATTTATATAACATTCTAAGTAAACACTATGGTTACATTATTCATAATATAGTTGTCTGTAACTTCTTATGGAATATAAATATGTACTCTTTTGAATTTAGATTACTTGTAAATTTGGTTTATACCGATAACTATGTATACGCTGAGATGTAACTCGAAAAGAATAAATTCAGGTTTTTGATGCAAATTATTGGTAACAACACTTAGTTTTTGAGAGCTAGTGATAATACGTGACCATTAAAACCTTGTCAGCTGGGCGTGATGTCCGAACTCACGTATCCAACAGGTGAAAGCAGGATGCTTGAGGTAGTCAGCCACAGTTCCATTATAGTTGTCACTATCAACAAAATTATCGTAATAGAATCGAAGCAGAAGTATGAGTGAAAAAACTGACTAGAGAATGTAATAAAATAGTTGAGACAGATGGTATGAGAAACTTTATTTGCTGACACATTGGAATTTAGAAGTAATGGATAGTAAAAGCTGAAAGCCATGTGTTGTACTCTAAGTGGAGTGACCTCAAGAGCAGCTCAAGATTTCGCAATCTTTTATCAGATGAATAGTTCAAAATTCTATGAAAATAACTGGCAGGAAGTTTTGACTATAGACCTTAAGTCTGTCAACGTTTTTGCATCTAGAGAAATTTCCAGTTTTCTTAATTATTTGAAATGGCGTCAAAGTGTAAAACTTTATAGGTGAAGTAAGAAAGTCATAATTGACTATCTCTGAAGGTTCTATATTAAAGTTTCTGAGAGAATATCAGTTTATCTCAGAGAGTAGAGGTATATTTCATATTTGGTGAAAAGTGCAAAATATAAGTTGTGGGTATTCAGCTGCGTTATGTTTAGTCGTTTCTCACTTGATTCGGTTCGATATGAAAGTGAGCTGTTTAGTATGTTAGCCATACGGCAACTTCATCTAGAAAATATGGTGAAAGGTTACGGGGAAACAAAATAATACTTGTTACTTCCACCTTTCGGTCTGCCAAAGACCCTCATATTTCAGCAAATAATGCGAGTAGAGTTCTGAAAACAGGTGTAATACCTATTTTGTCTGGTAGCTTGTCTTAGATATCACCAACGTGTTTGTTCATGATGACTGAGTTGTGTGAAACTTAAAGGAAGCCTCAGATGAGTTCTATTTTCATATGTAGGCATAAGTATCTTTATGGGTGTGCACTGGTGAATAGTGCTGTACTAGGACAAAACGGTTGTTCACTGCTGTCAGGTTTTCAGTGTTTCTCCAGTTTGTATCAGTTTGTGATAAAAACTCACAAACCTCGAAATTAAAATGCCCAAAAGGATACAATTACCGAACAGCACTAACAAGACAAAGTAAATACAGTACACGAATCCTCCATTGTTAACACCTCCTTGAGAACGAATTCCATCATACATAATCATATTCCAATCTTCTCCAGTTAAAATCTAAATGAAAAGCGAATAAATACAGAAGATAGAAAGTCAGTACACACTGTCTAAATAAGATACTTTCACTGGCGGTAATTAAAACTTTTTGTTATAGAACTTTTATCGTCGATATCTGGATTCTCATTTGAATATTAGGACTACAATACTGACTCACAATCTGATCAGTTTACCAGTAAGAAGTGGGAATCTGTCCAAAATTGATTCCAATGTCTACGGGGTTTCAAACACAACTGAATCTGCCATATGGTCTATTGTAGGTTCTTACTCAAGTGAAGAAATGTATCTTTTTAGCACCCTCATTACCTTGTGTATATTGTTTCGGAATTTTTTCCGGATCAGATAATCACGTGTTTTCGTTTAGTAACTGAGTAAATGTGTTCTGATATACTTTGGTATCAGTTGGCAATATGTTGTTGTAAATGGTATGAACAGTTACGACCGTGTGGCTTCCGTTTTCATTCCATAATATTTCTTCAAGATATAAATGTAGATTATTAGAAAACACTTATAATGTAAAATAAGGCTAGACGGCAACAACTTTAAAATAAATGGAAAACAAATGAAATAACAGATCTGAATGGAATCTATGGCTAAGAAAATTCCATAAATGTGGTTAGAATCTTACCATGCATAAATTTTAATAAGCAGTGATGATTTAGGCTGACAATTTAGCGTTGATTCACTGCTCAACATCATAGGCTTCAAAAGTGCCCATAAAAAGCTGTAAAATACTGAATATTAAGTAACTGAATTTTTCAGAAGTTGATAAATTTCATGCATTTAGATCCCTTGATAAATTTGGATCTGACACCATTGCCCAAAATCGAAATAAAACAACTACTACTCCTTTGCACGAAAATTGTAAATGTCCAGTTCAATAACTGGCTATGGATTCCTATCTAGGATCTATCCTGACAAATAACTTTATGGGTTATTTTGAACTGAGAAGCCTGAGTTCAGTCATCTGAAGAACAACCTATTACCACAGGTGATTTGATGACACCTTTGTTCTTTCTAATGATATGAAACGTGCAAGTGAGTTGTTTGATAAGCTAAATGAAGCTCATCTTAACATTAAATTTACGAGCATGAAAACGAGTTCAGCTTTTTTGCACCTGAAGGTGAGAAAAAGAACTGACGGTAAGATTTAAAAAACTATCCATGGAAAAAACAAATGCATTGGACAATATCTTAACTATTACAATTTCTGTTCTGTCAGCTATAAACACTTTACAACACAGCTATGAAATTATGCCCTTCGGATAGGTTGCAGGAAGAACTAAAGCGTATTGAAAAGTGTCTCCAAGAGAAAAGATATCCTTGGAGAGTTATTATGAATTATGGAAAAGAGCAGATCCAGAGAAATAGGCAGCCAACTGGGGAAAAGAAGGTTTTTATACACTTTACATTCAAGGGAGAAACAGTATCCAAGCGAATAGACGCAAGAATCAAAGAAGCACTGAGGAGGAGCTTTGCAGCAGCTAAGCCTGTATCAGTATACAATACCGTGTGCCTTTTGAACTAGTCCAAGCTAGACAGTTACCCTACTCATCTCACCTTGAAGTGAATTTACAAATTGGCATGCGATTGTGGTAGCAAGTGCATTGGAAAGAGTGAGAGGAGGGCATCCATTATTTAACTCACACAGAATATCTCCAAGAATCTACCCTTAAAAGTAAACAGAATTCCAACCAGTAAAATTGCCAGACCCGTCTACCCACAGGATGTCAGGTTGAAACCTCGAGTACTTTTAAATTAATAAACATATAAAAAAGTGTATGAATTACTCTGTTTTACGGAAGCGGTTACAATAAAAGGCATCCAGCCTAACCTTTGGTTTGAGAAGAAGATTGTGGCTAGTCTCTCACTCTTTTGGTGAATATGACATGATCCTGTTTCATTTTCAATCTAATTCAATAACTTTATTTATTTATTCATTATTATTTTTCGTTTCCTACATTTCCTATCTCTATACAAATAATTGTCTTACATGTTACATGGACTAACAACTGTATTATTGTATGACTTTAGATTGTTGATTACCTAACTTTGAAATGTCTTATGTCCTAATAATCATCTTACTTCTAGACTGTATACAGCTGATGAGTGTTGGTGAAATAATATGGGGATTTCATTTGATTATGCAAACCTCTTCCTTCATTCTTTGTCCTAAGTTAATAAATTAATCTCTTTCTCAAATGAATAATCACTAAGGCTTACGGCAGAAAAAAGCAATTATTTTCGTTGGACGAAATTTCATGGTCAGGTGATTTCAGTTAAATAAATTGGATTGTTTAAACAGTTAAAAGACTGTAAGGTTTAACGGAATGAATTTTTTATACGGCTATATTTATAACGTTTTGTTTACTAAATTATTTGTATAGTGATACCATGCGGTAAATATAAACTGTATTCAACCTTTACCAACAGGTATGAAAGCTGTTTCCAAGAATTTTTGATATTTACTTACAACTAAAGAAATTAAAGTGTTCTGATACTGATGACAATATGTTTAAAAAAGTGCTTCTTTTCCAGAGATGATGTAACCAATAATTATCAGTACTACTTTCTGGGAAAAAAGTGATAATCAATTCTGTGGTGTAGTTCGATGTCCATGAAGAATATTAAAACATTTCATGATAACTATCAACAAAAGTCTGTTAAATATATATCGACTGAATTAACCAGAGGTTATTAGACCTCATTATTGCCAAGTATGAACCCATCAGAAAGTTATCGGGATTTTGTATTGCTGCAATTTCTTACAGCTTGAAGTTGATTATAAAATAGATATTAGTCTGGAATGATGTTCATGTTGTAGAAGGCGCTTCAGGTGTAGTTGTTGACGTTCCCTAAAAATGATTGGTTATCACTCAATAACTTATCTATTCAGATATAAAAATTCACAGTCGACTGTCTATTTGTTTAGATGATGCTATGATCTCATCAGTTATGCAACCCGGAAGGATAAAGTTTGCTTCTTTTTCTCTACTAAAAAAATAGATGAAGTATCTTTCCTTTCTCTCCAGGAATTTCATTTTTTAGCTTTATTCAAGTAGCTAGCAAGAGTTTATTAAGCTCCCGTCACAGAAATTTATTGCTTGAATTTGTAATTGATTTGTAGAAGGACAGATTTTGTGATAAACATTAATGGTTTGTGAATATCTTTCGTAATAATTCAGAGGGATTGAACAGAAAAACAACCTTACCACTGACTAAACACTTTCATATCATTAACAAGAATGAATCAGTCCTAGGTGATTATGATTGTAGTTCAAGGGGAACTCTAGGCAAAGACAGCAGTTAAACCAGTGTCCACAGGACAGATTTACATTTCCCCTTTCAGTCACCACCCAGTATCAATAAAGCAAGTCCATCGATCCACGGCCATCTCAGACAGTCAAACTGATATGGACCCATCAAGCAAATCAAGTATGTACACTAACAAATAATGTTAAAAATTTCGGTTTGTTTAAATAATAAAGTAAATCTTTGAAAAATGTATATAGTCTCAAAAGAATAAAACAGTCAGCTAGAATGGTGCTTGCACAAGAAAGTTTAATGCTTTTAGTAACATTATTTATTAAAAAGATAGTGAAAATGAAGTATTTATGAATAATACACGAATGAGAGTCATTCACCAGTTCAGTTTAAGGATATCTGGACATCAATAGTAATTTCAGAGCTAGTAATTTTACCACAGTTTTGGGGTATTAAATTGTATTTTATCTAGCATGTGACTTGTATTCTTGTTGGACAGTTGACTATTGACATAACGAACTAGGTTGGTAATCTAACTAACCTGTGTCATTTATTGAAAAAGAGAATGATTTGTATGTCAAAATAAGTGAAATTTTAATGTACTTACCTGAAATACAGTTAATAGAGCTTTTACGAATGTATCGAAATTCTGACCTGGTTTGCCATCGTCAAAATTAAACCTTTCGATAAATAAACAGAATTGTTGAATAGACTGAATTTGATAAGAATAGTAAACTCTATGAAAGAAGATACTCCAGTCTGTTAAAAAGTTACCTTATGTAAACTAAATTTCAAAATCAGACTCTTCGACGCAAAATAACTCATCTTTATGTTACTGAAGCTGGTGGCAATGAAAGGGCTGGTCAAAAACTAGTGTGTTTAGCAACTTTTTGACCATTGAGATTAACAGTAATTTCTATTAGTTGCTATCGATTTTATCTAGAGACTATTTGGGAAAATGTCTCAGCAAGTAAACTGTTTATATTTTCAAAGTTTAGTGAGTCTGAACATGCCATTTTGATGTTAGATGCAATGCTTAGGTGTCGCATATGAAGACGAAACACTCGTCCATTACTCTCAGGATTTCAGTCTTCCTCTAACTGCTGTCAGTACATGGTGAGTACCAACTTGAAATCAAGAAGTCCTCAAAATGAATTTATGAAGGCAAAAACCCAGTAATAACAGTTGAGTGCTGAAATTTATTTTCCCAATGGTTCCCAATATTGACTTCGTTTGTATTACAGACAGTTTAAAATGTGTTTTACACGTATGTCGCCTGAACATTGGCCAGGCCTTTCGGATTTATGCCAGTGAACAACAGCCTATTAGAACTTCGGTGTTGAACTAAAATAGAAAGACATATTGTTTATCTCATAGGTTAGTCGGTTCTGACTATATTCAGTACTTGTTGACCATTCTGCATGCTTAGGCTTGATGGTTGGCTTAAAGATGATATCGTCAGAAAGTTGTAGGTCTGACTGTATGAGTCTTCATCATGTGCAGCTTTAGGTATATTCTTCAATGCAGACGAAAAAACCTAGGAGGAAGACGGCGTGCAGACAGTATCTTTAATCCAAGAGAGTAACAGCGTAAACCGTTAATGCTCAAGATTCACACAAAACCGGGCTTCCAAGATTCTATGTACACATACATGAATCTTAAAATCACCTTTGTTGGTGGTTACCTCAGTTAAGAATAGTTTTATTCAATTTTATTACTGAAATGTTTCAATAATGCTCTGCATGTTCCAGACATTTATAAAATCTTTTATGTTCTAACCAGCTTGATGATAATATTTGTAAGTACAGGGCGGAATGACTCAAGTTCAAATCGATAAGTGCTCACCAATTCCATCTAAGTTGCAGAGATATATTTGGTGAGTACCAGCGGATACAAAAGTTATATATATATATATATATATATATATATATATATGTTCACACACGAACAATAACCTTCAAATTCCACCTTTGATGGTCACAATGTAGTTCAGTAATTAGAAAAAGCGGTAAGAAAACAAGTGTATTGAAACGTCAAACTATGTACGAAATACAACGGTTTATATATATGCGATGGCCTCGACTATTTCTAGACCATTCCAGAAGAACATATCCAGTCGAATTCGCCCCTTCAACCATTCAAATATTAACACGTAAGATGACAAGCTTTTTCCGAAAAATTCGAAAAAAAAATGATTGGTCGTGAAAGGCTTTGGGGATTTAGAGTTTCTTGTATGTACATGGGCAATATCAATGTATACTGTAATAATATGCTACTCAGTAGAGAACTTTGAAGTCCTTCTCTAGGTATCTCAGGTTTTAATCTATTTCAAAACAGTTAAATAAAAGGGATTATGTTGTTTGATAGAAAGTAGACTCATATAGCTCCCTGATATTTTCTGAGATGTCTTTAATAGATTACAAAAGTGTTGCAAGGATAAAAATGCAGTTCCTGTCATCATCAAACCAGTGCCTAGGGAATTTGGTACCTGCGTAGAGATAAATTTTAGGATGTTAGTGTTGATAACGAAATATACTGCTAAACAATTTGAGTAGTTAGAAACCGCGCAGGCTGTTCTGCAGAATTCACCTCTCAATTAGAAGTGTTCCAAACACCAGATGGCCATGCCTCTCTTTTAGGACTGGGCTTATCAGCGACGCACCCAGACAAATTCTGCTCACAGAGCCAAATTTTACAGACCACTTCAATCTGTTTTACTGATGTTTATAGACCTAAAATAGGATGATTCATATACAACTGATCAACCACGAAGTGAGAAATAAACTTCACAAAGATTAATTATGATAAACTTACTCTCCACCAAACAACTGCATTCCAAGTAATGCAAATATTAACATGAATAGGAAAAGTAGAAACAGAAGACTGAGTATACTTCGCATAGCATTTAATAGGGATAAGACCAGATTGCGTAATGATGCCCAGTATCTAAATTTTGAAGGCAGATAAACGAATATACGCATAAAGAGAGTATTTCAAGATAACTAACTAATATACAGTAGAAATATCCGTTCATATGCTGTAAAACTGAGTGATTTCACCAGAGCAAATACATTACAGAATATAAAGTTTGAATTCCTCTGTTAGAAATTAAATGACGTATCAAGTTTTAAATAATCTTATATTTGGTTTTATAAAAAGGTAATTTCGATGTTTACTAGAAATTAATTATTAAAAATATAGATGATTTATCAGGTGGATTTTATTCATACTAGAAGGCAGTGGAAATAAGGAGATGAGCTCAGTTTTACTTCAAGTACATCAGTTTGGAGTTACCTTCACTTCACTGAGTCTGATTCTTTTGCATATGATTTCAACCAGATGTATGTCATTTGACTTCCCTATTCCAACATGAAAATACAGTTTATCAAGGTATCGCACCACTTCTCTGTGTGATCATCTAGAAAAAATTGATTGGTAGTCTTCTACGAACTATAATCTCTAGGGTCTGGACAACTATCAAGGTTACTTACTGCTGACCAATTCCTATATCGTAAGTGTTGCTCGTAATAAACCAATTTCCAGTATTACTTATAAAAAAAATTCTAAATAAGATAATAAGATTGCTGAAAAGTACTCTGTGATCAATATAACAGCATTTTTCCTGTAAAATAGCTTATGCAGTAGGTAGGTAATTAATAATGCAAACGTCATTAATTTAAGTACTAGCAAAGTTTTTAAAAAACTATGATCTCTTAAATTATTCAGCATAAGGATAGATATTATGTTATTGCCTTTACTTTCACATCGTTGACTAGTAAGAATTGATCGGTCTGTATTAGCTGATGGGCTTGTATGTGAATGCCTTGACACTGATCGTAATTTAGGTGGCCTAGTGGATAACACTGTGAATTTTGAAGCAGGTGACTATCGGTTCGAGTTTTAGTAAGAAGAATGTCACTCACTTGAAGACTGGTGCATCTAACTTATGAGTCCAAAATAGGATGAAATGTGCACCCGGGACCTCAGTGTTAGTCACTGTCTATCAATACTATCAAAAGGACAGATCTTTGGTGAAACATTGTATTGACATCTATCAGTCTGGGACTTGTATACTATTTAAAAAGTTCCCACAAATGTAACCATCAGCTAAGAAGGCTTTTTAAAATATCTGGTTTTACTTATTCATTGCCTAGAGATCAGAGTAATATCAGTAACTTAAAGTAAGTCAGCAAAGTACTGTAACTTTTAACGTATACTTGTAACTGAAAGACAAAAAAGATGTATCAATAGCATATATGAAAATAACTCTATGGTTAATTACCTTTGTGAGCTATGAGTGCGAAATGATTCTGATTATTATGCTGTTAAAGTTTAACAAGCGTTACAGCCAAACTCCAGTCACCTATGCCGTTCTAGACAATTTCCGAAAGACTTCTACTCTATTGTGAGGAACAATATTTGCAACTTCACAGTCGGGTCACCCTAACTGTTTATGTACGATATAGAGAAGAGAAATAAGAATGACAGCCAACAGTTAACCTGTGGTACTATTAATGAAGATCCTTACATCCATCTGTGATGAATTTCCTCTTCATAGGTTGTAGAATACACTACATTTCGCTCCTCGTTTGGGGACTTTGGATATATTGAAGGGATTCACGGTATTCTTAGATGAAACTTGCACCCAGCTGATATGAGGTATTAGAAGGACAAATTGTATGACAATGCATAGGGGTGAACATTACTACTTGAAAGCATTCAACGGTTCTAGCAGGCTGAAAACGCAGGTTTCCCAGAACCTAATTTAATCCAACAAGAAATGTATGCTTACTACATAAACTGGAAGAAAATATGGAATTTCTGTAAAAGTATCTGTCCTATAAGAAGTTTTTTCAAAGATTTCTTCAAAACTGTATAAAATAAGGAGAAAATAAGATAGGAATTTTTATATCTTAGACAGAATATCCAAAAATCTTAGAAAAGGCTGGGGAAAGGATTTGGGCTGCGTAAGTGAAAAACTCTCTAGCTCCTAAACTTTTTATCTTTCACAATGATGTGTAAGCTTTGTATCAGTCAGTAACACTTAAATGCATATTAAACATGCTGCTCATCAAACTCCCCTCTTTTTATCAGAGTTCATTTATATGTGCATTCATCGTGAATTAGTTTGATGGCTTTGCTGAACATTCATTTTTACACATGGAAGATTGTCCGCCTCTGAAGGAAAGCCATACAGTAAAAATGAGGCAATAAATTCTCGCCTGGGTAGGAACAAAAGACCCACATTTACACAGGTGTTTCGTAACCCACAGCTGTAAGTGATATCATTTCTAAGATGACTGTTCGTCATCTTTTGCCAAATATCATTTCATCTTTCAGCCGTATCATACAGCTGGAAGTAACTAAGTCATGACTTTAAAGTGTATAGGGGTGTATAAGGGTTTAACTCGACAATTCTTACTTTATGTCTGATAGGTAAGTAAAACATTCAGGTTTATAAAAGCCAAAATACGCTTGAAGAGATAGTCTTAACATCATCATCCGTAGCACTAGACAATAGTTGGTAATTGAAGTTACTAGCTACAGATAACCGTGAATTGTTTCTGAGTAAAATCATAGTGCGTACACAGAAGCAAGATCAGTGACAGTAAAATAAATAATCATTTTCTGATAGTGGAGTGACTGTTCTTGAAGCTACTGCCAAGAAGCTTCCAGCCCATGACAGGCTCTAGATAAGTTTTGTACGAATGTGCACACGAACAACTAAAGTACGCTCAAACCCTTAGTGTAAATTATCAAAAAAGAAGCTATAAAGGTGTGGGCAAATAGTTCTTGGTATTTGTCATCTTTCACTCAGTGTACAGTGATTTATCTCGCATTGGAGGTTGAGAAATATCAAAGATCAAGGACAAAGGAAATTAATGATTATACTACCATACTATATGGTTTACTGAAAATCATTCACGGCATTATGGAGATTTCACCCATGATTTCAGAGGTATCTGGTTATGAGATGGGTCCTTCATTCACTGGAGAACGAAATCGTAGGTGATGTGACGTAATATGCTAAGCCAAAATGTTGGAATTATTAAATCTGGTCACATAGTAGGGTTCGATTTCTAAGAAATTAAGTAGACGATCACTTTACAAATTATATACCAATTTTGTGATCAGCATTAATATCTCGTATGATTAAATTGTCCTTTAAACTGACGCGCTACTGTGTTAATTTGGTTTTTATTGAAAACTACCTAGCCAAGACCACCGATATACCTATCAATAACTGACAAGGTTTACTGCTGAAAAAATGAGTGATTAATAGCCGCAATAATAGGTCTCCTAGCATGGTGACCGCACTGCACAATAATCCATATAATTCGGTCAGAACTCAGGACTGGACAAAATGAAACTGGTTACTCTTCGGGGACCAATCAGTGTATGTAATCCATTCTTTAAGGAAGTTATTCACTGCCCAAATAGTTTAATGCTTAGGTTTCTTAATGTATATTTGGGTGACATGGTTTTTAATCTCCGATAGGGTTTCAGTCCCCTTGAAGTTGTAGATGTGCTTTGGTGACGAAACCTGGCAAGCAGGAAACTTTGACTAACAGTTTCTTGCTTATCACACTCAACTATTTAACACCATTCAGGAAGTCTAAGCTAACACGGTTATGTAGCAAAGTAATACTAGGTATTTTCCACCATATGATTCTTTCTATAGAGCCTAAATATTTATTTTATTCACGCATATCAGGAAAACAAATTTCATTCTGAAAAAATGATTGACTTTTTCTTTGAAACTTTAATAAACATCCGAGTTTTCTTCTCTCCTGAAATACATTTACAAAAGTTTTTAAACGAAAATAAAGTAGATGTCCTTGTGACCCTATGTTTTCGCAAAGAACATTAAAGTGATTTCCGACAACCACTTTTAGTGTCTAATGTTAACTGGCGTATACATAAATTAAATTCAGATTATCTAAGCGAATAAACTTTGCGAAAGCCTATAAAAAAAGGAGAAGGGAGCGACAATTTTCTCAACTCATATATTTATATATATACATAGCAAGTTTTAACTGTTTTGCTTAGTTCTAGAAAAACCCGCTGGGCAAGAAATCATTATTTTAGTCTTTCGGCATAACAAATTTTATACACTTATCATAGGTAACCTGACATTAAAGTGAGGCCAACAAAAGCGTAACATAAGGTTGAGGTGAGTTGCCAAAGTTTATCTAGAGTTAAATAAACAATTGGAATTTTTTCTTTGTGTAGCTTAGGGTTTACAAAAGATTTCTAACGATGAACATACAAGTGTAAGTGGTCTACACTGCGAAAAGCCATTAACATATGATTAACAAACAGATGTCTCCAACTTTGAACCTTGATACATTGAACAAATTAACTCCTGACATAAAGCACTGATACTAGTAGTGTAGATACAAATCAGTTGTCTAGTTACTTCAGTATCAACCACTAGACTAGGCAATCAAGTCTACCATAACTGATTTGACTTGAAGAGTCGACCGCCATCATTCAGTGTTGAGTGCATAAACATAAAATGTTGTTGAGACACAATTTGGTATGATTTCTGACATTCAAAGATTTACATAACATTGATGAAAAGCAACAATCTGAACGAAAAATATTCTTTTCAATAAATTCGCATCAGCTTCTACAGTTATGGAACGCATTTGTACAGCGTAAAAACAAACCAAGTTAGGAACAAGTACATCATCAAAATGCAGTGAGAATAATGACTATACAGAAAGCGACCTCCCTTTGTTAAGTTGTCACTACGAAGATAACATACACATAACTGAATGATGTGATAGATGGCAAATGAAAAGACAACCAATAAAGAAGACAAGGGTGGCCTTCAGAGGAAGAATCACTTTCGAACATATTCTTTCTGAACGCAAACTTCAGGTTTAACCAGTCTTATTGCTACAGCCTCAGGTATTTTGATTAGGGGTTGGAGATTTACACTTCGTATTACTTTTGACACACGATGTATGACGTTTCAAGCTTTATTAGCATCTCTGTGTGGTGCCTTGTGTTTACTAGATGTGTTAGGTTTGAACTTTTCACTACTTTCACTTTACCTTTTCTAAGCCAAGTTGGTAAATTCACTAATATACGGAAATGCACCGGCCTAATTGCACGCCCTGTGTAACTTGTTAAAAACAAATAGCTAAACTGATAAATGCAGAATGAAAGGCTAAGATTAATTAGGCTATGATTTAATGTCGGGTTGAGGATTGGTGGGATACTGAAGAAGATATACAAAGATGACCTGCATGCAACTTTTTTTGACTACACCTTGTGATTGGATGTCACTTGGAGAGTCTCTCTTTGAAATTTAATTACAGAAACGAAAGCTTATTCTCCACTATCACCACTTCCTGTTCGGGATTACTGTAAGCCATGCTAGCTCTGATTAACTTATCTGTCTATCCGTTTTCACTCAGAACATCACGGATACACGTTAGGTTTTCTTCCCCACGATCCTTGAAACAAATCGATGTTACTCTGAGTGATAGACCCTTGATTATATTACGTTTGTAAGCCATCACGACGAAAATGAGAAAGTGTGTTTACTGTACCTTAAACGTTGGTTTTCCATGTATATATATATATATATATATATATATATATATATATATATATATATATATATATATATCCCACTGCACAGCCATCTTGTTTTCTTGTGATTAACACATCAAGAAAATATGTCGAATCACTGATTTCACTTTCATATGTAAAATGAACTGATGGATGAGAGCTGTTGAGGTGTTTCGGAATTGAATCAAGGCATCACCTTAAGGTAGTGAGATGATATGAACCTGTTAAAAGGTAATACGATCTTTCAGAATGCAGATGTACTTGAATGAGTTTACATTTTGAAGAAAAACATATCTACAGGTTGAAACGCTGAGAATGCTGATTCTTCGTTGTTCTTGCATACACCTTGAAAATATATTATTGAATTGCTTTAATGCATTCGAAATTAATTTGAAGCACTGAATTTAACAGTGCATCGATGAAAAAAGCAGTAATAGAACAACAGATAGATTAGTATGAACTACGTTTAAATTAACAGCCATTATTTAGTGGGTAACCAATTTTCCAGTGTTAGAAAACGTTTTGTGTGGTTAAGAACAAGAAATTCTAAGTTATGTGAATCTATTAACCGCGTTCAGTATGTTAGACTTCGAGCACGAATCAAACCAGTCAAGTAGTAGTTCTAGCCAAGAGCAAACTGCACAAAATTAAGTGTATACGGACCAAAGAAAGGAATGATTCAGTATTCTTAGACTAATCACTGGTTTATTGTTGCTCTTCACAGCTCAACTTCATTCGTAGTACAATAAAAAATCAAAGAAAGTTTGACATTATTTCAAGTGTGAACTTTCTTAGATGTCTACGCGATTAATTTTAGGTAGACACAACATGCATCAAGCATAGTGATAAAGTTTTGATTTTCACTAACTGAGTCACACTACAAATTAAGTGAGGAAGGTTAACAAATATTTAGTTCAAACTTGGGAATCTCTATTTTCAAAGAAAGGGGTTTTTATTGTAAAGGTTGTTTTCTGGTACACTTAAATGTTGCTTCTAGAACAGTAAAATATTGAAATTCCATGCTCTTTAGATTCTCATGTCATTCTCTTTGATACAGATTTCAATCTAAGCAGTCACTGACGTTGCAAGAAATCCTTTTATTAAATGGTTTTAATTTTCCTTATTTGCAAGATGAAAGTATAATGACCGTTTTTACGTTAAATTACAACATATCAATATTCATTAGTTAAGTGAAAATTTGCATGAAATTATCAAAAAATATACATACCTTGTAATTTTAAATATTCTCAGTAGACGAATACTCCGTAAAGCAGAGAATCCAAATGAATCTGATGGATAGAAAATTTGCCAAACTATTTCGAACAGACTAGCAAAAACAACCTGTTGATAATTGACAAAATTAAGTATGAAAGATAATTATTCTCAAGACAAAGAAGACAACACACCAATACATTTCTAGTATTCAATAAAAAGTCAGTCTTCTACAAAACAGGTATTAGGTTCTTTTGGATGGGGTTAGTATTTAGGATATAACATCATTTTGTTCCAATTTAAGCGATCTATCAAGATACTTAAACACTTCACTGACTGAAATGAGCAAGATAAAACTAAGCTTTTACTCACACGGTATATAGTACATTCTTTTTTATGAAGTAGGTAAGAGCTTAAGCTTGGAATAAATTTCGTGGTAACAATTTTTTACCACTTGATAACTAGGTTTTAAGAGAAAATTGTAATCTTTCCTCATAAAATAATTTTAGACTGCTACCTGGCTTTTATTTTCATCAGTTTGGCTTGATACACACTTTCAGGGTCATATACGGTTCTTGCATGACAAAAATTCGCATCGTATCGACTGCAGGTGGCGGCACAGATAAGCATGTCAAAGAGAGGATTGAAAAAGAAGACAGGCTTTCATTCACCTGAAATCAGTGTCGAGATCAACTTCACCCTGTTCAGCATTACGAGGAAGATCCGAATTCAAGTCAGTGCTTCAACATGGTTCAGAGATTAGTGCGTTACGAAAAGCATTTCCAACAAAATACAGATATTCATCAACTGTCCACTAATTTGCACTTCACGTCATTGCTGAACGGTTTACCTTTTATCGCGACATTTTCTCTCAGTAAATAAATTCAATGTTAGATGTTGATTTGTCGTTCTGTAAGCTTTTTAATTTTGTGGTGGAAATTTCATCACCGGGCTTGGTTATATTTTCAGTACTGGCTTTATTCATTCAGTCACTCACTTATTTATTGAATCTTTATGAGCTTATTGTTAAGGATATCACCATGTCTGGCGCAAATGAGTAACAAAGCTTAGAGAACACCAAACAACCTTCAACTTTACCCTGAGCTGCGAATCTTATCCACCGTCCAAAAGAGGCATATTTCATACAATTCTTCCCACTCAAAAAATTCAATAAAGCGAAAAGAACAATGGTAGCAGAATTAGCATGCTAATGTCAAGTCAGGGCTTCTATATGGTTAAGAGATTAGTGGGTTACGAAAAGCATTTCCAACAAACTACAGATATTCATCAACAGCTACCGTCTACGCTAACTCAATACAGAGCATCAGATAGATGGCCAGAATAATAAGAATAAGCAACAAAATCTGTGGCCTGCCTACAAACCAACGAGGCAAGAAACTATCGCCAAACAAATGTACAGAAGAAAGTGGAGATGGAGATTGAGATGGTCATACACTGAGAAAACAATTCGGTGACACCATGCGACAGGCCGTCGAGTGGATTCCAAAGAGGGAACGACGAGTTGGGTGTCCGAGGCGAGGGTGATATGGAGGAGATGGTGTGAGGAAGAAATGAAGGCTTGTGGCAGTCGTGAAGCCAGGTTGAAAAGAGTGCAGACAAGAGAGTGAAATGGTGACGTGCTACTGAAACCCTATATTCCACTGGGAATCCAAGGGACAAATAATATTAATAATATTTCTTAGACTCTCCTCAGCTGCTTTACAACCTATAGAATCTTTATGATGAGTAACACAAAGCACTTTAATAAATCGGCAAAGTCTTATAAGAATCGCGATAATCCAGGCAAGAGGACTAACAATTGCGATAGTAGTTAACAAAGATTCAGGTTGACTGACATTGATGAAGCTGTTAAGACTACTCAATGGTTAACTACTTATGGTGATAGAAGGAGCGTTCGAGAGGAGATAGAAAAACAGTAATGCAAGCAAGTATGTACATATAAATAGGTGGGGAGGGGAGGGGCGTTGCGTACGTTCAATGTCATTCTAGAATTGGTAAAAACGATGTGACAGTTAGCTTAGTGAGAGGTCAGTAGGCTTTAATTATATTGAGAAGGGAGATGAATACAAGTGAGTGAGTGAGTGAGAGTAGGTTTTGAAATAGGTGAAAAAATGAAGTGAAAAGAGAAATGATGGGGCATGAGATCTTGTAGTAGCAAGTTTAGGAGATGAAAATTGCTGAGGTAAAGCGAGATTGATGACAGTAACTTCCTGAAAACATAGATAAGCTAACAGTTAAATAGTGAGTTTCGTTTTTTATTGGTCACTCTTAACGACTTTGATAAGTCAACTTTATGCCCTTATCAAGCAAATGTAGAGCAATTGAAGTACTGGAACACTGACAACCCTTAATGCTCAAATTTTTTGTAATATGTTCGATATTGGGGACAAGAGCGTTTCGTTTGATATACGCATGCTTTCTTACGTATATGTGAATTGGTAAACATTGTTGAAAGTAACAAAATTTGGGGATTTTATCACTTTGGAATATCTCAAACATGATTTAGTTTGATACATATGGACTGACGTGGTGGCTAGATAAGTGATTTTTATTGCAATACTCAGTTGTGACTCACGTTTGTGGCGATTTCATCCCCTTTTAAAGGCAAGGTATAGTTTGATGAGATTTTTGTCAACTTTACTGCACTCTACTTTTTCTGTTTTGTCCTACCCTATTTGTCAATGATTTGTTTTCGGTAACCATGTTGGTTACATGTCAAATTTGTATCTTAATTATCCTGGTAAGGATTTTACTACATCATGCACTGACCATTTCCTTGTGATACTGAATAAAGTTGAGGATAACAGTTAAATAATTAAACTGTAACCCCGTAGATAAAGGAAGAATTTGATAATTTAGGTCATTACAGAAATCATCAGTACACAAAAGAAAAAGGCCTTAGGAAGTTGTTAGATTTCATTTAGTTAGCGTTTAAGTTACTTTAAAATGATATGAGATACCATCAGGTTTCCTATCAGTTATTCCCTATTAAATGTGAGTTAAACCTTGATCTGTGCGCTGCACTACTTAATTTGCATCGTCATCAAGGGAAATCAGTTTAAAAAATTATTCATTACTTGCTTCGAGATATGATACCCTGAAGTTCTTATGAAAAGTCACGATCTTTGGGGAGACTGAATTGAGGTGATTACAGATACTGAACAATGGCACTGAATGAAGATTGCGCTATGTCACGAACTGACACGAGGAAGGAATATGTTGGCCATTGGATTCCAATCCGTAGTAAATACCAGATTAAAATGGGATTTACTTTGTTATCTCTCCGTTTTTGCTCAGATCTCATTACGAATTATATGATAAAAATAATGTGATTATTTTATATGATACAAATAGAAAAGATTACATGTGAGTGTACTGACTTTTCAACTTACCGCGAAATCAAAAATATTGAATGTTGAGCGAAAATAAATTAAACAACCTAGTCCATAAATTTTTACAATCATTTCAAATAGAAAAAGACCAAGGAAAATAAATTCTGAGTAATCTGTTATAAAAACAAAGAGAAGAAGTGATCGCAACAATATTTTCTATTGATGAAATAATTACAATTAATAAAACAGCATAAAATAAAGGAAAGAATGTATGTTTTTAATTAGTTAATTATTATTGTGAAATGACTCATAAAGGTTGGAAAAAATTGACCCTACTTATCGAAGCCTCAACGGCCTAATTTAAAGTCATATTTAAACATCTCTCTGGATGTTACTGGAGACGGTTGGACTGTATGATACATAATTTAGAAATGGAAAACATCAATCACCTATTTTGCAGGAAGATACTTTCTAAGACACTCAGAGGTTATGAAGTTAACATTTAAAGTGGTTATAAGAGAAGAGAACATACTACTCCTCCTCTGTTTATAGTCGTTTTTCGTTATGGTCACCTTCATTTCATATGCTGATAGTGATTACTGAATTCTGGTAGTCTGTAACTATATTTACGTAAGTACGATATTCTTTTTATTTCACATTTTAATACAGTTATTTGTTCAGTTCAGTAACCATTCTATGATACTGGTCACCTCTGTCTTTGATTGATAAAATGTGTGATAAAATATAGGTCAGTTAACACATTTAAAAGAAGTAAGTTACTGGCTGATTTGAGCCTTAAGTATTCTACTAAACGTTTTGTAGGATGCTAACTACTGAACTGTAATCGGCTACTGTTTATGTCCCCTGAAGGCATCTCATTGCCAGTAATTATTAGGCCACCACAAGTAGCTAAGTTCATGAGTTATATTTTACGCTAAGGTTTAAGTATGTATGCTCATTGAGTTTTTGTTGGTGTTAAAGCAAAGGTATAGATCTATACAACTAGTTCTCTAAATCTCTATGGAATCCCATGTTGAACTTATAAGTATAGTGTACTCATGGGTTAAATCGAGAAGTCACAATAATTGGATCTGTTGATGCATAATGTTTTATGTTCTCTGAGATAAGCTTACAGAAATCAAATTTTGTACACCTGAATGGTTGGATGAATTTAATACGCCATTAAAAGATCCAATATATTATTGTTAAGCATTCAGTTTCTGGATGATCGGATTAGAACCTTTTATGTACCATAGAGTATACATAATCTTCTTCAAAAGAGGGGATACGAAACTAATTACATGAGCATGCCAACGTTTATTTAAACTTCTACATTTACTAGGATTTTATTTCATAAATAGTCAAGTTACACTTAGGTACTGTGAGTCACTGACTTTCTCTCACTTAGTTCTTATAAACGTTCCTTGAAGAAATGGTGTTTTATTAAGTGACCATTGTTAATTCTGTAGTGTTACACGAAGACAAGATAGCTAACTCTTTTTATAACATTTTAGCATGTAATATACATTTCTAAAGTAGTACTCTGAATCACACGTTGTAAGTGCTTAGCTCATAATAAAGTGTTTCACTACATAGGAGTGAAATCACTCGTTAATGCGCTTCCAAAAACTGAAGATCATACTCGAATTTCGATGAATTACAAGCTGAGTAGGCTATGGAGCCTGCATATTGTTTCATTTTTCTGGATAACAACTTTGTATTATCTCAGTTCCTACCTTTTCTAAAGGAAAATAGCAATATATGATAGCTATTTTGACCGATCACTTGCTATTATTATGTGACAATTATTTATGACTGCACTGTGTTATCAAATCCTTTACGCGTACATATCAGTCCGCAGAAATATCTTGTCTACCTTTATTCACCTTTTGAAGAGCATTCACTCTTGGTTAAAGGAGTAACTTTTTCCCCTGGATTTTCAAGTGTTTCATGCAACATTAAACAATGGTTCTTAAAAAACTTCACTAGAAAGCTTTAGATTTTATTGCATATTTGATTTCAGCTTCAGAGTAGCAGTTAACGTAATAAATTTTTGAAAACGAAGTACACAGATTCATAATGTACCCCATAAAGTTATCTAGGAATTGTGAAGCGAATGGTCTTCAAAAGATGGTACACTAGCAAGCAGAAATGGCTTTTAAACACATTTCCTATTAACATATGCAACGCTCAGTAGAACCCGCTGGACATAAGTTGAACTGAATAGATAAAGTCGAACTGTAAACTACTGATATACAGGACGAGAACAACAACATGTTCAAAGGTTGAATAACGAAGTTGAAAACTAGGTATTGGTGGTTTGATTTTACATTCTGTATGATAGTGTACATTTGTTACATCGACTGAAATAAAAGCCCTTGCATGAAAGGATACTTATGAATTATACTAAAAAAATATGATTAGGAAATAGGACTAAGCATAAAAACTCACATAAGAAATCTGTTAACCAAGCTGGTTGTCCATAAAATTCTATAGAGACACATAATGCATTAAGCAATACCAGCATAATTACAAACATATAAAACTTTTGTGATTTTATCAGACGTCGTACTGCATATCTACAGTAAAAATATTAAAAATAAAATGTGCAGGAAAAAACAATTAAAATTTAATGATTATAGGGAAGTTTGAAATGTAATAAACTATATAACCTATATTCTGCATCGGACAGTTCCCCCTTGACTACACTTTTCCTAAAGATGGACTATTTTAACAACTAAAACGGGAAACAATATCACTGAGTAAACATTCTGTATTATTCTAGAACCTTTTCTCATAAGTAACCCTTTTACAACATCAGTGTAGTAATCAACATTTTTGATAACGGCACCTACCTTCCCTCCAGCTTTCTATACTATAATATAAATAAAAAGATTCCGCCTATTGAAATGTGTTTTCTTGATAACCACAGTTATGTCAGTGATAAAATGCCTGTTTTCTACGATGAAGAACATTATATGATTTACTGAGCTCCGGTTAAGCGGCGGCCTGCTTAAATCTTAGGCTACCAAAAAAAGTTCCACCAATTAAATTTCAATCGAATTCTTTTCTATCAGGTTGTTTAAATTTTTCAAATGTCTTTTGAACGCATCATGTGCTCTCGTACGTTTTTAAAATGTTTTCAAACTTTCGTTCTCAAGCTAAGAACAAAACAAAGGAAAAACGTTCCGCCGGTTGGGAAAGTATTTTTAAATGCCCAAAACACTACATTACTACTCCCAAGATATCTTTAAGGGATTGTGAAATACTGTGCTGGCTAACTGAACTGACATTAAAATTACACTCGATTTTGTGTTAATTCCTGAATCGAGAACAGATGCTAATGTTACACTAGCTACCCGTTTCACTGTTATGCCTTCAATACTGTTATTACTAACATTGTGCAGAAATAATAATTTCTTTTAAAAATATTGTACGGAAAGCGAATTTGTTGAAATATTCTATGTTGAAAATTCCATACTTATCATACATGCTGTTTGTTATAAAGCGATTATTGTTATAAAATATGTTAGTTGAAAATCTATGGTGAAGTTTGTAGAAAAATATGACGACTATTTATCTGGTATGGGTCAGCAGTAATCAGCAATAGACTGAAATATTACCAAACTATATAAGTTCAATCACTACTACTTTTACTTCTGTTACTAATTATAGTAATAGTCGTTTGATTTCAAACAATATATATATGATACAGTATGGAATTCTCAGCATGTAATACTTCAAAATATTCATTCCCAGTACAATATTTCTAAACAAAATGATTATTGCATTCAAATGATGTTAATGATTATTGCATTCAAATGATGTTAATGATAAGAGTACCAAGGCAATGATGTGAAACAGTCAGCATTAGATAAGCGTCCGGTCAAGAGTAAAGAATTAACCGAGAAGTATCCGTGAGTTTGAGGGTACCGGTTAATTTATTCAGTACAAGAATTTTGCAATTCAAGCTAGGTATCCAAGGAATAGAAATTTAATGTAGTTTTTCCCACTGAAAAGTTCATTTCTATCTAACGAGGCATTGTTTCCTCCATTTTGTTGTTAAATTGAGAGACGACTAGTTGAAACATTTTCAAAATGTGCAATAGTACATGTTTCTTTCACGGAACATATTTAAGTGATATAAAACAGATTGAAAGGAAAGAATATGATGTATGCGTACAGTTGAAGATTTCGGTAGCCCAGAGTTCAAACAAGCCGCAGTGTGTCTCAAACGTTTACTAGTGTATTACAGTATTTGTCACATTATTAAAATGTTGTCATCTATGTTCGAGCAACTCTAGTCATGTTCATTAAACTAGGAAATCTTTGCGGTGCGGTGAATATTGAGATGATTTTATTTCTGTCATGATAGTCCATCGCTGAGTGAACTGAATTGATCGGTCTGTAATAGTTTATGGGCTCATTGCCGTTTGGCTCGATGTTGTCTGTTTGAATTATACATTTACGATAGATGGTGGCTCGTGGCTGGGTCTAGACTGCCCGTTTCGTTCTGTTTGCGACTAGTTAGCCGGTTGTACCTGCCTCTGAGTGAGCTATCGTGACTCGGTGGTTTAATGCGTAACGCTCTGGCGTTTGAAGCAGTCGTCCCCGAGTTCGAGTCCCAGTGAGAACAACATCACTCACTGGTAAGCAGGCATATCTAGCCGTCGTGCTCCAAACTAAACGAAACGCATGTCTTAGATTCTACTGCTTGTCACTGTCCATCAATAATGTAGGACATACTAATTCTAAACCTTTGCTTTGGATAAAACGACTAAATTTCATTTCCCGGTCCCCACTATTTTTGACAGCCAATAATTTTCCATCATAACTTTCATCGAACCATAGTTTGATCTAGCAAACTTTGTTGTTTTCAATAGTTCATATCATCTCTAGTCGACAGATGGATTTTGTCAAACATCTAAAACAGTGAATGCATAGTAAGACTTAAATCCGATACAGGATTTTACCGAAAATCTTTTCGTATTCTGCCCATAAACGCGATTAGTACATATGTACATGAAGTACAAATTACGCTATCGAAATTTCATTTAAGTAATTGTCATTGTTATTATCGATTTATAAGAAAACGCTGGAACGTAAGAACATCGTACAACACATGAACCTCAGAACAACTTACCGAAATCGTTTATGATACTGAAATAAAGTCTCAGTTCCAGGTATCTTGAATTTTCTCTTTGCTTTCAATTCTACGCATAATTCAAGGGAAGCGAAAGAGTGGAGTGGTTAACAGACATATTCTTCTAGCACTTTGGAATTTGTATACTTACATGCATCATTAATTGTGATAATCAAACAGACTTTGAATCTTCTACATTTTTAGGCTGATATATTTATGTTCATGTGAATCACTCAATGAAATGGAGCAGTTAGGTTGTGAACAATGGTTGTTATTGATGGATTTCAAACAACCTGACCTATAAGTGTTGACTTCGTGTAAACTGTGAGGAATCTATCTTTATAATTGGTATCGGGCACTACCTGTGAAGTCAATTTAAAGGCCACCCTAGCAACTTCTAAAATGACCAATCAAGTTATGGTATTTCAGCTAGAATAAGAGTTTTTTATAAAATAAAGAGACGTGGTTGGTTATCTCAATCGTTGCTAGGGTGGCCTTTAAAATCACTCCAGTCAATGTGTGTTTCATTAAAACTACAGTTAGTCATTGCAAGCGGTAGTATACTGTTCAGTACTCAAAATCTTCAGCTTAATGGACAAGAACTAGTGATCCACAGGCTGTAATTCAGTAGATGCATTTTTTCAAAGGCTTTTTACTGTTTCTAAGACAACGGGAATTTGTTTTTAGACATCTTTTGTTCTGGTACATTTACTCGGTTTTCTAATAAACGGAGTGTTTCGTTTTTAAGCTTTATCTCGATTCTTTTAAAATTCTATGGCCGTTTTCACTGTTTTTATCCTACATATTTTCTCGTATTACACTTCTCATCTTGGTATTTATTAAGTTTGAAATGATGAACGAAACACACATGTTAAAAGCCTGATTTTCTGTTCATAAATTGCGCTATATTATTACGAAATAATATGTTAATTACTCAGTTTAAACTAAAAGTGGTTAGGGTCTGTTAAAAACAAAACATACTTTGGATAACTCTCATTATGAACGAAAATAAACTGTGGACCTAACGTTTTGTAACAATAGAGCCTCATCCTGTAAATGAAGCATAAAATGCAACCAACGAACCAGGCAATCTGGTATTAAAATGTATTGTGTTCCCAGGTCAGAAGTCTGGTGTTATAGTACTTACAGCTGTGAACTTGAATTTCATGCTTATATTACTTCTTCAGAAAACTGATATCGCCTCAACGACCAGTTCAAGCTTGCATCTTTATCTTTAAGATTGATTATCAAAATGCATGTAGAAAGTTTTAAACTGTTTCTTTTGCGTAGGTTGAATTTCAGAGACAAACAAAATTATGACTTCGGTTCGTTTAAGCGTGTTGTCAGGTGTTATTGACTAATATTTTTGTTTCTGTCTCTCTGTCTGATATTTCAATTAATCTACATTCATTTGCGAATGGAGTTTACTTTCCAAAAAAGTTTCTTTGCTCTGCGTACATCTTCCCTGAACTTTGTTCACCCATTTGTTTTTAATTATTTTCTCCAGAAAAATTGTTTTTCTTTTGTAGACTCATCTAGTGTGTTACGGTCAGCATTTCAAATAGCACAGATGAAAGAAACTGTTGAATGGGGCGATAACTTACTCAAATATATTTAGTCTTATTTTCATGCGAATGTTAGGATATTTAATGTTCCGATTAGATGCATGCATACAACCGTATCCATCAGAATCTATTGCTGCTGGATATTTAGCTATTCTGAATCAGTGTATATAACGAATCTATAGTAATTTCCTAGTTTTATCATTTTGAAACACTTATAGTGACCTTAGATCAGCTGATAAATTGTGTGTTAGATCTTCAAGTAGTATCCAGGCATCTGCTTAGGAGGCCATTTACAAACGGTAATCAAACAAGTCGCTCGGGTATAATAACACGAAACAACAATTTTTTAATGTATAACAACTGATATACATTTCAAAGGGGGTGGCTTTGGTACATTAGTAGCTTACTGGAGAACATTTTAGTGTTTAAAGCGTTTGGTACTGGGTTCGAGTTTCTGCAACACCATCATTCACTGGGATGCAGGTACATCTAGCTAATGAGTTCAAAATGGGGCAAACCTCCCATCCAGGTTTCCACTGTAGGCTGCTATCAAGCAATCTATAATATAATTAGTAAGTGTTAAAATAAATTATCTGAAAGAGTTAACTAATACTTTGAAGCAAAGTACAGCTTCTGTAACCATTCGGAATGTTCAAGCTATCGAGAAAATCTAAGTATGAATAACTGCTAAAATAATCGACAAACTTACCAGCCTCATAGTTTTCCAGTTCAGCGGCGATAGCACGTTTCTCAGCATCATTCGATCTCCTCCTAATTTTTTCTGCTCGTTTTCTGGCTATCATGACAAGAAAAGCAAAACTTATGTGAGAATGTTCTTATTTAGGATTAGAATATCTCAGATTTTTTTATCTATGTAAACTGATTTCTCATCGGAATGATTGAAACTTACAAAAATTAAAATACTTCTGCCTTTATATATTAAGTGAGACTGAATTTTCTACGCTTCTGAGCCGTCCAAATCATTTGACAGGGATACGTTGCTGTAGTAATCAGTTTACCAGCAACATACATTCTTACTCAGTATAAACTCACTGCCAGTATCTGGTATGTTGCCATGCAAGTTTTATGTAGCCTCACGAACCTCAGTGATTATTATTTCAAACGAAAATTATGTGAAGTGGTCAATTTTGAGGGTAATTTTAATTAATCTCTTCATTTATTGTAATATTTTTTTAAATGTAGAGTGGCACATTAAGCTTATATAGAAACATATTGGATAGCGGCAGTGTGTGAATTCAGTCTAGTCTTGTTATTAAAGTCACAGTTTGCCTCCAAATGGAAATATTCAGTGTTTTTAAATGGTTAGGAGTATTTGTATCTCACCATAAACTTTGAGCTGTTAATGTTATTTATAAAGGACACAGAGCGTTCGCTTTCTAACTGTGTGGATTTGAGGACTCTTAACTACTGGTAATGTATTCTTCGTGTTTAGAAAATAAGACCAAGTATTTAAGCATGCAGGATTGCCTGTATTATTCAACTAAAAGAACATGTGATCCTGATAACTGTCTATTCAGTATCTCATATAAGGCAATGTGCTAGAGTGATGTTCAGTCAGTATGTATGGAAACGAAATGTGTTTTAGCCAACCTATTTGTAGTGGAAAGTGGTTTGAAAACGCCACTGTAGCTGGAAATATTTCTTTGAAGATTTGTTGATTTAAAATCTTTCGGACACTTTTACAAAGGCAGTCAGCAGGAAGTTCTACACGACCTTGGTTTTCTGTTTATTAGCACTTTTAGGCAAGGCGTATCTCTAACCTTGACACAATTGATGTCCCTCTCGAGAATCCAAGCTGTCTCACCCATTACTGTAGTCAGCCATGTTACCAGTGTGCTATTCGAAGAGCGGTTGGCCTCCCGTAGGGTCGTGGTGCATCACAGAAGTGTGCCTCCTAGCCTGGTGGCCACATATGCGACCGATCGATGGAATTCGGTTAACACCCAGGACTGGACAAGATGAAACTGATAGCTCTCCAGTAAATAATCGACAAACTTTATCTATTGGGTTCATGATGTGATTATGGATTTTATAGATTTAGTTCAGTAAATTAACAATCAGAAAATTAAAGCGGGAATAACAACTAGTGTCTTTTGTTTGCCAGGTATCCATTCTAGATAAGTAGCCTAGCAGATATTACATCTGGTTTCAGTTTCAACGGAAATACTAGCCTTAAAATGAAGTATAAATGCTTAGTTGAAGGGTGTTAAATTAGTTGAAATGTGCTCCCTTGTTTAAACTGTTAACCACTGTTCAACAATTACTTAACTGCATAAAATTTCATACTATCATAATTTTTGAACGAACACTTTTGCTCAATGTTATAATACCCAATTTTGCAAAGATTTTCATCCCTACTCATTTATTTACTTGAGATTCGTCTACACAAATAGTTTGTTACTTTAGTATCTTAAATCTTTTTGCAAGGAATTCAGTGTGAAGTTGAATTTACTTACCTTTAATAATTTTTAGTCTTTGCATAAATGAAGTTTGTTCTTCAGCTAAAATGACTTCCTCTAAAATTGGAAAACAAGTAAAAAGAAAGGAGTGAGAATCATATTTTTTTTAACTGGCTACTGTCAAACAAGTATAAATTTTGAAAGCGTTACATTTGTATAAGCAGTTAGGCGGCTGGTAAGTGCATTAATGATGTTGACTGAAAAACGCTGAAGTTATCATCTAAAAGCAATTTGTTTAGATACAAATACAACATTCACCTGTAATTCCTATTATAAGTAATTATAGATTTATTACTGACTATAAAAATTTCTGTCATATCTATTACAATAAAGGCAGACTTATCTGAAGGAATGTTATATACGCATGTATATGTTTAAGACAGGATTCCATTTACGCTTTCTTTGTTTTGAAGAACTCTCACTTTTACCAACAATATAACTTATCACTTTTGAGATTGTCGCTTAAAAATCCACATTAAGTGATGAAGCATAATGTGTTTAGTGAAGACTTCCTTTTTTAGCCATATTTTGCTCAAATTGTACAATTGCATATAAATATTACATTCACATGGTAACATAAAAGGAATGTCTTATAAAATATTTTTGTATGAAATATGGTTTTGATTATAAATCAAGACACCGAAAAAAAAGAACTATACTGTTTGAAATAGTGGAGAGAAGAAGACTTATCAAGACCAAAGTAATATTAAATTATCAATTTATATGATGCAATATGGTGAATATAATGAGAAATCATAGTTTTAAGGGTGGAATGTTATATATCAGAAGACGGTGTTCTAGTGAGTAGATGAAAGAAAGGATTTTTAAGATGAAATGCTCTTACAGGTGATGAATATAGCAACTTGGACTGTTAGACAAACCTCAGGCTTCCGGAGTTTGGAGATGTGCTAGGTGTACATCTTCCATGAGGCTTGCACGAACTTTATAAATGACACTAAAGTTGTTTTCTGCATTTACTGAGTGGTCATAATCGATCGAATGTACTGAAATATAGCTATAAGTTGCTTTCTTTTTTGCTTTGTGGAATTCGAGATGTATATGTTCGAAAATTTGCTTGAATATGGTCAACATACCTTACTTACTCTACGGAAGCAGATGAACTGATAAACATGCATAGAGGCGACCAAGGAAGTTAGCTTAAACTTTACGCATAAACAAATCACTGCGTAATTGGAAAAAAATTAATCTGAGTTTAGTGGCGTAGAAACTTTTTCTCAGTGTGCGTGCTAGACGGTTGCGCAGTGTATATACTGATAGGTCTCTGCAGAACTGTCAAATCATGAAAAGCGGCTTCTTATGAGCAGTGGAAGTAGAATGGTTGTTTGTTTGTAATTTAAGTTTAAAATAAATTTATCTTCTCTACGATGCACACTGTTTTTTTTTCACGACATGAATACGCGCAATAAACTCAGTTGACTTTGAACTTTTCATTGCTTAGGTTAGCAAATGTATAGAATTCTTTAGTAGAAGTACTGCAATTACATAGTTTACCTTAATTACTGTATTGTAAAGAATTAGATTTTGATCGATTAACAAGTAATTGCTGCTCAGTGTAGGAAAAAAAATTATTATTCTGAGTTTGTATTCATCGTGGACTGACATCATTTGGAGAACCATAAAAGTCGGAGAGTCTTGAAGAGCTGTTTTGTCCTAGTATGAGGCTTCTCAACAGTGCACACCCGTGATACCACCAGGGATTGGACTCAAGACTTTCAGATTTCGTGGCGACCACGTTATCGTTTAATTATAGTGTCCGAATTCAATGGTAGACATTTTTCTGCTTCACATCATTGGTAATGTACTGTGATCTTCATCCACTGTCATCGTTGTGTGATTGTCCTAACGTTTGACTTGGTTTGCAGCACCAGTCAAGACTTCTCACTGGAACTTTAAGAAATCTCATCCCGAAGAAAGTCATAAGTGAGCACTAAAACGAAATCCAACCTAGAGATTTGTGTAGATTTTATTGATTTCGAGTTGGATGACTGGATGGATAAACCAAGTTGCAGATGAGAGCAGTCATAAGTGTGCACTGTTGAGGAATCATATAGTAGAACGAAACAGTTGTCCAGCCCATCAGGATTTTCACTGGTTCTTAAACTGATATCGGTTTGTGATGAAAACCAACAGAAAATCAATAAAACTCCCATAAACTTCGAAATTTAATTCCTAGGCCCTTGGAATTTTCCTTTTAAGATTTATTAAATGCGATGAAAACTCTGAGAAATGGGTAAAAAAGAAGTGAAAATCATTAAGTTTAGTTGTACCGTTTCTACTATTGGTATTCTAAAAAATGCATACAAGAATTCGATCACGTGTAAGGTCGAATATAAGACATTCAGCTCTAAATTAGACGCTGTAATCAGCAGATCAAGACAATTCAATGAAAGCTATTTCTCAACCTTATTCTAATCACACTTTAGGACTCTAAGAGTTTTGCAATCATGAACAACTTTTAATGTTTGGGTCCTTGATAACCTCTGTAGTTTTTTTGTTGTATGAAGGAGGATTTCTAATGAAAAAACAATCTCAATTTCAAAATTAGTTTACATTTTATGCTGATTAATTTAAATTATGTCTTGCATGAATGATTTCCTATTAATTTTGTAATTATTTGCTCTGAAGCGAAACTGTATAACGGGCATTAATAAAGTAATCAATCACCTTTGTTTTGTCTCATAATAATGATGACAATCTGAGTTTAGCTTATGTCTGGTTAACTTGGATATTTGAAATTATCGAATCCATTAAACAATTTATCATTCAGATACTGAATCACAATATTTTTGTTTTTAAAAATATCCTGAAGGTACCATACTCGTATATTAACAGGAATAAAGACTTGGTCGTCTAATAAGTATGTCTTTTGTAAATTTTGAGTCTATCCTGACTAACAATGGACTGGAAGGTTAAAAAAACCTTGGCACCGAGTTAGTATGATTCATCGCATAAGATGTATTTTTACTTATGTAATACCCACGTAGTATATTAGAACAAACAACAAAATAAACAAACATTTTGCATTATCCTTCAATGTTCTCATCTCCCTTGGAATATCCTTTTCGAGAGTATGAGTCTGACATTAAGTTTTAAAATAAATATTAGCCTGGAAACTTAATGTTTTAGTGCAGAAGGTGACCCTTACAATCATCCAATTACACTGTGATAAGGAACAAACATCAACATAATGTAGGTGAGCGAATTAGCAAACTGGTCAAAGAAGCTTTTTCCCAGTCGCGTAAGGTGGAAGAAAAATATGGTGGGGGAGATTTATTTTGACTATGAAAAGTACAATGGGGTTGTGCGTCACCAAGGCTGAGAAAGAAGAATAGTTGCTGAGGTGGCCTTTAAAGGCATTCTATATCTGAACATCAAACAATATATAATTATTAATAATTACTATTTATGGATATGCTTGTAATTCTCAGTTGTTTTACTGGATCGAATTGTTCTACCTCTGTTGGAGTATTGGCTTCTACGCGGATGCCTCAATTATTGCCTGAATATTTATTATGGTAAACGACTTGGTTGTGGGTAGCAGAGGAAACCAAGACGCACACATCGTTGTATTTGCGACTCATCAGCTGGATGTACCTGAACCCCAGTGAGTGATGTTAATGATAATGTTGATAATAGTGATGCCGATAAAGGTACTTTTGATAACGGTTGAAGTATGAATGATAAAAAATGGATTGTGTAATATACAGAATTGTTCATAGAATGCATATAATTCCAAAGGGAGCGTAAAATTGATGGAAATAGATCAGTAAAGTATTACATAATAGGATTAGATAAATCATGAAAATACAATTAATATTTTTTTTGACGTGAATTAGATGACTAAATGAAATAACACCGGAAACTAGTCAAACATTCATAAATTTACAATAAATCATGTAGAATATAATGAAATGAAATTATGTTCTACCTATTCTTTATATATTATTGGTAACTGTCTGTGAGAGTGACTGATGTTTGCGATATTTGTGGGCTATCTAATCCATCTATTCCGTTGACCGAAGAGAAGTAAGAAAAAATGTACAAAGCTTCTACAATATCCTGTTTTTTATGAGAAAGAAAACCCTTTCCTAAAACTTTTGTCTTAATGAAAAATATTTTATTTTCGTAAACTTTCTTAGTTCTGACGAATCCAATCCTATGATGTCAGAGAATGGAATCGTCAAGAGGTAATTTCCCATTGACCTTTTGTCGATTTCATTGTACCTACTCCTACCTCAATCGGCCACAGAGATGAGATTTAATGTATGAAATCCTAGTATTTGACGTTACGAAGTCAGGAACCCTCCTGATATAAATTAGTCTTGAATGGCTTTGTACTGGAATTCTGGAGTAATGTACATACATGCAGAAATCATTTATTTGACTGGACTAACGCCAGTTGTTGATAATAAACTACATCCGAATAAATGTTTCGAATTGTTTTTTAATATCATTGTGAAATATTTAACTTTTTACTGAAGTGAAAGTTGATAGACAAATATCTGAGCATTAACCATTATTACAAACACCTAGACGACAGTCGTTTCGAATGTCTTCAAAGAACCCTAGTAAAAAATGATTTCCCTAGATTCATAGACAAGAAATTATTACCAAAGAACACAGTTGAACCGATGCACTTACTGTCCAAAAAGATTCTTTCGCAGAATCTTGGATTCAAGAATGACATTAATGCAGGCATCCTCAAAAAAGAGCAGTCACGATTTTTAAGTAGCACATACTTTGCTGACAACTTTTGAATCATTTTCTCTCAAGAGAAACCTTTGGTTCATTGTATGAAAGAAGAGCTAACAAATCAAGTCATATCAGTATAGGTGTATCAGTTTACTTGCTACTATGGGGCTGGATACATTAGCCGTGTTCACTTGAGAAACGGACTTCAGAACAACATCCAGCCTAGCTAACAAAAAGAGAATGCACCACCAGCTCAATAATAGAACACCTTGTAGAATAAAAACGTTCAGCTCCTTTTGGCGACTCCTTCAAAATCCTCTAAAAGGGCTCAGTCTAACCACCTAAAGGAAGTGAAATCAGGGCGTTTGGTTGTAATTAAAGTTGAAGTCATTCAGAAGTTCGAACGGTGCTGTATCCAGAAAAGTATTTTCAACCTTTATCTTCGTCATGGCCATCATAAAACCCTAATGGCTCTACACAAATTTCGCGTCGCATAATTATATTTATTTTCGCTATACCATGTTTATTTTCTGGCTGTAAGTTCTCATTTCTATGACGTAACTTCATTTCACTGTTCAATATAATTTGACTGCTGATCGGAAATATTTCTAGAATATTCTGCTCTTTCAAATACATATTCACGAATGAACAGCTCAGTGAATGAATTAGTCAAAAAAAAACTTTCTCCTTTACATCCCTTCTGTCTCTGAAGGAGAGTAATAAGTTGGAATTTGTGAGTAGGTTCTAGTATATACTATTTTATTCCAAAATTATAATGTATTTCAGAACTGCTTTAAGTCTTTCCTAAGTAACAGGATACTTATTATAGATGTGAAGAATGAATCGTGACTTCATGACTTGATTTTACGCGCTATACGTAGTGGTAATAATACACGTATGTTCTTATTTCCTATGAATTTCTCTTCGGTCATAAACAGTTCCTCATCTTTCACTACTCGTGGTGGTGACTATTCATTTTAGCGAGAAAAAACAAGAATGAAAATCTGCTCAGCAACCTTGTACACATTCGTGGCGTAGGCAGTGAGTCACACCTAGTGTGGGAAAGCTGATAATTATACCCGGGTACTCAAACCTCGTGGGTAGAGCAATGTTCAAACCGATGTCCTACTAATTAAAAGCCATATCCCTAAGCCAATAAACCACAACTTACTCTAGCATAGATGATCAAAATGCCTTACCCCTTTTTAGAGTATTTGTTGAGGCATATAGCTTGATTAGTTTGAGTGTATCTTTAATAATGAAAATACTATCATGAAAAGATTACTAAGGATGTACGAATATTTGCAAAATAAAGGTGTTTAAATCAATAGAAATGATTTACGACTGTTCAGCTGGTACTAACTGACAAAGAAATCACTTACAAAGTGTTCTAATCTCGGGAACGAATAAAACCAGCAGTCATAAAGACACTTTCAATCTGTAAACCTAGCTGTCTAACGAAGAAATAATAGAGGAATTCTGTGTCTGTCCATCTTATTTCCTTTTTTGAGATAAACAAAACTTGGTAATAAGCAATCACTAATTTGTGCAAACAATCTGATAAGTCGTCATCTTAGTTCCTTGATGGTAGCTCTACTATACACTTTTGAATATATGAAAGTGAAGTCAAAAACAGTTAAGTAATTGCTCACAGAAAAAAACCACTTAGAAATTTGTTCTGATTCCTGGATAATTTTTTGCTTTGGTTGCCGTAGAATATAAAAATCTTCAACACTTTTTCGTTATTTGGTTGACTGATAAACTTTTTCCCCGTTCAATTTCTCCCCTTGTTATCAGAGGAAATTACCTTGACATTTTGAAAAATAGAAATGTGAGGAACTGTTTTTTCTTAACTATGATCTAAGTGCATAAGAAAATTGACAAATTATGAGGTTAATGCGGTTCAAAGTCCATGTTCTCCCCTAACTCTTGGGCTGATAAACAAAAGACCGTTATTTTTTACTAAAAGTACCTTTACTATGATTTTACTTTGTAACGAAAAGAATGGGAGGACAAATTTACAACCAAGTACTATCAATGAAAAAAAACTAACCAGCTATTTGTATCCAATCCAAATAACCGTTCAACTCGCGATCAGTTTGCTGTTGTCTACGTAGTTTTAAAAATGCTCGTCTTTTCTCAACACGTTCACGTTCTTTAGCAAACTCACTAAAAGTTAGAATAAAATAAGAATATCACTTTGAGCATTTTAGCTACTTCATGTGAGTTGACTAATAGTTTTTGTGTCCATTACAATTGTTTTCTCTGATTGCCCTTCCCCCACCAAAAAATAAAAATCTTTCGTAATTCATGAAAATTATATCACTTTTAGAACCGATTGTGAGTGGTTGTGATGACATTGCAGATGTATCTCGTGACTGATAAAAATCACTTCTGAAACATAATCACATGAAGAGTAGACTTTAATCAGCCTTAAGCTCTACAGATAAGAAAACTACACCGGTTAGCCACTGATCGCCATCTAGTTTACACAACTCATTCCTAAGGCTGTTCACAAGTGATCTGAATAGTTTGTTTGTAAGGTCTTTGAATTCAGCGCTCAGTCAGGTAGACTTGCATCACTTAGGAAACACTACTTTCCAAACGATTGTAAACCCTATTTCCCGATGAGTTTCAACACGCACAAGATGTAGGTTAAGGTGATTTTGGCAACACCCAACCATCTGATGTTTGACATGAAATGACAACAGTCTTCAGTCCTATAACTTAATGAGTGTCGGGGGAGAGAAGTGATCAGTCAGTACTTCATACTGTTTCACATGAGTTCATATTCGCCCGAATACAAAGTATTCAGTTATTTGATAATATTCATTTACTTGATATCACTGTGGTAAACATGATGATGTAAACACGTTTCTTGACCGCAGATCATCATAAAGCACGAATTCGCTACGAACAACTGTATTTGATGATATTTTCAACAATTTACAGCTAACAAATCTTAATTTCTTTTTGATAATAAACGAACTCTGAATAAATACCACACCCGACGTCCTAGCAAATTCAATTTTTGGGGTCTGTGGAGATTTTAGTGATTCCAAGTTGATATTCATCACTAACTAACATCAGATGAAGAACCACTGAAAATTTGGCAGAGGTGAATAGCTATTTCGTCCTAGTATGAGAAACCTAAACGTTGTACACCTATATCTCCACCGTAGGTCAAGCCTAAAACGGTCAGGTTTCACTGTGATTAGTATAAAGAGGCAATCCCCTACTCTTACATTCCAACAAAATATGAGCCTGCGGTCTTACCTTGTCAGAGAATTATTGGGAATCTAGTTGAATTACAAAACTTGTTGAACGTAAGTAAAGAAATGAATTTTAGGCATATTCATCTTGGCGACTGGAAGTGGAATCCAGGACACGTGTTTCATCCGATTCGGGACTCGACAGCTGGGAACAGCCACTTCCAACTGATTAGTGCTATTCCCGCTGAGACTCGAACTCAGTATTCATCGCTTCAGATGTCAAAGTACTAGCCAATAGACAACTGGTGTACGTTAACCACCTATTCTGCAACATGTATCAAATGTTGTTTGATACTTGTGACTACCTGTTGCTATCTGGGGTAGAATTTATCGATCTATGCTTACGATGGGCTGCGATGCGAGTGCTTTGGTGTTTGATGTGATGAGTATTGGGTCCTAGTCTCAGTTGGAACATCCCTCACTAGGGTGCAGGTACATTCGGCTGATGAGTTTGAAATAGGACGAAACTTACACCCTGGATTCCACAGTGAGTCGCCAACATGAATATAACATCATGAATATCCCGCGCTATCGAGGCATCTGTATAGTCGCCATATGCCAACAGAGGTTAAGTAATTCAACGTTGTATAGCAACGGGAAGTTACAAGTAGCAAACAAGAGTTGTAGTTTCATTGCATAGAGCCTATAGTTGGCGTTAACATAGCAGCAGACTCTAACTTAGAATGGTTTTATGTAGTAGAGCAGCATTTAGCTAACAAGGTATTCAACGGTTGCTAACTTTAGTGGAAATTTAGTTGTTTATACCATGACAATATCTAGCCTTATCTGTATGGATTACCATGAAAAGAGTTTGAAAAGTCAGTCTGATGACAAATACTGTAATTTAAAAATGGAAAACAAATGATAAAACAACTCATTAATTATCTTAGAACGACCGAAAATATTCTACTGAGAGACAAATGATTTGATTGCGAGACTTGACAGCTGAAAGTTTTGAACTTTTGATAAAATGCAGGAATTTTTTGGTAGTTAAGCATGATAACCAGAAACGAGATGAAATGAGATGCTAGCTATAACAATTTCTACTGTATATCTATCCACAACTTTAAGTTTGAGAGAAGAATCTTTAGCGCATAACTCAAGTTATTATTATAAACTACTCAAGCTTTGATGATAAATGGTTTTGAGAGAAAGTTCACCATTTTAAATTCTTCTTTTCTTACTGTTTTTATGGATAAAAAATTAGTTGGTATATATAAAGGGAACTGGATATTTTTTAAAATAAACTTTGAGTCGTTCTTCACATAAACAGCAAGTTGCAGTTAGAATCTTATTCTGAAATGCCTGTAAAGTTTAATTCCATCATAGTGCTCAACTTATGCTTCACTATAGTTTGTTTCATATTCACTTCAAGATCAGTCATGACAACCAGTCGATTTCCGGTTAAGAATTCACCAGTAACAGTGTGTATTCCTAATAAAGACAATGGATGGTGGCTAGTTTCACTGGAATGGGACGTTTCGTAAAACGGGAGTTCTATCTGTGATATATTTGTACTCAACAAAAAAAATGTTATCAGGTTATTTTCCGAAGTGAAACAGCAACAGAACGACTTTCTATGGAGTTATAAATCCTGCAGATCTCAGACTGCCTGCTTACAAATATTTAAGCTGGGATCTCTAGAAGATTAGGCTAAGTAAGTTGATTTTGGTGATGAAATAGCAAAGCCTATTACAGCATCTTTTGAAGTAATGTTAATGACTTGCAACAATGCCTCATACAGAAGTCTTTGGATACATTACTGTATTACCCGTAGAGGTAAGCGCTTCTACGGAACTATTTTTAAATCCAGAACCTAACTCAATGTTTGATGTACACGAGATTCGTTTTAAATACAATGCTAAACATAAGCAACTAATCTCATCGAGCTGATTAATTCATGGGATAAAAAGTTTATAAAAAATGTTTCTTAAATATATTAGCAAACGTTCTGAACAATGAAATGGATGTTTAGCTAATGATTTCACTAACTGCCTAGATAGACAAGGAAAACTAGATTAGGGGGCAATTTTGTAAACCACCTTTACATAGTTAAAGGTATGTCAAAGGACAGAACTGATGGCTCAGTGAGGTAACAACGTCACAATCTAAATATTAATAGTTAGAAACTACTCAGAATGATCTGTAGATTTCAACGGGCACGTCAAAGTGTTCTCAATGTCTGGTGGCCATTTCACTCATTTGGGGCCAAGCTCATCAGCTCATAGAGCCGAATCATTCAAATCACCTGAGTCTGACTACCTGACTTACAGTGACCGGCATATTAAAGTATGAGGACTGATTTGCAAACTAAACGGTTCACGTTAACATTTCCCACAGCTGAACAGTTTTCCGACTGTCCAACTCTGAAGCCGGTCAACAGGGTTTCCTTTGAAAACCACCCCACATCCAAGAGCACTAGGTGTGATCTCTGACACAAATATGTCACGGATTAGAGAAATATGCTACTACCAGAAACGTGAATAGTTAGATGCACTTCTAGCTGATCCATGGGTGTCGCGAGGACAAACTCACAAACTAATCTTCTATTGGAATTTGATGATGATGAATTGTCAACCAATGCAGCAAACCTATGCATGAGTCGCCTAGATTGAGTTAAGTAAGCTTTATTTCACCTGATACTAGTGGATTTCAGCCAAAGGTATAACGCTTTGGAATTTAGATCAGTGGGTATTGGATTCGAGTTTCAGTGGGAACAACACTCAATGGATTGCAGGCATATCCACCTGAAGAGTCTCAGGTAGGACGAAACGCCTAACATTCGTCCCACTGCTAGTCGACAAGATGAATTTCAGCATACATATTTTTATTACGATATCTGTGTGAAAAAAGGAGAAGGGAGAAAGACAGACATACCATAAAGGATAGTAATAAAGACGGATTGATAAGTTTTGAAGAAAAGCTTGATAATATGATTACAAAAAACAGTAACAGGATGGGTTTGACATAAAAAACTAACTACTTTTTAACACAGAGAGGGGCCTAAATTTTTGTATAGCTAACGCTTCAACAGAATTAAGTATACGCTTCTAGCAATTTCTATACAAATTTGTAAAGGCTGTTCTAATATCAGTACTGCGACGCTTAACAATAATAGGGTTTGCAATGAATGATGATGACTGTCTGCCATCTATCTGCTTATAGGTATTTGTGAAATTATCTGCTTTTGTAGCTATTTTGGTGTAAATTCCAGCACTCTAACGTTTAACTTTATTAATCCTTTTTACTTAAGTGTCTGAACATAGACAAGTAAAAACTGGTACGCGTAGAAAGTAATTATTGGTTCTAACTGTATTCAATAACCTGTTCTTCACTTGTGTATATTACAGGATATGGTTGCCTGAGAAGCGTTTCTTTTGCAACATAGTGAACAAAACAACTTTTTTGCAGTAAATCTAAGGGTACGGTGTAATTTGTGAATAAATTAGAGACATGGGACCGGTTTACCTTTTTGTAACACCTTGCTAGCGGTAAATATGATTGACAAGAAGTAAGATAAGAAGAAATTTGCGAAGTTGGTTGCTTTAATTAAATATGTCCAAAGAGGTAAGAGAGGTTCAGTAACCTCCAAATATCTTTGAGGATTTGCCACAGAAATTGTGTCAACACAAGATTCTTTCTGTTATAGTAATCCTCTAGTATATAACCTAGTGTTTATGAGTTTATTCGTCAAGGAATTGCCTATTATCTAAACATTTACAGATTTCAAATTAATTTCTCCTGGTAAAACTATGTTCTACTAACTAGTCAACTTAGTAGTATTTTCAGATGTCTGTGATTTATTGGGATATGCTGATATTCATTGAAATATGCGAAAGATTAAACTATCCGTAAAATTAAAAGAAGACTCTATGGAATTTATTTTTAGATTGATATCTGTTTTTAGTGATCATAAATCAGCCGTGCGTAAATGTGAGTTATCAGTTTATACAGATCATAGAATTTCTATTTATGGCTAGTTAGGAAACGGAAACATGTAAGTCATTCAGAAGTTTGCTTGTAAGAGGAAATTTCAGCAAAGAAATAGGTTTGTAAGGATTTTTCACTTCAAGGAAAAAGAGAGAGAGAGAAAGGCAAATTGCTAGTTCCTAGTAAATATTATGATGTGAAAAACTGAAACTCCATTTTGATGCACCGTCTTCTAATAAGCAAACATAGTAACACTTTTCTTCAATTTTCACATGGAAACCTAAGGAGTTTATCAGAGATACCTGAAGGAACATATTTAAGGAGAATACTGAAAGAATGAAGTTGCCCAGTAGTTGAAGTCATGCTCTTTGACTCTGTGACTTAGGATTTTTAAGTTATCAGGTGATACTCTTCACTAGTTGACACCAGTCATTTGCCTATAACCTATTAATCAGTAGTTTTTCCGCTCATCAAACCAGAAGCTGAGTTGACTAAGTATGCTGAAAGAATAACCCCACTGGATAAATCTGCGTTACAAACTGCAAGGCAATAAGATTATGGGCCATGAACAGGAATTATGTTATTGGAAAACAAAAGAAGGCTACAACGAAGATAATTATTTTTTTGATGGCTTATCTCTACAACTAAACTCCTGTAAATATATGAGTAAAATGATAGTGTCCCAGACAAGTTTCCAGTCAAAGGTCAGACCTAATCCGCAGGTGTATAGAGGGAAACCTAACGCAAGAAATGGATGGTTCCAATGGTTTTAATAAAACACATCGAATGGCAGAGTTAGTGTACGTGAAAAAGTAAATACTATTTTATTGTTTTTTGAGTATTTAAGATCACTAGTGATGTGAAGGGTCAAAATGTTGCAAGATGCGTTATCAGTGGCTGAATTTAAAATAATTTTTCATTCACGAAGACTATACTTTCTGAATTTTCATATGGCTTTCGTATGCGGTTTTTTCTCATTGCATATCAAACTGGTAACCTCTTAGATTGGCATTATAAATGAAAATATCGGGAACTTTAGACTTGAAGAAAATAGCACAGGCCTCAGTCAACAAATTTCAGCAGTCATGAGGATCAAAATACATGCTGAGTTAACTCATGACAACCATTTCCTGGAAATATGAAGCTTATTGTAATGGAAACCGGTTAGAACAAAACAGTTAATAAATTTACTGACACTGAGTTTTGTCTTTTTTCTATGTTTATCGTATGTTTTCTCAGATGATGAGTGTTTTTTTTTATCACGTTAAATGCGATCGAAACATACTTCATATTCTACCATGATATCGTTATTTTTTGTATAATATTGATTAGAATCCTATTAGAATATAAGGAATAAACTAGTTTGTTTGTCTGTTAAGAAAGCCGTTTTTTGTTAATTGTCCATAGAACTAGAAATGAAAACGAATCCCATCGGCAACATAAAACTTTAACAAAGGTTGATCTCATTTATGCCCATTTGGGATTTAACTAAATGTAATTCACTTAGTATCAAATTTCATTTAGCTTCATCGTTTACCGGAAAAAGATGAATTTGGAAAGGTGATAAACTGGAACATGTCAGCCAAAACATTGTTCTTTTCTGTCTAGTACTTCCCAAGAAGGAAAGAAGAAATTCTTTCAACTGCATTTCACCAAGTAAGCAGTTAAAGCAACGTTTGTCCTTCATCATTTTCACCAACGTAACAAGAACACATTCTGTGGCATAAACTCAGTACATGCTCACTTCATACCTTCTCCCTAACTGCAAACGACCTGCAAAATACACAGAATTAATATGCAGTTTTTTTAAGAAACACACTTCCTTGTCACCGATCAAAATGGGGAATAGAAATCAGTTTAAGAATGTTAGCGATACGAATTATGGTGATAGAGGCTGTTTATTCACAAGTGACTGCAAAGAAAGTTGTACCGTTTTAACGACAGGTATCAGAAATAGCGATACTCATAAACTGTTCTTTCTGATGATGATAATTAGGTGCCTGAGAACTGTCTCAACTATGTGCATGATTTTGGCATAAACTGCCTTGATTTTATAAATAAAAGACGTGATTATACAGTTGAGAGGGATATATGACATAAAGATATATAGACTGCAGGATATCAAAACAAAAACAGCTTTATCCAATGAATTACAAAAGTGGAATAGTGAGAAATACGTTTGACAGAGTTAGAAACTCTTGCTGAGAAGATAAGGCAGACAGCGAGCTACTTCTCGAGTAGTATCTATTAGATAACCGGTTATCCGAAAAATGTTATCCAGAGGCATTCAACAGTATGCAGCAAGAGAAAGAATATATCCACTGTCGACAAAAGGACATTACTTGTGTTGTTGGGCTATGTAAACGTGTTTTAGAAAAAAGAAACAGAGGGTTAAGGCCTGTTTATCTGGAGCTTATATGACCACGAAACTGGTTTTCCTATGAGACAGTTGCTAGACCGAATGTCAGTTTAAAACAGACAGTTACCCACCAATAATCGGAAGCAACCACACTTTCCAGTTTATGTGTACTTGAAAAAGAAAGGACGTTGTCAGAACAGCAAAATGTTATTGTGTCCGTTTTTAGACAATGTCAGTGACTGAACAGTTTGGAATCACTCACAGTTTTATTCGCATACCATTTGTTGATTATAGACATACGCAAGAAATGTATGCAGTCTGTGAAACAAGTTTTCAAAGGACTTTTTTGCTACTGTATTTTACAGAACCAGTGAAAATCAAACCCCTTTCACATTGACTCATGTTCAGAAAGAGACAGCGACTAGTCAAAAATAAGTTTGAGAACTCTGGGCCTTCCTCAACTACTGGATCCCCTGTTTCATACTTTTTTGCTAATCTCTTTCTTCTTTTTACTATATTTTCTATATATCACGCTTAATGTAACATTCGTCTGTTTCCTAATGCATAATGAATCTGTTATTATCACGGCAGTGATTTTCATATTATTATGGTTTTGACAACGGACATTTAAATAATATTGCTGCTTCTCATAACCATTGTTATAACTGTACAATTTTCATTCCAGTCACCTATGAATAAACAGCCTCAATCACTAGCATGCTAAAATTCCCAAACGGAGTGTTATTGCTTGTATTACACCGTCGTTGATTGGACTGCATTGATCAGTCTCTGTTGACATATGGGCTCCTGTGCGGATGCTTCGATATTGCTTGTGTTCTTAACTACATAGTTATGATGGATCCCTGCCGAGTCCGAATCACGCTGGGAACAACATCACCTACTGGGAGGCGGGTACTCCCAGCTGACGAGTCCTAAATAGGACGAAATGCGCATACTGGATTCCGCTGCTAGCCACTACCCATCATTACTATATTCTTAAACTGATTTATTAGATTTATCATATAGTGTAACAATAGTATGCTAAATCAATTGCTATGCATGCAGATACACACAACCACACAATAGAATAGGACAGGGTGAAAATCCTCAAAACTAACATAGCTTAGTGGAAGGACAGATTGAAAACCGAATTTTTGTTTATCAAGCCAACACCTAACACATACAACAGGAATGATTTAGCTCCTGTTCTGGATAATATGGAAAACCTTACTACCCATATCACAAAGGGGATGAAGAAATCAGGACTACATAAAGGATATCTCAAAGTTGTATGGTGATTATAATGTGACTATAGAAAACAAATTTTGTCCGAAACGTAGTCCAATGAACAATACTGTTCCTTCGCTGTGATAAACTTAATAAATCAATCAAAATGGAATTACATTCTAACACAGTTCACAAGTTCTACTCTTATATTAATGGCTTTGCCTCGATTATCCATATTTTCCAATAGGAAGGTTGTTTTTTTTCTGACAAGGAGGTATATTTCTCAAATAATAGCATACTAATTCTGTATTTTGTAAGTTGTTTGCAGATGACGAGCAGCTTTGAACTCAGCATGGGTTCAGTTTATTCTCCAAAACTTGTTCCTACTGGATCGATGAATTGAAAAGTTATTCAATGTCATTATGCAAGATGACGTCGACACCAACTTTTGTATGGTATATTGAATTTTTAAAAAAGACTTTTTTAAATGTCACCTTATTTGAGATTGCACTATTGAGTCGACAGCCAATGCAACTTTTATGTTCTTATTGCTTGCCTCGATTGGTTCATCGGATACGGATTACAGTCACTGGGCTTCGTAACACCACACTGACCTGTCATTGATTAGATCGGTCACTACTGCTATTAAAGCGCCTGTACGGATGCCACAACACTACTGAAACCTTTAATTTGATATCACTGGTAGATAGTGGCAAGCAGCGGAATTCAAGTTGAGTGTCTCATCCTATTTGAGACTAGGCAGCTGCATATTCCTGCACACCAGTGGATGATGTTGTTTCCATTGAGGCTTGAAAAGGGAGACAAATCGCTTCAAATGCAACAGCATTATTCACATCCTCTGAGGACACTACCAAGCCGATTGATGAAACATCCGCGACAAAATATCAAAGCTCAGAGAACATCAAACCGGCGTCGTTATACTTTATGTATAACTCTATAATGCCTGAGTGATTCACAGATTTAATCATAATTCAACTCTTTTTTGGACTACATATACGGAATATTTCTTGGAATTAAAGATGATAATCATAACCATAACAGAGAAGAGAATGTAGTGAAATGGTTTAAAGAAGTGTAACTGAAGTGTGATTAACAATGTTAAAATAATCGTAAATCCCTGTTGCCCTTAAGAAGTGAGCTCAAATTTGATAGTAGTGAAAGCCTTACTTCACACTAGTCTTATCTGTTAATATAACATGTTCTTCAAACTTAAGAATATGCAGGGTTCTAATTTTCATAAGCCATGGTCATAGTAACAGTGAAACTTGTGTGACGGTAGGATTATCAAGTCCTATACACTCATATATTATAACGCTGAATAGAAAATACAATAAACTCCTATATTTTTCCAGCTCAAAAGTTGCTGCCACTGTGACTGTTTGACTGTGAATAGTTAAAAAATATTGAATCACACTAGTTATGCTTCTGTGTTCTCTCAAATGAAATGAATTGAATTACAAAATATGGTGCTGTTCAGACTGAAGTTTTAATCTGTCATTTACTTGGTGGTGGTTAGCAGTGGAATTCAGGATGGGTATTTCGTCCTATATGGGAGTCATCGGCTAGATATACCTGCTCTATGGTGAGTGGTGGTATTCCCAGTGAGAGTAAAAACAAAGTTGCCATCGCTTCAAACACCAAAGCGCTATCCAACAGACCATTGAGGTAAGACAGCAACCTTTTATGTAATGGGTATCAATAAATTGAACTTTAACTGGTCATGTAAATGAGTCAATTATCGTCCTATCACTTAGTCAACTAGATCTCAGTTTATCTGTAGTCACAGAGAGTGTTGGTCAGTTGTGATGCAAATAAGAAGTCGATTTCACTCTAGATTCTGCAATACCTACTTCGTCAAATATTTCAGACTGTATTTTATCATCAAAGACACAGATCAGATACTAATTGGGTGGATAAACATATCTTTTTATGTTGAAGTGGGACCAACACATAGTTTGTTAGTCTAGCTAAGAAACTCACTTACTAAGATGCCTGATAGATATCATAATTGTTGTTGGTCTATATTTCGTCACCACGCAGATGTATCCAAATCACATTTGATGAGCAATGTTTTATGTTACGAAGAGATGGCTAGCGGGGACTTTTTTGGACAGTCTAGTTACTTTCAGGGTAGTAATGGATAGTGGATAGCAGTGTAATTCAGGATGCGCATTTCTTCCTATTTAGGTCTCGTTAGCTAGATGATCCTACCTCCCAGTGAGCGATGTTGTTTCTGCGAAGACTCGAACAAGCGAAAGATTCCAGACTACATAATTATAGGCACCATTTTTCTTACAAATAGATTGCTTAGTTAGCGGTAATGTAAAGGGAGTAGTTTACCTAAATTCCTGTTTTTTAAGGCAGTTAAACATTACTGCAAGTAAAAGAAGTCACATCTACCACATAAGGTCATTGAACAGGAAGTAATTCTATATAGAAGGAAAGTATGTGGATAGCTATTATCAGTATGTTGTCGTCACAACTTACAGATAGTGAGTGCAAAACGAGATCTCTTATTTGTGGAGAAACGATTTTGCATATGAATTTTTGTATGGATTGAAAAAGAAAATCCAAAAAAAGGTTTTTCCTCAGGAGGAGGCTAGACATGGTTCATTTGTAACCAGTGGTAATAGTATCGATCAATTTAAGGGCGTCATAACTTAAAAGTTTTGAATATTTTATGTGACTGTATTGAATTTTATCCTTTTTCCAAACATTTCTGCATACACTATGTGAGAGTGGAACGATAAAACAATATAATATTCATAGAGAACAAGTTTGTTTGAGGTTAGATAAAGAAGAAGAAAGCAAAATGTCAACAAAATTTACAGTGTTTCAATCCTCATCATCTTTGTTAAAATGTAACTAACTTAAACGCCGTCACATGGAAGGATTGGTTAGAAGATAAAACAAAGGAAGGGTCGGGGCGACACATATCGATATACAGGAATGCTGTTTTGGAAAAGTTCATCACAGAAGATGACAGAATGAAATAAAAGATAAAAAAGAAAGTTAACCTCTTTCATACAGTTTGTTGTTTATTTTTTCTAACTTGCTTACTTTCCACCTATGAATTTCATTTCTTTGAAAATTTACCTATCTTTCTGCAAAGTTAAGTATCAATGAAATTTTTGACATTTTCACAAATTTATGTTTTTGTTTGCAATTTCTCATAGTTGATTCGACCAAACTGTTCGGTCCTTACTGGTATATGAGCTCCTGCGTGAGTGTCCGGATGTTGTTTGTAGTTTCAGTTTTATAATAATGATCGATAGTGACTAGAAGGGGAAACTTACGTCCTGGTTCTCGCTGCTAGCTAACAACAATCATTACTTTCGTATTTTGCCAAAAAAATCGACTTACTTAAAACAAGTATACACCTTGGACGCCGTGGTAGAATGTAATTCTATTTTAGTCTGTTTATTACATATATCACACAGTGGAAGAGTCTCATTTATTAGATAAAGTTTTGAACATAATTTGTCGTTCATGTTCATATTAAGCGACTTAACAGCTCTGAAACATGGCTTAGATAGCTGTAGATCTGTTCCCTTCTTGGTGATATAGGGGTTAGATTTTTCCACATATCTGGGATAGGTGTCGAGTCATTCCTATTTCGTGTATTTGGTGTTGATTCGATAAAAAGAGACTCAGTTATAAAGCTCTTTTTTAAATTTACTAATTTTGATTCGTAATTGAATGCTACTTTCCATTGGTATCAAGAACTAAAACTTTCGTGACAGTTTGCCAAAATATAGATTTAAAATTTCTATTTTAGGAAACTGTGCTTCCTAAATTTTGCTTGAATGCACAGGACAATAGTTTCAAGATATACAAGGATAAAATGAAGTAACTGTTGAGCAGCTACTGAGTTGTAGAGAAATTGGAATATGATAAAAACCATCTTCGTTTGGCTTTGATATTTGCTGATCTCACTGAAAAGTTACCCGTGACTGTTACTGGTTTGACAATTTTGTGTAGATATTTGTGATACGATTCCATATGACATTGGTTTCCGTTATATAGCGGACAGTGAGTGATTGATTATTATTCGCTGAATAACGCCTCAAGTAAAAGAAAAGTATTCTTCAGAACCATAAAAAAATTAACCACATAACTACCGAATTCTGCTGTTTATGAATCTGTAAACTTCTTGTCTCTTTTTTCTTTTCTCAGTATAGTTTCTCCTGTTTACGAAATAAATGTTGCACTATTTCTTTTACATGTGTTGGATGCTGTTTTGATGCATAAATATTCAGCAATCAGTCTCCCTTATGGTGACTACCTAAATTCATGAAATACGAAAACAAAACTGACGATAAAAGCAAAGAGTGGTAGTTAAAAGAACCATAGAAAGATGTTAAAGTTGTATGGTTTCTTTGTAATGATTCTAAACCATATTTTCAGCTCAAAACATTGTTTAGTGAAAAATACCTTATCGCTATATGCAATATTAGATAAACAGATATTATGTAAATCAAATGATAATGACTGTTCGAAGACACACGTAGAACGTTTTACAGCCTTCCGTTAGTTTGCAACTAACCTGACTACCATCACTGAAATTAACTTTAAAGTTACTTGAGTTACAGCATACTCATTGTAGTTTACATTCCCAATATAACTAATTTAATTACTACATTAATAGATGCTACTGATAGAAATGGATGCAGGCAGCATATGTTGAGAGGTCCGCATAAATCACAGGCAGTCACCAGTGATGGCTAAATATTTAGCCCAGGAGACAGTCTGAGCGTATTAAGAGCAAGTGGAGATAGAAACAGAAGAGGAAATGTAGCACTCTGTGCAAACGACTGTTTTAATGAAAAGTGTATAGTATTATGTCTCTACCGTACAAGATGTCATAATAAACATTCTGTCCTGCTTCTCACACTTGTCTTTTCTTACAAGTGAACAAATGGGAAGAAATTTTGATAAGTTAATTTCACATCCAAGAACGTCGAGCGTTAAAAGTGGTAGTCTTCGGTAGGTCATCCTCTTCTTTGACACTGGTCATCTTCTAAGTAAACAGTATTAAGTGCTAACACTGTAGGTACGTATGGTCCAATAGACATTTCATTACAGAAAAAGGTGCTAAAACATGAATTTACAGGAAGTTACTGTTTCTTTGCACTCTTCTTATTTTGTAGATCTGGCTCTATGGTGTTAGCAGCCGGTTTCAACAACTAGCATGTTTTGCATATTACTTGCAATGTTGGTTATTTAAACAATGCATATCTATCCGAATTCATTGAAGTTTGTTCACAATTTAATTTAATGAACAAACTGTGGAAACCTTTTAGTAGTACGTTTCGGTTACATATCGTACTCAGACTTCCTTCGATGAGACAGCACTCCGATCTTGCTAAATGATTTGACGTACTCTAGAATGTCGAGGATATTATAGAGATATCTCAAAGTAAAGAGGCTCACTATGCGCTAGGGTAACTGTTTTAAACGGTATACTACCTAATCTACTGGTAATCGCTTCAATTCATATACTGTGATGAAAGATATGCTTACATAACATTACAGCAGAGACTGTCAGATAGTATTTTGTGTTAATTAAATAGGCTCCACCAGTTAGAATTAGGTACACTGGCTCATCAAGAACATTTAAATACTTTGACCAAATGGGTGCATTTGTTTATGAGTTTTAATAGCAGCACATATAAATCAGAAATTTGAGTAATCTGCAACGTGAATGTGCTAGGTAGATTGTTCTGCTTTCTTTCACTGACATGTCAAATTAATCAGTCTTAAAGTCATATTTCTTTTTCGTTAGAGAAAATCATCAACACTTTAAATGTACTCCTCTTGTCTTGATTTGATGTACTGTGATCAGTTATTTTCGCCTTCTAAATGACCTAACTGGATGAAATGAATTCTGGCTTATAGGCGGAGCAAGGATTCATTTTCATTAGCTTGGTTATTAAATAAACCTCACTGATCCTCCCTTTTAATAATTGTTGTATTTAAGGAGATCTGCCAAACAGTGAATGACCAGAACGGTTACATACCCCCCGTTTGCGTGAGTTCTGAATCATCATTAAACTAGGTCTGGAGAAAAAGAAACGCTTTATTTTGATCCACGCAGAAGTTTTTCTTGGTTCATTGCATGTAGTGGTACTAACAACAAAACTAGTTCTCGCTTCACATAAGTCTGGAGTAAGTATGAATGCAACCGTATGTAGACTTATATGCATTAGATCACGTGTAGTACATAGTAACGCTAACTAACGTATATAAAAATAAACGTCACTTTGTAAGTTTTGATAAATTTTAATAGAATAAGACGCCTGTAATTTAAAAACTGTTCTAAAGCTGACTACATCCGCATTTTTGAACACACTCGTACGCTGGTAGACCGAAAGATCGGTGTCATTCTCTTTGCACCACTGTCTTTCCATATACAAGGGAAGTAAAAGACTCAGATTCCACATGTGAAATAGTTGACCAGTACATCATTCTTGGTTGTTTTTTTCACCATTAAAATCATCGATGATCATGCAAATTCTATGTTTAAGTATCCTGCTTAACACAGAATACTGCACCAGAATTCACTTGTTCTATCTATACAATACGGTCAATAAGTCATTTTTGTGAAGTATAACGATAACCATCAGTCTATAGCTTGGTATTAGTCTCTCTAGTTATAGCCCTGTTTGGTGTGTTCTAATATTTAAAAGAAAATGAGTTCTGTCGAGTCCAACGGCATGCTTTGTAGACTACAGCCAAAAACCAAGAAACCTGAGTTTAAGATTTCCAGCTGATTTTATCGAAATACCTGACAGACTGACTCTTACTCAGCAAGTTAGATTACACTTCATTGAATAATATTCATAGTTGACTTCGTCTATCTTACGATTGGTGGTTTCCAACTAATATGTGTTGTTGTACATCAAGAATGGTTGTTTGAAAATTTCCGTTAATACTTTATTAAAACGTATGCAAATGTAGAAATCAGACGATTATTTTCAGGTTTTATTCTGCAAGTACTTTATTAAATATTGTATCATTGAATGAATAAATTTAATCAAGATGAAACTAGGTTATCATGCTCAAAAATATTGCTTACTAATACCAGATAAAGATGAGGGCATGCGTTCCGAAGTTCAAAGTATAAGGTGAACAAATTTACCGCTTAGTCTGTCTGTTTAGTCGGTCATTGATTTTCAGCTTTGTATTCTTCAGCAGAAATAATCTGATGTTGGAATACATCAATTTGAAATAAAATAGAGGTGAAGAGAGTTATTCTGATCCTAAAGTTTTTTGATGGGCTTATTTCAACTTTCTAATTTTACCTTACAGTGGATAAGATTTCATACTGTAAACTGAGAGAAATAGATTGTGAACCATTGTATTCTTACTCAGAGACTGAATGGCAGGTGGTTTATTAACGACCTGACTAATAATATTATATAATCTCATTAATTCTAACACATCACTCCCAATTTCTTTGACTGACAGTTACAATATTTATTGTGCATTGTGATACTTATCTCAGATGTCTGTGCCAATTAATATAGAGCGTAGTGAATCGTATTTAAAAAATTTAGTTTCACGTAGAATATGGAAATTTAAAACATGAACAAATTAACTTGTTGTGTAATATAAGATGCATCATTGTGTAGTACATAACATTAATGTATCACGTTACTTTTCTCTAACAACGTTTTCATTGCTGTCTACATGCATCCATACAAAGGCTTAAATGTCGATAACGATCAGTCAGCTGAATGCAATAAACTAACAGTGGAGTGTTACAGACTGTCCAAGGATATTATTTACTTTGAAGACTCATGTAGATTTATTGATATCACAGAAGTTGAGTTGAAGAACCAGTGAAAATCTTGAAGTGTTGGACATCTGTTTCATCCTGGCATGGGACTCCTCAGCAATGCCCACTCATGACTCCTTCAAGAACCAAACGTAGGGTCATCAAGTCTCACAACGAGCACATTTTTGTTGAGCCACTTATTCCAGATCCAACGGTCCTGATTTTCCCGTTGCCGTTAATTGGTGATGTAGTGCAGTATTCATTCAATATCATTGGTGAATATTTGCCCCCACATCAAATGAGACGAGCCAACATGTCAAGACTTCTCACCAGAACTTTGGGGCATCGCATCTGGAAACATGCCACTTATGAGGAGTGAACAGTAATTCATTTTGGAGCTTTTTATTGATTTATTGATTTTAGTATGTATTCATCAAGGAGAAGCATCAGTCGGCGAAGTGTTGAAAATCTGGGAGTATTGGCCAGGCGCTTCGTTGCAGTATAAGAGTCCTCAGCACCCACGACCCCTCCAGATGGTTATTGCGAATAAGTAGCATTCTTAGGTTCGAAACGAGAACCCTAAGCTTATAGCTTTAACAAGATCACTAATACAAGTTAATTTGGCATTAACTATTAACAAACAGAATGAAACTAACTTTATGAATTCCACTGCCAAGTGTTAATCAGTGCTTGTACAGTTCGAAAATTCACATAACATGTTGTCATGAAACGAGTACAACGTTCAGTATAACTTCAAGTTTTCTTTTTACAAAAGTTAGTAACGCATTTCCCCTGAAACATATACAGCTATTCGTGTAAAATACTACTGGTTAATTAAAACAAATATTCAGTTGAAATAAATGCGTTCATGGTAAATACAATCTAACCTACCCACTTAAAACACCAAGTACTAAATTGATCAATAAAAAGGCGCCAATGACAATTAATGGTATAAAATAAATCCAGTTGAAACGTGAACCATATGTCCGATTAGTCTGCAACATAGAAAGAGAATTAAAAGAAACAAATTTTGTGCATTTTAAGTACATTATGCTTAAACTTTAATGATTAATTAAGCTAAGGCAAGGTAATAGTGAATGTTATTTAAAGTAATGGCTTCCCTCATTCAACTTTGACGATAACATTATATCTTAAGGAGTTTCGCATAGCTAGAAAAATAAATCAACAAAATGATTCTTATTATTTCAAATCAACACATTTTCCGCAATGAAATCTTAGAACGATGCATCAGATATCTTGATTTCCTAAGAAATCACATTGGTGTACCGATGTATAAGATGACTGCCGCTTCACTAACTAATTTATTCATCTAATAGATCACATTTTCCAGTGACAATAGAATATTCGGTTTCGATTGTTTGAGACTTATAATTGCCCGCTGCTATTCTGGGTCGAATTACTCAGCTTCTGTTGTCAGATGGTTTCCTATATTGATGCCTTGATACTGTTGGACATTCTTGATGCATTCATCTTGGTGACTAGCAGGGGAATCTGGGAAAAACGTTTCATCTTGTCTTGAAGTCATCATCAAGGGAAGTACATAAATCCCAGTGGGTGATGGTGTTGTCACTGAGACTCTAACTTAGCACCCATAACTTGAAACGACAAAACGTTATACACTGGGCCACTGCTAATCACCAACAAGAATGCAGTATGTTCAGTTTCAACAAGAATGTACTGAAAGCGTGATTGATACAGACATTTCTAGACAAAAGGTCTTATACTTGACTCCAGTTAATTCTCGATAACATTTTTCCCTTGGGTAGATGAACTTTCAGGTTATCAATGAGTAATAACAGAAAAGATGAAATGGAGAATATTATAACATCGCTATTTTGGCGCATATTTGATTCAAGTAGGGCGAGAACAACCGTTTTAACAGAATAGTGTAGATTCATATTATTCCTCCGTTTCTCATCAGTTGCTTACAGCTTGAAAGGATTTCAGCATAATTTACACAAATGTCTGCATACTTGAGTCAGTTTGGTAGAAAGTTATTGGACAACACCGATATGATACAGTTGAAGAAGCAACAATTGGATGAATAAATATACAGAACTAATGGTAAGTTTGCCGATTTATATAAGAACTAGAAAACTATTCTTAGCTAACATAAATTTTACGACCTTCATTACACACATTTTGTGCAACCTTTCTTGCTATGTTGAATATATTTATCTCTCCGTTTTATCTAACTTCCACTCTGAAACATTTCTCTTTTCCTTCCATATATTGGCAAAGCTACTAGTAGTATTGATGAATAGTGGCTAGCAGTGGAATACAGGATGCACACTTCGTCTTATTTGACAGTCATCAGCCGAATGTACCTGCCTCCTAGTGAGTGATACTGTTCCCACCAGGATACGAACTCTGGACCAATCGCTACAACCGCCAAAGCAGGTACATCCAGCTGTGTCCCAAATAGGATGAAATGCGCATCCTGGACTCCACTGCTAGCTACTATCCATTATTACTACAGCATAATTAAAAACACAGGCGATATCGAGGCATCCTCACAGGAACACATATGCCAATAGAGACCGTTCACTTTGGTCCAATCAACGACAGTATAATAAAAGCAATAACACTGGAACTACTAATAGTTCTGCATATTTGTTTACTCAGTTCATGTCACTTCAATAACGATATTTCAGAGTTATCCTTTTATCTCCAAGCCAATAATTTTCTATCATAATGATTCAAGTACACAAGCATTTGTACAAACTGATGCTAAAATTGTTTCCTGTTGTCAACTTCTGATGAAAAGTGACGAAATAAAATGAATCTATACTATTCTGTTAAAACTGTCGTTCTTGCTCTGTAAAAATTTCAGGTTGTGATTCATCATGAACTAGAATTAGCCAGAGGAACATTGGAAACCCAAGAGGGCTGAACAGAAGTTTCGTCCTAGTTTGGGACTCTTTAGCAGTGCGCACCCATGACCGCACTAGGGATAGCGTCCAGGATCTTCATGTTCCACGACCAGCATGTTACCATTGAGCCAGTGGGTCGGAACCTAATATTTCATATTTCCTATATAAATTTGTCAAGGAAAAAGATGGAATTTTATGTAGTCAAGTTTGAATCATAGACGTAACGTACACAATAATGAAGAAACGCGATGATAAAGCCTAGTTAGGTTATCAAGTAAATACCAGCTACAGCAAATAAAGATGTTCTTAGAACTGTTTAACTTTCAGTCACTTTACACTGACTATCAGTATTTATGTTCCCATAAAATTGAACAGTCCTTTGTAGGCAAAGTTCTATGAAAGCTCCAACTTGGTAAAAACGCTTTGGAATGATTTTGTCGTATTATAGGTGCGGGACAAATAATAACTTTTGTAAAAGTAATGAATATTTAAGTATTTATTAGCATGCATGGCAAAGTAACGTTCGCTTGGGAATGTGCTGCGCCTGTCAAGAAAGAGGGTTTAGATTGGCCATAGTAAAATGTCACACCATTACGTGAACTTTTTGACTGTTGATCTGAGGCGTGGAGAGATGTAGACTAACTGGTTGGGATCCCCGAGACGATAGGAACCAGTGGTCGGGAAATCTTGATAAAATGGGTGAAAATCAGTCACAGAGGCAGACATATATTCACCCTTTGATTTCTAATGAAGTTTGAATGTTTTAACTTATTTTCATTTCAAGTTTCCCTCTTCTCCTATACACCTTTTCTACTTTGATACCAGTTTTGTTATGCAATTTATCTTCACATACTACTTTGAATGATGGAAGGTTGAGCCGGTGCACTTGTGAGGTCCTACATTGATTATGTCCGTCCGTCTATCATTTCTTATTATGTCAACCTTAATGTTATCCTAAAAGTAAAACTATATATATAATATGCTTCTATTTTATTTCTTTTTCTAATCCCTATTGGAGTTCAAAGGAGTATTTGTTGATAATGTAGAGAACAAATACACTTTAGTTCTGTAAATATGTATATGTTGATACCGGAATTACAGTTAACCGATGAAATCATGACGGAAACCGGTTGAATACTTTCAGAAAGAAAAAAAACAAACACTGTTGATTGACGTATTCACAAAGAGTATTAATTCGTACTAACAACAAAAACACTGAAGTAAAACTAAACGGAGGGAAATATTTTAGATACATCATTGCTGAAGATAATTCACAGACATCGAAACTTAAATGAAACTATAAACAGGACTGAGAGTGACTAACATATCCATCTGAACATTGAATAGCATATTATGATAGACTTAAATCTGAGAAAAAAACTTTTATTTCTTTTAAAATGTTTAATTCTAACTCAGAACATCTTAATATCTGTTATTCATTTTATTCTCAAGAGGATTAGGTCACATTAGTAACTGCCAGTCATCAGATCTAACTTTAATCATCGGTTCTTGCCTTATACACCATCATTGTTATTACAAAATAGTCATATGACTTATCATATAATCATCAAGATAGTATTACTGCTGAAAATTTAAAGCGTTACTAAGAATAATTTTGATTTATGGATAGCATTTTCATTTTGACTGTAAATATTATGTGGTATTATTTGTGTTGAATTTGGTTTTAAAAATTCAATAAACACTTTTAAATAGCTCAATATCGCGTAGGTTAGCCCAATACGTGGAAAACTTTCTGATCACGGAGTGCTACATAGTAATTTTTTCCGATTTTATAAAGAAACAAAATTCTAAGGTAGTATTTATGATAAGCTGACATCAGTTGGAGAACTAGTGAAAACCTGGCAGCAATGGACAGCTGTTTCGTGTAAGAATTTTAATATGAGATTGTGGACATTTTTTATTATTGTATTACTGAAGTGCATACAACTGTCTATGTTCATTTTTCATGTCTGGAATATAATGACGTGAATTGTAGTTCATCTTTTAACAGTTAAACTAAAGTAATTATTAAAACACAATGGGGAACGTTTATAGTCCACGAGGGTGATTTTGGTGATCCTATATTGCCTGAATTGATTGGTTTAACTGTATAGCTCCAGAGGATAACTTCGATGGTGTCAAACTGCCTGAGCTAGATGGCTTAATCATGAGGCACAAACAACAGAAAATCACCAGAACTATTTTCCCATGACTGCAGTCAATTAAATCAATTTCCTTTTTTGAGTAGCATGTTTTTATAAAGTGAATTGACATATTGATGTAATTGTCTGTGATTACAATAATAAAGTGAAAATTTGACGGGAAAACAAAATAATTTTAATTCACTTTGAGGTTTATAGGAATTTATTGACTTTCAGGTTAATATGCATCATAGACTGACATCAATTAGTGAAAGAGTGAAAATCAGGGAGCATTGGACAGCTGTTTCGTTCCTGTAGAGGACCATTCAGCATTGTGCACCGATGAATTCGCTAGGGTGGGGGGATTCCTGAAGTTCCTGTGGGAAGTCGTGACAAGTGGAGCCAACCAAGTTGAACATAAGGATAGTTACTTAATAAGGGTATTGGATGAAGGTTGCGCTATTTCGTGAACTGACAGAAGTAAGAAATATGGACCAATGAATTGTGACCCAGTGGCTCAACGTTAACGTACTGGTCCCTGGACATGCAGGTCCTGGGTTCGATCTTTCGTGTTGTGGGGTTTTTGGCGCACGCTGCTGAAGAGTCCAATACTGGCATGAAACAACTATCCATTGCTCTCAGATTCCAAACGGTTCTCCGCCTGACATCAGTCCATGATGAATGCCAACCTGAAAAATAATTTTAGTTGTAAATAACTAACAAGTGAAGTGGTTCAGAATTTCGGCGCTTCACAAAAAGCATTTCCAACAAACTACAGACATTCGTCAACAGCTGCCGCCTACGCTCACTCGATACTGATAGCCAGAATAATAAGAATAGGCAACAAGGAACTCTGGGAACGAACCAACCAAGAACCAATCACCCAACAAATGTTCAGAAGAAAGTGGAGATAGATTGGATTTTACATACACTGAGAAGACCATTTGATGATATCACGCGTCAGACCCTCTAGTGGAATCCAAAGAGGAAACGAGGAAATGAGCGTCCGAAGCGAGGGTGACATGGAGATCATGTGAAGAAGAAATGAAAGCTTGAGGGAGTCGTGAAGCCAGGTTGAAGAGAGTGCAGACAAGAGAGTGAAATGGTGACGTGCTAGTGAAGCTCCGTGTTTCACTAGGAACTCAAGGGATAAATAATAAAAAACTAACAAAGCATTAAAAGCGGAAAAAATTACCATATATAATACATCTGTCCATCCTTCCATTGTAATACACTGAAATACTGTTAACATTGCAGATCCAATATTATCAAAACTTGTTATGCCATAATTTGGTCCTTCCCAATAACCTTTACACACATAGCCACTTGGACAAATGAAGGCTCCTGGTGGTCGTGTATGGGAGTCCACAGGTTGGCAAGGCACCAGACCAGGAGCATCTGGGATATAACTTGGTAGTTCTGTTGGATTATCTAAAAAATATACGGAGTGAATATATAAAAGAGAGGTAAAGAATTTATGCGCACTTCTAGTTTGTGTACCTAGGAAAAGTACAAGTAAAAACGAATTTTCATAATCAACTGACAAGGACTAAAATAAAACTATGGTATATTCCATACCTCAGTTTTTCTTATTATGGAAAGGTAGGCATAGGAAGTGGAATCTAGTATGTAAATTAATTTACGCTCAACCCGCTACACTAAGAAGTTGTTCCCGAAATTGTGTTAGTCTGCGAAAAAAAATTCACTTCAGTCAATAATAGAACCTGAAAGGTTATATAGACTAAATTTCAGGTATTATAAAGAAGGTAGTTTAAAAGCAAATAAATTTTCGTCTCTCACTATAGTTTGCTGAAGTGTTTTTGCATTTTTTGGTCAAGATGTTTTCAAGATCTAAATAAGGATACCTTTTAGAAAGGTAGATTAGATTGATGGCTCTTGGAAACATCACGTAGTATTTTACAACTTGTTGCTTTTACTGAGCTGAAATTATACTCTAGATCAATGAAATACACTTCACCTAGCCTAATGACCTTTCTATTTAGAAAGAAAAACCTACGACTTCTGTGGCTTATATTTATTTCTATGCTTTCTGAAAGATTTCTTGAGGTGCGATGGGAGAAGCATAAAGCTGTCAATAATTTGGTCTGCTCAATAGCATTCAGAATAAGCATCTCGTTACATATGTTCACCTTTCATCTGTTTATCATCAGCTAGAAAAAAATGATATAAAAACAAATGCTATTCCATATTCAATGTGTGCCTCATGTAAAGCGTTATCGGAGGGATGTATACTGAAGTTTTTACGCAGTTCACTATGACTGGCTGTAGATTTTCCGTTTTGAAAATATTAGTGATCTGGCTATAAGGATATGCTATGCTAAATAAGCCAAACTTAAACTTTCCTACAACACACATAGTGAAATAAAGTTTCCGGTTAAATTTTGGTTCTATTGAAATGAACATCATATTTTATATTAGTAGTCTCTCTACACCAAAACTCATATGTCTGTTAACTGCGATATAGGTTTCTGCATATATTACAGATGCCGATATATAAAACGATGAAAGCTTCTCTTCAAATTAGTTGCCTAAAAGATTGTATTTACAGTATTAAAACAATGAAGGTTATATCGTGAACTAAAAACCTATGTCATGGTAGGATTGAAACTGACATCTTTCCGGATGCCTATTCTCTTTTCTGTGGACTGGTTTACGGAGCCTACCTTCTGACCAGGTCACAGTGTCGCTTCAATCACAAAGGGTATTACGTAGCTGTCATACGTACTTATGATACGTAGCTGTTCGCTCCTAAATATGACACTGGCTGTTCAGTGTAGACTTATCGTCTGAATTCAAATGGGGTTGAATTAGAGAGGAGAAGCCCTGTATAGATTGTTCATAAGACTATCTGGGATAGATGAGGACAGTTTTGTCGCTGTTCTTATTAACACTCAGTGATTTTGTTAGGTTTTATTTTCCCTTCACTTTAAATGATTAACCTACTAAATACACTTGACACTGTTACATTAACTTTAACCATTTTGCATTCTGTAGTGTCTTACAAACACAAGTGTTGGTGTATACGTACGTGTGTGTGTGTGTTTCTGAAAATCAAGGATTCTCAAAATATGTGTATTTCTCTACTACTTGTATATTGGTAGAGTGATTCTGCATTCAACCAGAAACTTATCTCTCCCTCTCTCCCTGCTACAATTTTATACAAAATGTTTCCCTTTTTAAGTGAATAATAGTTTGTCTTTTTCTCGTTTGCTTCTTTCTGTTTCACTACTGTTCAGCAATTTTACCTATGCATAATTGTATGTGTATGTTTGATTTCAGGTTTAAGTTATCAAATGTAAAGTGGTGTTTGAAATAGTTTCAGGAAATCATTTACTATAAAGCATTTTGTCAAGTATTCTTAAAAACTGCATCAAATTTAGGTTGTATCAGTTTAGCCAGTAAACACTAACTAACTTCATAAAATATTGTGCGAAAATTTTCTATTTTAATATCAATAACAGAAATTTTCATTTAATCATTAGTAGCCTGATAAAACTTGAGCCTTCGAAGAGTATTCTTTCAAATTGTTTTAATCATTCAAATAGTATAATATAATCTGGTGCATTTTTTAAGATGATTACAAACTGCCGTTTTGTAAGTTAACAGTAAAACAAAAAAAATTCGTCATGGTAGACGGCAGTGGGCTACTAAAAGCACAACAATAAATTGTTTCACTATTCGTAAAATTGTTAACTCAGATAGTAGATTTTATTGCTGGCTAACTGAGCTCTTTTTACTTGGTTGTGGCTAGCAAAGGAATCCAGGATGCACGTTTCTTCCTATTTCGGACTTATCAGCTGGATGTACCTGAACCCCAGTGAATGGTGTTGTTCCCACTGAGACTCGGACCTCGTGCTCATCTCTTCAAACTCTAAGGCATTATCCACTAGGCCTCTGAGTTACGATACCCACCTCCTTTTCAACGAGTATTGGTTATTTCGACTTATTGATATGCCTGTAATTCTCCGTTGTCTCACTAAATTGAATTTTTCGGCCTGTGTTGGGATATGAACTCCTTAGTGGATGCCACGACGTTCCCTGGATATTAATTAAGATAATTTACTTGGTCTCGGCTAGCGCAGGAATCCAGTATGCGAGATTCGTTCTGTTTAGGATTCGCCAGCTTTGTATACCAAATAGGACGAAACGCGCATCCTGAATTCCTCTGTTAGACACAATCAAGTAAATTATCATAAGTAATATTCATGTAATACCCAAGCATCCACATAGGAGCCCATATATCAACAGAGGTCGGAAAACCCGGTCCAGTGAAATAATAGAGAATTACAAGTTTATCAATAAATAGTAATAATTACTAAACTCGCAATTTTACTGATTCCTTATATCACATCAAAGAATGACTTAACAAGAGCTGATCCTTATTTTTGTCTGTAGTGCTGGTTTGTTAGTCAAATACTATAACTACTATGCTTAAAAATATTATACAAGGAGTAAGCTTGTACGAGAGCTACATTCAACATCTCCATCGAGTATAAAATATATCATCTTTAACAAACTGATTATTATTATGGATATAATTTATGATAATGGTTAACCATATTGACCGAAGCAAGAAATTTGCATTATTGTTGCATCATTCAGGCAACTGTTTACACACAAACATTAGAATGTGAAGGTCAATGAATCTTCATAGACTAAAAGGAACAAATTGTTTTACTGTTTATGAGATGCCTTTCATCAACTAAATGACAAGCCTTTGTCTTGTATGTTATTCTACCTTTGCTGTTATTAGAAATTCTGTTCATACATGGTGCATAAAATTTATAGAGATCAACTATGATTGATTTTAGCATATGAAAATTTTACTCCTGAGTAAATGGGTATGATAAATGCATATTAATACTGTTTATCCGTCTAATAAAATTTCCAAAGTGAAAATTAAAAAGCTTCAAATGACCAATGGTAATTATTTTACTGAATTGATTCACGATTATTTACTTTGTCTGATTATAAGTAAAAATCTGTCATCCAAAAGTGGAACGTTCAAGCGAATATTGATGTTGATTAACACGCTAATAGTATTAAATAAGCATTAAAACAGATATTGGAGTTTACAAAACTCGATTAGAGAGAGACTAAACAAATCGACTATCTATAGCAACCATAAATTACAAGTATCCATGAACAGCAACTGATACTCATTGCACAAGGAATAGCTCTGGTGTCTCACTAGCCAAGTAGATCTCTTTTCAGCGTGTGAATAGATGAGTACTGCATTCGAGTCACACCGGCAACTCGATCTTCTCACTGGAGTGAAGATAACTCTAGCTGATGAGTCACAAATAATGCAAAACATACGTTTTGGATCCTACTGTTAGCCACTAAGTAAACTAAAGCCTAGGTTTGACTTACTTTGTTCAAAACAGGTCACATGAAAGACGCCAGAGTAAAATTCTAGTCCAACTATTGCAAAAATCAAAATAGCAAACAGTACTAATATTCCAATTTGCAACAATGGCGCCATCGCTTTGATAATGGATGTTAAGACCACTTGAAGGCCTGAAATAATGAAAATCGTAGTAAATAACAGAAAATCATTGAGAAAGCAAGGTAATATCGAGTCATACTGTTGATAATTTTAGCTTTCTAGAGTAAAAATGTATCAAACATTTCCTTAAAAGGTGATGACTTATCAAATGTGTTAAACGATAACCCATGGGAAATGTCATTATAGAATTAATTGAATACTAATCCGTATGTTTTAGTGCCTGGAAGAAAGAACTGTACATCAATACTCTTCAATCAAGTGCGGTACGAGCAAAAAGTTTCATTACAGTGCAAAGGTTATATATTCTGTGAATAGTCTATGAGCTACGATCTTAAAAGTTAGTGAATACCATTTTTAACCATATATTCACAGTTAAGAGAATGGTTTCGTAGAAAACAAAGATTTTCTTCACTGCAGTTGTCTTACCCTTATAGGGATTGCATCCTCCATTAAATTATTTCCGTAAATCGGAATACCTATATCTTAAGACAGGCTACATGAAACAATGAAAAAAAATGTTCGGATTTCTAGTCAACTCAAAGAAACTTTCCGATCGTTTGACTTGATAAGTATACTCAAAATATATTGGTATCCATTTGTATTCTCGTCTAAAACAAGCTTTATGTTTCCTGTAAAGTGTAAATCTACAGTATTCAATATTAACTGGTAGTGCCTACTTGATTCCATTCCTATATGCTATGTACAGATCAATAACCTAGGCAAGTATCACAAAGACCGATGAAAAGTATTAATTTTTAAATTCCGACCATCTTAAGTACCCATTATCATGGCATATTTACATTTTCGATAATTATCCTACACACTTTGTTTTTTGTTGTCAAGGTGTAACTGTTAATTAAACCTAAATAATTGCCAAAATCTTCAGTACATCAACTTTGTATTATTTTTAACATCAAATGATGATTGAAGAGTAAATGAAAACCTTGATCATGGCAGGATTCCAACCAACCCTTTGACTACTTGATAATCAAATCTTAGATAAGTGGGGATCCCATTTCGAGGAAATTTCCATCACTTCAGTATTATTACTATCACTAAAATAATGCTTGAATCGGTTGGTTATCAAAAAAACGTTGTATGATTGGTGTACTAACATATGCTTTTCACGATACATGTAAGACATCTTAAAAGTGGAACATTAATCGGAATAAAGTTTAGCTCTTTGTTGTATGCTGCCTTTTCTATATCAAGATTTAGCATTTTAAACAGAAAAAAGCAATAGCATAATTTTTGTCACATATAGCAATCTGTTTTGAATGGCGTGTGTTTAAGTTATTTGAGTAACGAACAGATGAGTCTTGAGTCGTATGAGGTACATTTAAATTTTTCAATATGTAGTTAATATTTTTTTGTCACCATAAACAAACTTGATACTCAAACCTTAAAAATTAAATAAACTTCATTATTTTACACATTGTTCTGTGTTTATATTCACTGGTACATTCATTTGAGTTTAAGTTTGGCAAATCTCTTTTACTTAGGGTTTTTGAAAGGGATAACAATAAAAGGAATAAGTTCGAAATCACTAAACCCTAACAGAATTACAGTTGAACTTGTGATAAAGTCAACATTACTCAAGGTGAGCAAACTCTAACTCCTGAAGATAAAAAACTTTGATCAACATATTATATATCAAACATGGAGGCAGTGAGATGAGATTCGTAGTTTCCAAAGAATGGTCGTGAAACGAGGAGTCAGTCTTCTCTTTCATCCTGTTCTTATAGATATCAATCCTGATGTTTTTTCTTTCATCAAACTGGGGGTACATTAGTGGAGAGCTTACAGAAAATTGTGTGCTAATTTTTTATCCATACTTAATTGCTCTAATTAGTGGATTTCAAGTTGGCATTCACCACGAATTTATATTCGATGGAGAAACAATGAAAACCATTCAGCATTGGACAGCAGTTTCGCCCCAATATGACACTCTCCATCAGTGAGCATCCATAATCCTAACCGGGATTGAAACCAAAAGCATTGAGTTTTTTGGCGAACACTTTATCATTGAGACAACGAGTTGGAATCCAATAGCCCATAACTTTCCGGTTCTGTTAATTGCTGATGTAACGTCATCTCTTTTCCAGTACCATAGTCAAGTATTTGTTCTCACGTTCGACTTAGTTTGCCCCACCAGCCATAATTTCTTAGGACTTCAGAAAATTTCATCTTGAAGGAGGTTACTAATGAGCAGCAGTGGGGCAAACCAAGTCAAATATAGTTACTCAAGAATGACACTGAATGAAGGTCACGTTATACTGTGAATTGACGGATATAGGGATATTAAGTTCAATGGATTGCGACTCAGTGGCTGAATAGTAATATGCTCGCCACGAAATCTGATGTTCTGCGTTTAATCCTTGGCGATTTTATGCTTGCGTAATGCTGAGGAGTCACATAGTCGGACGAAACAGCTTTCCAATATTTCTAGGTTTCCAATGTCCCCAAATTAATGTCAGTTCATGACGAAGACTAACTTGAATTCAATCAATCCTCAGAAAAGTTGAAATCTGATGGTACTGTAGGAAAAGCTTCTGATTTGATATCATAACTAGACACCAAAATCGTATGCTACCTTTTTTTATTACTTCATTACTTCAAGAATGAGTGCGGAGACATTTTTAATTACTGGCAGCATAAACGAGAAGTTGCCTGTGACCTTAAAACACTTCTTTGTAGTTCGAAAACTTCATCTTTAACAATTTTTTGCTATTTTAAGAGGTACTGTTCGATCCTAAGATGAAAAACAACTCTATATCATTTAATTAATTTATGTAAACTTTTGAAATCTCCGTATAAAACGTTTAAGAATAATTGATAACGATGAAACAAACTGAAACTGTAACAAACCCTATGTGAGGTCAGATAGGTAGATGCTGCTTATCTTAAAGGAGATGAATGAAGAACTTGCTTTTAACTGCTATTACTCAAGGAATTCACTTAGGAATTTAGTGATATTTCAACGTAAGAAAAAAGGAATTAATAAAAGGATAATATACATTGATAAAATCTAGTTAAATACTAAGTTTTCTGTCCAGGCTAACCCAAGTAAAAAGTTTTAACTTTAGAGTAAATTTTGCGATTTTACAAACTTTACCTGTTTTCAGGTTAGCTCCATATCCCCTGCCAAAGGATCGACTTTCAATTGAGCGCATATATATTTAAGCCTTATGCACAACAGACCACGCCTACCTACTGACGAAGAAAGCTCAAGAACCTGAGGTAGGGTTATGCCAGTAAGGCTTGCCTTATCTTACTCTGATTACTCAACTAATATCAACCTCCAACTCACCGCAGTTAGATGATGATACCAATACATTTCATCCCCAACTGGCTGCTGAGTTATCAGAAAATTGACCAGGTACAGGAGTCATTTGGCAACTGCTTCCAAAGACTGATCCCAAGACAAGAGAGATGAGACGAGCTCAATCGCCTTGAGCGTTTTATAGTGACTGCTGGTGCCATCATCAGGATGGACCTCTTAACTGACCTGGAACCAATACCAGGGAAATAGCACGTCAGCCAACTTGATTCTGCTAGCCCTCCACTCTAGGATACAGAAGGAAGGTAGTTTATGACCTTCATTATGCCACGCACACTCTGCTGTCGCCTATGACATATCAAACAGCGTATTATCACAAGACACGTCCTGAGCTTACAGGTTAGGTACCCTGAAAGGTCTGTGAACATTGGCTAACGCCGCCATTACCCACTTTAGATAGGTGTCTCCACCTCAGCACCTTAGCGCTAGACGAAAAGGCGGTGAAATGATATCTCTTTATCAGTAGGAACCACAAGAAGTTTGGCTGTCGTTCAGCTGGACCAGCTGGGTTCTGTCTTGTAACCATGTGAGTAACAGAATATGGCTTAAATATTCCCGTCGCTCAAGCGTTTAGACAGTGACTCAAAATGCCATATCCATCAGAACCACAAGCAGGAAGGCTAACCAAGTGAAAACAAGTAAACGTGCTCCGTCGAGCAGGTATTTGGCTAGTGACACAAAATAGCTACATCACTAATTAGATGACGAGGAACTTAGGTGCCTAGGGAGCGTCATAGATACTTTTTCAATAGAGTAAATAAGTAAACATTCAAGAGACTTTAATATAGGTGTAAAACTTGGGCACTGTGGTAGAATTTAATTCCAAATTAGATTTGTCTGTTTGATTTATAACACACAGTGATCTAATATTATTTACTTCATGACGTTTTGAGCATAAATTATTGCTCATAATCATATCAGTGTAATCACACAACTTCAAGAAACTTCGGATGCCGACTTTGAGACTGTGAAATGTATACGGGAGTATTTTGTGAAATATTGAAGACATTCAGTCACATACATTTAAAAATCAATTTTCACTTAACTAACATTTAATCAAACCTTTTGTGTAGTTGTGCATTATTTGTGTCTTGCCTAGTGTATGTGGGTTTGATCACGTCACATATCGAAGAACATGCATCTGGACACTCTTCTACATTGCCATGAAGTTCCCTTTCGAGTCAACTGGTTCGACCGCATCACTTTATCTTCATTCCGGTTACTGACATAATCTAATAAGTTGCAACACATATCAATTAGGTCACTGTAGACCTACGAAGTTGATACCGAGGTTAACGCTCCAAACAATGAAGCGTTTTCATTTTGACTATCTGAAATAACCGTGGTTTGGCAGACTAGTCTTGATACTAGGTGATGATTAAAAGTGAAACAGAAAATTTGGGCTGCGGTTGGATTCAAACCAGCAACCACCGGGTTTCCGGTCCGATACTGCTGACCAGATTTTTATTCCACTTCATTCACCAAGCGTTTTGCCCAATTACCATGTGAATTCTTAACGCCTTGCTTCAGCGTGATCGTACTCATACTGGCTGCTCATCTAGGACTTCTCATTTAAATCCAAATCTAACTGAATTAGAGAAGAGGAGCACCATAATGATTATTAGCTCAGTTGATAGGACCCAGTGATAGCTGGTTTGAATGCGGCCGCTGTCTAAATCTTCATTTCAACTTCAATCATCACTTTGTATCAATAGAGCATTTTGACAAATATTTAAATTAAATTCGTCCATTCAGTAGATCCTTAAGTGGGCGTGAATTGCACAAGTGAGATTAACCTCTTTTTACTTCATCTTTCTACTTGTTAAAGTGTATGTTTATTCGATTTTAGTAAGCGGTTGCTCTAAGAAGCCGTGATCTGTGGGGTCAGCCAGTCAAAAGGGAAGCGGATGCCAACTGAAATCCTTGGGTGACAGTAGCTTTATATCGCGAACTGACAGAAGTTGGAAACTGTGAACCACGGAACTCCTACCCAATCGCTAAGTGGTTAATGTGTTCGCCTTTGAACCTAATGATCATGGCTTTGATCCCTAGCCGGGTCATGGGTGCGTACTGCTGAGAAGTCGCATACTAAGATGAAACAGGAGGTAAGTGCTCCAAGGTTTTTGATGGTTCCCCCACTGATATCAGTCCATGAGGAATACTATCTCCAAACTGTTCTGATTCACTTTTTTCAATAGTTACGAATGCTACAGTTCCAGTCATTTTCATTTGTTCAACTAAATAGTTTTCTGATTTTCATTGGGTTATTCATTCAGATTACGAAATGGAAAACCACTGTAGTATTGAATCACTGCTCTTTTTTTACAATCCTCTTAAGCAAAGTATTGATGCGTATAAACACTTTTATTTCTGATTATGGCTTCTTACATGCTGGAATTTTCTTAGTAAAACCTGAAAATATGTTCTTGCCAGTAACTTTGGGGTTTGATATTTCTGTACTCAGTGTAAGTCGCCAAACAATTAAATCTATATACTTTGTACTTCATTTCACGACGCATTTACATGAAGTTGTTTCGAAGTACTTGAGTAAGCCGGCGGTGAAAAGCAACATCAACAGAAGATGGTCTGAGTTGGAGTTCTTCATAGTATTTAAGTTCATATTTAATAGCTGCAACGCTTCTTTAACTGGTCTTGAATTGCTGCCTTACGTCTGCTGACTATTTTTTCACAAACAATTTAGGTTTTCAAGTTATTCCGTCAGCGTAGATAAGTTGGTCATTTTTTCAGTCCCTTACAGTGGCTTTCAAAAACTATGGAATAAAAGGTTACTTCTATTAGAAACAGCTTGTGAACTACACTTCACAAGAATGCAGAATCAACCTCTGGAACTTACTTGGAACACCTGATACTAGTTTGAGTGGACGAAGTACTCGTACAGCTCTTAATGTTCGTAGATTTACACCACTTCCTGTTGTCATAAACATTGTAAGAAACCTGTTAACAGAGAAAACAAACAAGTTAGACAAAGGCAAAATAAAATATTACGAAGAATAATTCATTTGCAAAATATTTAGAAAAATATCCAGTGTGATCATGATATAATTCACAATGGTCAGGTGATTTATTCTTCAAATGACTTTTGACTAAACTTTCTTATTGGCATCCACCATGGACTGTTATCATTTAGAGGAACATTGGAATGAATACCAAATTGAAAAATCATTCAATCTTCTACCCTTCAACCCTCAAGTTCAAAACTTTCATAATCAAGATGAAATTAACAAATATTCCAGCCGTTGCCAAAATCGTTGTCACATGTTGTTAATACATAAATAGGGAATGAAAATTGCTTTTTTAAAGTCACCAGTGGGAAAAAAGTAACAAAGGCTCATTTAACCAAAACTTGAAAGATTGAAAGAAACGTTCTTCTCACCGGTACAGTGTTAACAAATAGGGTTAGTTGGTGTTAAGGAAATTTACAGACTGCCGATCTTAGTGATGATCTTCTGAATGCAGGTTTTCGTTCATCTGCAAGACCTCTTCAGATGCAGACAGAAAAATCTTTTAGGCAAATAGTAACAATGGTTCTGCAACTGATGTCAATCCATAACAAATATCACCTTAAAATAAAGTCCATGTAAAATTCAACCTGCATTACGGCACAGTGCTTATAAGTGACATGCTTCCAGATGAATGTCACAAAGTTCTAATGAGAAGCCGTGCGTGACCTGTGGGGTCAGCCAGTCTGAAGGGAAGCGGATGCCAACAGAAAACTTCGTGCTATATCGCGAACTAACAAAAGTAAGGAGCTGTGAACCACTGAACTCCTACTCAGTAGTTGATTGGTGAACACATTCATTACGAGACCTGAAAGTCCTAAGCTTGATCCCTGGGACGGAGATAATGGTTGATGCGTACTGCTGAGGAGATGCACAGTAAGACGAAACGTCCTTTCAGTGCTGAAAGGTTTTAATTGATTCCTTACATGATTTTCGTTGTTGACGAATACTACCTAAAAATGTAGTAACCTCATAAGTAGCTATCTGAGGTTTCTTTGTAGTAATTTTCATTTGTACAGGTGGAAGAGAATTATGAATGTAATTTCTCTTTATATGTGGAGCGCATACTTATCTCCATATAGATGATTTATAGTTTGAGAAAATTGTTCAAAAGCCAATAGAGTTCCTGGTATCTATGAGGTCAGCTGCATTGGTGACGATTCATATAGTTACAATTAGATAAGAAGATGACGAATATAATACCGCTGAACAAACTTTTATCTCAAGGTTGTCTAAGTGTATAAATTATATGTCTAACAAGCCCTATAGATGATAGTACAAACTAAGCTCAAAGGTGATGCTTACAAAGTAAATGGAGTTTGCATGATTCTTTGATTTTACTACACCACAACATAAGTATATTGACAACATGGAGAGTTGAAATGAAGAAAGATTGCACTAATATGCTACAATACAAAATGATATTGATTTATTGCTGCTATTTGTAGGGAGACTCTCGGAATAGACTTCGGTGTGAAACGTTGAAAGTATTTGTTGCAAACGCACTGAGATCAATACAAATATGACTTGTCACTTTTTCATTCAGTTGCTTGATAATAATAATGGAACTATCTGGTTAAATCTTGATCGAAATAAGTTTAAAATATAAGAATATTGATGAAGTAAGATACCAGAATAGAGTTTTGAAAAGAGTAACCATTGTTTAGCGACTTTTGCCTAACTTCTTAACGGACTACAAAGATAATTAAAAGTTATACCTAGAGATGCTTGCCTATAGAGTGCAGTTATGATTAACTGCCTTAAACGTGTTAGCACTGCGTTTATAAGATTTATTGTATCCTAATCACCCAGTTAAATAGTTTTGAGTAATATTAAGTTATTTCTTTTCCTGTTATACTACTCAAGGACTACACAAAGAACTCAAATGATTCTTTTTGTGAGAACATTTTTTAATCCCATAACGATGGTAAAGAGTTTATCACATGGCGTATATTTTATTCGTCCAAAACAAAGCTAAAGAAAATAAAGGGTAAATTGGTAAGTTTAAAAAAAGAAAAACTGTGTGTAAGAGATTTTCATTTTTCTAGGTGTTTTGCGAAGAAATGCGGTCGGTACAATAATAAGTAATTTCTTAAATCGGTATAATCGAAATAAAGTGACAAGGAAAATTACAAGGCATAACCAGTGATAACTACGTACATTTGTGCCTTAACCATAAGCTGCAAATCAGTCAAGCCAAAGATATTGATGTCGTTGGAGTAAATTTTAAAATCCGTGAATCAGATTTTATGACTAAAATATCTAACAGTTAAGGTCATTATATATGAAGGTTCTGGAATTTCAGTTATTATCTTACTCAGGCGTTCTTTATGAATCACATCAATTTAATCAACAATGATAACTGATGAAAATGAAGTGTATTTACGAGTTCCTTTCAGTGGAATAGCTGAATCTTCTGCAGAACATTCTAGAAGTATTGGGATTACACCTGATTACTAATAGAAAAACAGGGGTTGGAAACATGGACTATTGGACTCCAATCAAGTGGCCCAATGGTAACGTGCTGGCTACGAAACCTGAAGGTCCTGGATTCGATCATGATTGTGCGCTGCTGAGGAGTCCCATACTAAGACGAAATAGCTGTCCATTGCTCCTATGTTCCCGATTGTTCTCCAACTGATGTCAGTCCATGATGAATACAAACTTGGAAAAATAAAATTAGCAGTTGAAATAGCACAAACAATCATTTCTTACGCTAAAGTAAGGCATATGCATATCCCCTGTATTCATGAAGCAGGACATCATAAAAATGTGACATTTCTTTTATGATGAAATAAGATAGTAAATTACACATTTTCATAAAATTTATTCAAAATATTTGCATAGTAATAAAACAGTAACTACTTGACATTATGAAATACACCATAAAGTTTTATTGTGACATAAATCTGAAACCAAGGAAATTCTAATGTCATTGTATAAACTCATAATATCTGCAACCACTAATTACCTCATTATTACTAATGTTACTGTTATCTCAGAAACAGTTAGACTTCACTTAATTATTTCAATCAATGAGTTCAAAGATGCAATTTATTTAAATTATTGATTCCAAGTCCATATTCATCACTGAGTGATGTCACTTGGACAATATTTGAAAACCTTGAAGGATTGGACAGCTGTTTCATTCTAGTGTCAGTCTCCTGAGCAGTGCGCAACCATGACCCCATCAGAGGCTAAATTGACAGAATTAAGAAACTTTGGAGCATTGAATTCGAAACCAGTGGCTCAATGTAGTTTGTTGGCTTCGAAAACTGAAGGTAGTGGATTCGATCTCTGACAGAGTCATGGGTGAGCACTGCTGAGGGTGTCCTATACTAGAACAAAACAACTGTCCTGAGCTCCAAAGTTTTCAGTGGTTTTCCAACTGATGTCACTTCGTGATGAATACGTACCTAAAATCAATAAATAAGTCCTAACAAGCTTCTAAATTGAACATCTGAATTAATCAACAGATTAACTGCAAGCTCTTTTTACGCACAGGATACTTTGATGAAACTACCTACCAATGATAAGGATATGATTCAGGTTGGTTTGTAGTGTTGGGTATCTCAGCAGTGAACTCAAGCAAGATTTTATACGGAAAAGTAATAGGATTTTAGTTTTTCATTTAAATACAAGGGTAGACGTAGATGACTTCTGGTAATAATAACCCTTATATTATCACCTGTGAGTTACAGGTTACTGCTGTCTGCACTTGTATGGGAGACATATAAGATATACGGCTCTTATCCTTCAGATATATACAAAATCTTGAAAGTAGTGTTTCCTGACAAACGTTTCCCTATGAGGATTGCAGAAAACTGTAAACAAAGGGTCTCTCATAATAAAACGCTGGGTGTGGAGATTGCTATGTTTAATAGGATTCTGAGAAGTATGTAATTGGTGATCACACTTCATGCAACACTTTCCGCTAGAATACCACAAGTATTGATGAGCAGTTCAACTGATTGTCACAAGAACACTAAACTAACCTAAATGAATACATAACTAACTCAGAATGGGGAAATAAGTGAAAGCGAAAAGAAACAGATCAATAAGAACACTATAATCCACGTTGCAGGGTTTAAATTAACCAAATTCATTTATGTTATTGGTAGTCACTGGTAATATACTGAATTATTTTTAAAATAAATTACCAAAAATCCTTCTAGAATATGAGGGATTCTCGTAACCTCAACAAGGAAAAGATTTGCTATTGGAGTGTCGACCATCATAATTATACTGATTACAATTTGCTTTTTAGGATATGTAAACGTGAAAGTTGAAGTAAGAATTAATGTGATGTGCGATGCTTTTCTCACATCATAGTCCTTTAACTGTCCAACGACTAAGATATTTCTTATCTAACTAAATCACATTTTCGGCCCAACTAGCGAATTAACGAATTACTGAACAGAAATAATCTGAGGATGGTTTTTCTGTGAAATTGCATATCACGACCACTGTATTCGACACACATTATGTTGAAACTGATTAGGACGTGCATTAGGTGACTTCAGATTCAAATGTCCTTAATCCTAAGAATTAGAAAACTAGCGGATTAGGTTATTTTTCTGTCGAAATTTAAAAATCTTGTCGGTTATTCCAATAATTACTCTATCGACCTTTAGATTCACTTTATTTCTCCTAGAACATTATGCTAGGAATAAATTTAGTGGCATGAATCTATGGTGTACACAGTGATAAGCACCAATATTAGTCTAAGATCTCCATATATTCACCTTCTCATTATGGTAGCAGGGTGGAGTTTTTTCTTCTGAGTAATATGACTTGTTCATTATGATATTACTGATTAGCGTGGCACACTCGTATGGTATTTCGTGGAATCTATTTGATCGACTAAAATTACTTTATGTGGACATAGCCTGATTGCTTTTAGTCAACTACATTAGAGGAATGGTTATAGTGACAGGTATATCCAGCTTGGCTGACAAGGGAGCAAATCAGATGCATATTCATCTCTGTGTTACATCACAGTTAATAAACTCAGAATGCTAAGGTTCTAGATTTCTTTTAAAAAGTTCAACCAAGCCACTTGAAGAGAGTATGGATGAGACATCTGGGCGTAGTTCAAGCATAAAGAATTCAAAAGTCCAAGCCATCACTATTCATTCAAAGAAAGTAAGCACAATCTCTCTTTTTGTTATGACTATTTCAGAGGGTGGATCACTTTAGATAATAAATTCCTTTATATTCTAATTTTGTAATTACTTGTTCATTTCTCTTTTTTAAATACCCCTATACATTACGTAACTTCCCTTTATCATGAAACTTACTTTGACCTTTGACTGGAAATTAATCTCGAATGTTATATCTTTTCGAACTAACTGATAAGAGAGTGATTTTTTTGAAAAGAAGAATATGAAATCCTTAGGATTATGTATAAATTAACATATCATACATTTAAAGATAAATCACACTGCAAAACCTAATGGTAATGCGGTAGGCTCCCTAACATCTCCACTTTTAGCCACTTCATATGTGAAAGCATTCGACGGAAGAACTTTATGTAGTTTTCATTGTCAGCCTAAACTTTGGTATAGATATGCAGATGATACCTTTGTTATCATTAAAAAAACAGAACATGAAAGCTTTTTGCAACCTTTAAATTCGATATCAAGTTTCATAAAATTCACGAATGAAAACGAACTCCGAATTTCCTAGGTTGTCTTATTCACAGAATGTCACAAGGAAGATTTAAAATCAGAATTTACAGATGATAACTTATTCTGGTAAATATCTAGATTTTCAATCTGACTATTCAATGAACCTGAAGATCACAGTAGCTTTGAGTCTATTTAAAGGCTAAAAATATTGTGTCAGATCTAGAGGAAATAGAAAATGAAATTTACAAAGTAAAACAAATGTTAATGGAAAAATCAATATCCGGAGCCTAATTTGAGCAATTTTCTTAAGAAGAATGACAAGAAGCAAACAGATAAGACAAGTAAGACTGAAAAGAAATCATGTACATCAACAGTGATGATTCCGTATAGAAAAAATACCTCAGATCAAATGTAAAGAGTTTGTGCTACGTTTGATTTTAGAGTGGATTTCAAACCTCCAAATTCTTTGAAGAAAGCCTCAGTCACAGTGAAAGATGTGATTCCAAAGATGACAACATCTGTGTGTACAAAGTAAGACATACGGACTGTAAGGTCAGTTATATTGGTGAAAGTTATAGACAGCTGCAAATTAGAGTGGAGAACATAGGTTATGCAGCAAACACCCACTACAGAATCAAGTGGAAATGTAAAGTTTGGAAAAGAGACCAGGAATACTAATCCATGTCGTTGTAAGTAGACACACCATTGATTTTGACAATGCTGAAATATTAAGGAAGGGTATTCATTCACATAAAGATTGACCTCAGAAGCCCTAAACATTTTAACATCTAAAACAAGATATTTAGCGAAGAGGACTCTTTTCAACGAATTTATTCTCGATCTGTAAATTTGTATATATATATATATATATATATATATATATATATATATATATATATATATATATATATATATATATATACAAATTTACAGATCGAGAATAAATTCGTTGAAAAGAGTCCTCTTCGCTAAATATCTTGTTTTAGATGTTAAAATGTTTAGGGCTTCTGAGGTCAACCTTTATGTGAGTGAATACCCTTCCCTAATATTTCAGCATTGTCAAAATCAATGGTGTGTCTACTTACAACGACATGGATTAGTATTCCTGGTCTCTTTTCCAAACTTTGATCATTGAATTGACTTCTGATGACAAGTGCCAAGGACTGTATGCATTTACGATGACTAGTTAGAAATAATCAGCCTGAATAACAAATCACCTAAACAATGGTGTAAATACTGAAATCGATACATATACCATCTGACAGAATATATTTTGGTGTTTGATAAAAATCCGAATTTTCTGTTGAAGAAGCTGTGGCATACACACCGAAACGTTCAGAGAAATTTCATTTCGGTTTTCTAAACACGCTAGGATAATATTAAAACTTGTATAATTACTAATGTTTCATTAGGAATTTTCACATTTGCAAACTGGCATTATGTTTCGTCGGTGGTTAATGAATGATCATTTTGTTGCACATGGTTTTAAAAGTATTATATTTCGTATGCTGTATATCTCATCAGATAAAGTTGATTTGCTTCACGTTATTATCTCAAGATACCTTTTTACCTTCTGCGATTGTCTTTAAATCAACTTTTAATGAAATAACATAACTTTTTCAGAATGAATACTTGAACAAGACAAAGATCTTCATTTAATTAGATATATCATTATAAAAAGTATCTGGTACAATGAAGTGGTGGTTTGAACAGATCAAACGATTAAGCCCTGTCCCTTAAAAACTGCAGTGATAGATTACTAGGTTTATCAGGTTTATCAATCCTAACTAATATGAAAATAACTTATGATCAAGACTCGAAGTTTTTTATTATTATTATTATTATTATTAGCCCCTTGGGTTCCTAGTGGAACATAGGGCTTCAGTAGCACGTCTCCAGTACACTCTGTTCTCTGAGATCTTTTGAACCTGGTCCCAAGACAGCCCAGAAGCTCTCATTTCCTCCTCGCACGACCTCCTCCATGTCACCCTCGGACGTTCAACTCGTCGCTTCCCATGGGGATTCCACTCGAGGGCCTGGCGCGTGATGTCCTCAGTCGGCCTTCTCAGTGCATGGCCAATCCATCTCCACTTCTTCCTGCATATTTGTTGAGTGATAGGTTCTTGGTTGGTTCGTTCCCAGAGTTCCGTGTTGCTTATTCTTTCTGGCAATCCATCTGATCTTCAGTAGCGAGCCAGCGTAGGCAGTTGTTGATGAATGTCTGTAGTTTATTGGAAATCCCTTTCGTGACGCGCCAAGTTTCTGAACCATGTAGGAGCACTGACTTGACTGGGTTGGTGTTGAAAATCCGTATCTTGTTCCGCATGCTGAGTGCAGAAGATCTCCACACTGGTTTCAGGCTAATGAACGCCTGTCTTGCTTTTCCGATTCTGACTTTGACGTCCTCGTTTGTGCCTGTGCGGCCTGTAGTTGAAACAGTGCTTCCTAGATAAGCGAAGGAGGTTACTTCCTTTAAGTTTTTCCCGTTGATGGTGATTGGAGTTTGTTGTTGTTGTTGATGGTGGTGGTGCGGTATCTTCATCACTTCTGTCTTCTCTATATTCACCTGAAGTCCCGTCTTCGCTGCCTCTTCTATCAACTTGTTAGTTTTTGCCTGCAGATCTTCAAGTTTATGTGACATTAGGCATAAGTCATCGGCGAAATCCAAGTCTTCTAGGTTCTTTTCCGTTGTCCAGTGTATCCCCCTCTTCTCGCTGCCTACTGTTTGCTGCATGATCCAGTCCACCACAATCAAGAATATCATGGGGGATAGTAGGCAACCTTGTTTCACTCCTGTCTTCACTTCGAAAGCATCACTGAGCTTCCCATTGTGGATTACTTGGCATGTGGCATCTTCATATAGTTGTTGAATGAGGCTGATAAAGGTTTGCGGTACTCCGTAGTATTGAAGCAGTTTCCAAATTACTTATCGGTCGACGCTGTCAAAGGCCTTCTCAAAGTCGATGAAGTTGAGGTGGAGAGGTGATTGCCATTCTATGCTCTGTTCTATGATGATGCGAAGTGTAGGGTTGCAATTAGGTCTGCACATGATTTGTACAAGACTCGAAGTGCGCTAGGATAATTTAATAAAACGTTTCCTACTTTCTGATGGTGCTGATATTTTATATTAGTGGCTAGAAGTGGAATCCTGGACGGGTGTTTCGTTCCACTTGGAATTCATCAGCCGGATGTACCTGCTTCCCAACTGAGCAATATAGTTCCAGGTGGGACTCGAACGTGATACTTAGCGCTCCAAACGCCAGAGCGTTTTCCACCAGACCACCGAGTTATGACAGCCACTTCTTGTGCAACGCGTGCAAATTCAGTGTTGTTGCTTGTATTAACCTGTTGTTCTGTGGGTCAACTTAAACGTTCTCCATTAACATATGGGCTCCTGAGCGGATACCTCGAAATTGCCTGTGTTTGAATTATATATTATTGATGGGTAATGACTATCAGTGTAATCCACGACGTACGTTCCGTTCTATTCGAGACTAGTAAGCTAGATGTACCTACCTCCCAATGAGCGATGCTTCCACTAGGAAGAAAATTACACACACATTTCGTTTTGAACATACGATTTTTAGTAACGCTCATAGCTGAGTTCGGGAAGATGAATGCTCACTTTATACCTCTTTGCTACATTGAATATATATGTGTGCGTTTATTTGCCATTTAAATCACATTAGTTAAATCAATAAACTGACATTACTTCAGTGAATATTTTCTGGGGAATGAAATAAGGATTTTTGATTGGGCTGCAAATGAATTTTATTATTACTATTTGTCACTTGGGTTCCTAGTGGAACATAGGGCTTCAGTAGCCTCCATTGCACTCTCTTCTCTGCAGTCTTCTCAACCTGGTTCCACGACTGCCCACAAGCTTTCACTTCTTCCTCAAACGATCTCCCCTATGTCATCCCCCCCCTCGGACGCTCAACTCGTCGTTTCCTTTTTGGCCTCCACTCGAAGGGTCTGGACTAGAGTGTGGTCCCCGAATGGTCTTCATAGTGTATGCATAACTCAACCCATCTTCACTTTCTTCTGCCTATTCGTTGGGTGATAAGTTCTTAGTTGGTTTATTGGTAGGTCACAGTGAGTTCCTTCTGGCTTATTCCTTTTGGCCATCTGACCTTCAATAACGAGCGTAGGCAGCTGTTGATGTGTGTAGTTTGTCGGATGTGCTTTTCTTGACTAGACAAGTTTTTGAACCATATAAAAGCACTGACTTGACTGAATTAGTGTTGAAAATCTGGATGTTGTTTACGCTTTATGCTGAGCACAGCGCAGTGGATCTTCACGCTGGTTTCAGATTAACGAAGGCCTGTCTTGCTGTCTTTCCGATCCTGGCTGGCTTTGACGTCCTCATCTGTGCCACCTGTAGTTGAAACGATGCTATCTAGGAAGTTAGGTGAAAGAGACTAATTCCTATAGGTTTCTCCCGTTAATGATGATTGAAGGTTGTCGTTCATGGTGTAGTTCGTTGGGTATGTTCATCACCTCTGTCGTCTTTACATTCACCTGAAGTCCCCGTCCCGTTTCTGCTGCCCTCCCTCACCTCTTTTGCCAGCTTGTTAGTTTTCGACTGTAGATCTTCGAGTTTGTGCGACATGACATTAGACAGAAATCATCATCGTTGACGAAATCCAAATCTCCTAGGCTCTTTTCATCGGTCCAGCCGGTGTATGCCCATCTTCTCACCTCTCACAGTTTGCTTCATGATCCAGTCCACTACAATCAGGATAATCATGGGTGATAGTAGGTGTCAGCCTTGTCTTACTCCTGTATTCACTTCAAAGGCACCATTGATCTTTCCATTGTGAATCACTTGGCCTTTATCATCGTTATCACACAGTTGTTGAATGAGGTTGATAAAGGCTTGTGGTATTCCGTAGTGTTGAAGCAGTTTCCAAATTACTTCTCGATCGACGCTATCGAAGGCCTTTTCAAAATAGATGAAGTTGAAGTAGAGAGTTGATTGCCATTCTATACTCTGTTCTATGATGACGCGAAGCGTTGCAATTTGGTCCGCACATGATTTGTACTTCCTGAATCCAGCCAACTTGTTCTGGTCGTAATTTTAAATCCAGAGCACTTTCTAGTCTCTGTAGGATGATGTGGCTTGATATTTGCTTGCTTGATGTGGACAGGAGGTTGATTCCATGCCAGTTTTTGCAAAGACTTAGGTCTCGCTCTTTTGGGAGTTTGATAAGGTAGCTCTTCTTCCAGTCGCTAGGCACAAGTGGTGTGAGCATGTCGACTGTTGTCTCTGCGTCTATTTTCACTGCTTTTGGCAGAATTTCATCTAGTCGTGCTACTTACCCGGCCTTCAGCAACTTAATGGCTTTCAGGTCTTCGGGTTTTGTCGGAGGGTTAGGGTTAACTGGTAGTTCTGCGGTTGCTGGTGGTATTTCTGGACGGTGGTGGTCGATTCAAGAGTTTTTTGAACTGGTCAACCCATCGTTTCCTTTGTTTCTCCTCTCTGGTAATTAGGTTTTCTTCACTATCTCTCACTAGTCTTATCTGTGTTGATCTCTTCCCAGATAAATGAATTCTGCTTTCAGTCAAATTTTCATGTAATAACCATGAATAAATTTCAAGGTAGTATTAATCTCAGGATAATATCAGATGAAGAGCCATTTAGGAACCTGGTGTTTTGTATAAGTTTTGGATCCATCAATATTTCAACCTTAGGAGTCGATGAAAGATCAAGCTTAGAAGGAGTACACTGTAATCTAACCAGTGGATTCAAATTCACAGGTTCACATTTTTTTAAATATTTCTATCACTTTACCTTTCAGCTTGACCATTACGTAAGCCCGGGAGTGAATGTTTTTCCTAACACCCAACCATGAATAAAGAACAGATATTTGAACGATGCAAGAACAAAGACATTTGCAGAATAAAATGAACTCATTTTATTTCATGGCCTTTCATCAGCTGCAAATAGCCTACAATTGAAATGAAACATTAGTAGTAATAATCACATAAAGCATTTTAAACCCGCAAAAATGAATGGAGATTTGAAATTCAGGATTAACAATAAGGTAGTAAGTCAAGGAAACACAAGATTAATAGTTACAAATTATAGTCAGAATCAATGGGTATTTATATCTGATGAGGTAGAGAATTTTGGAGCTGTGGAGTGGTGGGGACAATGAACGAAAATAGTTGTAAATGAAGGCACTGTTTAAGAGCAATCCAAAGATTGTATCGTCTCTTCATTACGTACTCACTGACTGTTAATTACTAAACGATCTTCAAGTTTTTCATGTAATTAAGTAACCAATTAGCTCTTAAACAGTGCCTTCATTTACAACTATTTTTGTTTATTGTCCCCACCACTCCACAGCTCCAAAATTCTCTACCTCATCAAATATAAATACCCATTGATTCTGACTATAATTTGTAACTATTAATCTTGTGTTTCCTTGACTTACTACCTTATTGTTAATCCTGAATTTCAAATCTCCATTCATTTTTGCGGGTTTAAAATGCTTTATGTGATTATTACTACTAATGTTTCATTTCAATTGTAGGCTATTTGCAGCTGATGAAAGGCCATGAAATAAAATGAGTTCATTTTATTCTGCAAATGTCTTTATTGTTGTATTGCTCAAATTTGTCAAGGGAGCAAAATGTATGACATTTCTGAAAAGAATAGATAATTTTAAGACTTGACAGTTAAAATTTGCGTATAAAAATAAACTGCTACTTTTGAAGCTTTATGAAGAGTATATCCTTTTTTTTTGAGCTAATTACTCCGAATTTATTGAGTAATCTTATTCAACTCATGATATACAACAGTTTGATTTCTACGTAGAATATCATGTTTACACAGTTATTATGAACTCCTGTCCAAATATTTCCCTAGCTAATTTAAGTCATTCATGAAAATCGATGCCTTTAAACCTCTGCTAAGAAACAAAAGTTAGTGCCAAAACATAACGGACTAGCAATTAATTGATTTACAGTGCTTACTGAGTTTTCAAATAATGTTATCGAGCACTCATATACCATACTAAATAAATTTGTGCAAATAAAACTTTGACAGGTTGTTTTTCTTAGCTATAAATGGTTGCCAGTTGGTCTAATGATGTGTTTTTTCGCCAAACCATGTATTTGTCCATTTTACTGTTAGTATGAATTCTTTCGTTGGAAACGAGTGACATAACTTCACCATCGTTGAAAACATGAGTCATATGTGGACTGAAACACGTAAGGATCTTTCTATAATTTGATGTTTTCAAAATTAGAGGTCTATGCGGCTGACAAGTACCAGTAAAATGATATGAAACTCTGTTATTCTGTTCCTATATTTCTTCTAACACTTTCAAATACTAACATCTTTATCACGATATCTAATTATTTGTATTGTGAATCAAATTCTAATCAGAAACCGTTCCACAGAAATTTATTCATCCTACTTTGTAGATGCACCATTCCACCTGAATAAAAATGAACATCTAAATATTTACCGTTTAAAGATAGAGTATTTAAATCATTGGACTGTACTTAGAGACTTTAGTTAATACAACTGAAATTAGGATCTGCTATTGTAGACTGGCCTTTGTTTACGATACAGTGAAATTAATAGAAACGCATTTATGTCAGTTTTAACGTTAATAGCATTGATTAACTTCCCATTATTCAAATATTTCAACCTCAAGTAACGCGAAGTTTTGTTATTTCTAATGGTTGCATGACTGATTTAGATTGGTTCCAGTAATATGTGACTTAAAAATATAAACCTCATTTCATTTATTTGAAAGGCTGCTGCTAGGCAAAAGTAAAACTAAAATAAAAAGTCATCATGACCTGAAGATGTGTTTTAAAGAAAATTAGAACTGTTGATATTGCTGCTGATATCACTAACATAAATAGAGAAGGGAGTTTAAGAAAAAGTGTGGAATAAATGACCTAAAGGTTTCTCGATCACCTTTGGATTATTAACTAACAATTACACTCCTTTTTTCAATATTCTTACTACATTTCTCAAGTTAAGGATTTTTTTGACAGTGATGATAGATAGTGGGCTAGCAGTGGAATCTAATACTCACGTTTCGCCCTACTTGGGACTCGTCAGCCTGTTTTATCTGCCACCCAGTAAGTGACATTGTTCTTACCAAGACTCGAACTCAAAACGAATCGCTTTAAAGGCTTAAACGTTATCCACTACCTCACTTAATTACGGTTGCCACTTCTATGGTTATTTTGTTTTCCAGTTTTGTATAAATCTTTGAAATTTAGTTCCATTCAAGTTATCCATTCAACGGGATACAAAACAGTTATATTCTTTAAGATTTTGGCAAGTATCACTTCTCAATATAAATACACTCTCATGCCGGAAATTGGAATACATATAAACATCGGATTATTAGTCTAAATTTAATGAGATTTCTGGGTTAACGGTTGTTTGGTAAACTGGTATTATTGATATCAGTCGACCTAGATGGTTTTACCCCAATTTTTCTGCTCGGCTCCAAGTTTCAGGCCACTGTTCAGATCTGTGGATCTTCTGAAACAAATCTTATGGATCGGCCATCTCGCTGAGCAAAAGACATCCAAGCAATGCATTTACAGGAGAACGAACACTTCCGTCAGAGGATTCTGTCAGTGCCCCCTGAAACTGACTAGTATTATTCCAGGACCCTACTAGGTGTCAGGCTTCAAAGTATTGACATTCCTTGGGTAATCGATTCATTGAACGTATCCACCTAGTGGACGAGACATGTTTGAACTACGTCTCACTGAACTTTCCATAACCTTAAAGACAATGCATTTTACCCTTGCCAAAAAAGATTCTTCTTGGGGGCCTAGTTCAAGAACATATGGCGCTGATAGATTCACAGTGGTGATCCCACTCGTGCTACTGAAACACAGCCAAGGCTAGGGCTAAAGACACTGGGATTCCGAACCAGTTATCGCTTGCGCTCTTGAGCTAAATTGGATCCAATTTTTAGAATTGTTTCAGCAACAGTGAGTAGGAATTAGTAAGCTGAGTTCACTTCACTTTTCGTTTGCACTTCTCCTACCACACTGGGAGAAATCCTCACAACTTTAAAAATTCTCTTTGGAAACCTATACCACTGATCTTGAGCTAATGGACCCCGTCAGTAGCGGTTTTCGTCGAATCAACTTTAGAAAGTGTATTGGTTGATATCCAGTGGGGCTGCGAGGAGGTTCAACGTCGTATGCCATAAGTATTGACCCTTAATAACTGGTGCATAAAAAATCCCTAGTTTTCGCTGGCCAACAACATAAACTCAGCACGACTTAACCAAAATGTGTAGAGTTTCTTCACGTTGACTCCTTGGCGCGCAGCTCTGAGGTGGATTTATGTTACCCAAGAGAGTTAAAATTACTTCAGACGAGCTGATTGGTAAAAAATAGGCCACTGGTTCAATTTCTGTCCCGAATTCACGTTTCTATTCCAGCTTAATTCATTATCCGGTGCTGTATATTTCTTTATTCTGTAGTGGGTAAGGTTCATGAGAAATAATAACTAGTTAGTGAATGAAGTTATGTTTGGTTTGGTAACATCAATACATGGTTAGCATTTTGTGTCTATTCAAAGTCTAACTAAATTAATAGAAACCAATCATTAGTTTCTTTAAATAACAGCTATAAAGTGTTCTAGGGTAAGCAGATATTATAGGTTTACGAACTGAATCAAATGATGAAAACATGAGATGTATATGATTATACAATATGATTGAACACTGCATCAATATTCATCATGAACTGACATAAGTTGTGGAACCAGAGAAAAGTTACGAGTCCCAGAATGAGACTCCTCAGCAGTACCCATCCCTGAAGCCTATAGAAAACCAACCAGAACATCCGAGTCTTATAGCAAATCTGTTTACCATTCAGCCACTTGCTCGGAATTGAAAACTCCACAGATTCCTTCTTTTGTCTATTCGTGATAGCGCAAACGATGTCAGTCTGCGGTAAATACTACCTTAAACTGCATTACTGCATAGTCCTCATTAGTGACACACTTAGAGATGGTTGTCCCAAAGTTCTAGTGAGAAGCCGTATGTGACCCGTGGGGCCAACCAGTTGGAAGGGAAGCGTATGCCAACTTAGGAACTTGTTTGACAGTCATGCTATACTGCCATACGATAGAAGTAGGAAACTGTGAACCATGGAATTCTGACCCAGTAACTGAATGGCTAAAGTGTTAGCCAAGAGACCTGATGGTCTTAATTTTGATCCCTTGTAGCGTGGGTTGGCGAGTTCTTACTGCAGGGGAATTCAGTGCTAGGACAAGACAGCTATCTAGAGTTCTCAGCTTTTCAGTAGTTCTCCAGGTGATGTCAATCCATGATGTATACTACCTTAAAAATAAGATCCCCCATAAACTTCAAGCCACATTATCTATTATTATTATTGGTCCCTTGGGCCCCTAGTGGAACACTGGGCTTCAGTAGCACACCTCCATTGCACTCTCTTCTCTGCAGTCTACTTAACCTGGCTCCACGATTACCCAGAAGTTTTCATTTCGTTCTCACACGAACTCTTCCATTTCACCCTCGGACGCCCAGCTCTTTGTTTCCCACTTCGGTTCCACTCGAAGGCCTGCCCTGGCACGTGATGTCCCTAAACGGTCTTCTCAGTACTTGTCCATTCCAATCCATCTCCACTTTCGTCTGCATATTTGTTGGTCGATGGGTGTTTGACTGATTCATTGCCAGAGTTTACTAGTTCACTAGTTTACTAGCGGGTGATAAGCCCGGATAAAGAGGGAGGGTTGAGTGTGGGGCTGACAACCCCACCCCGGAAAATCAATCCAATCGCTAAAGAAACTTCAAACCACATTGCTGAACTAATATGTTAAGTAATATCTGTTGATGCTTATATGTATGCTTTCGTTCCATTAGTATAATCATGAGATAATTTCACTTGTCGAAACAATGTCAAAAACTGAAGCAAATTATTCATCATATTTTACTCTGTTGTGTCATTTTATGTACAGAATACGTTAATTATTAAAAACGCAAACTGCATTCTGAGCGCACAACCATAAACGCACCCGCACACCCAGAAGAATGACAAGATTGACAGAAACTGCACAATAGATTTATTTACAAAGAATCAATAATGCATAACTGGATCTTGTCAAACGTCAACAATTTATTCTATTTTTTTGAAACAAAAAAATACCAGGAGAAAAAAAGTGTATGTTAATCTAAACTTTGGTAGAAATAAGTCTCCGCTGTACATTCATCTATGCTCATGAGATTGTTAGAAGTAGGTGTTTGGACTAGGAACATTATGACAGATGTCATGATAAATTTTATACACATCTAGTCAGTATATCGTAGCTGTTACCCTACAAGTAAACTGGAGTAGTTATTCTTCTAAGCTGGCGACTTGATCTTCGAACCACTGATGAATAAGATTTTGATCCTTGACACTGTCAGTAGTCAACCTGTAAGGTCAAATACTTCGGTTTTGGAAAAATAGTTGCCAAATATTTACTGTTATCAAAATTAATTGACTACTGACTAATACTGTTCAGTAATTCAAGAAGTGTACTGTATCGAAACGCTGCAGTTGTTCTGCTCTAAACCAGGTAGTACATATCATGGATTCGTTACAGCCACTAGTTTTGAAAAATCAAAGGTGTAAAGGAGTTTAAAAAGCAAGCTACCTAATTGACGTCCCAACTGACAACACTTTAATTACTTACACAAGTGTTTTAATTGTGGATTGCTCAAAGTGCTCAAAGTTTACCTCCCATAAAATAGATTATTCTGGTGTTTGAGTAAATCAAGAAGAACAATAGTAGTAGGCAACAGTCTCCATGTATTTTGTCGATTCTTCTCAGCTGCTTTACAAAGAATAGAATATGATGTTTAGGACGAATAATGTGTTGTTCAGCATATGTAACATGTTTTTCACAGTAAGCGCTATGTTCTGTAGGTTGAAAAGCAGCTGAGAAGAATCCACAAAATACCTGCCTGCTAATTCTACTACCACTACTACTGTTCTTCTTACTTGATTCAAAATCGTGAAAGGAAAGAATTGTATAATATTCTGGTGTTGTTATACACTGAAATGACAGATATACTAGACAACCTGGTTTCAGTGAAACACAAGTAGAACCTAATTTTGACTACCAAATCCAAATTGGAGCAAACAGAAATACACATCTTTCACAATGATTATGGTTCTCAAATGTTTAAACAAAAATGCCTTTCTTGATTAATAAAACTTGAGCGCTGTGCTTGAATGTAATTCTACATATTCCGGAAATATATATATATATATATATATATATATATATATATATATATATATATATATATATAGTCCTGCTACCTATATCACAAAAGAAGCCGAGAAAATTAGAATTTCCATGTAGTATTCATTACGGACTGATATCAGTTGGAGAGCTATTGAGAACCTGGAAGCACTGGACAACTGTTTCGTCCTAGTATAAGACTCGTTATTGGTACGCACCCACCACCCGGCGAGAGATCGAAAGTAGGACCTTCAGGTTTCACGAAGAATGCGTTAAATATTCAACCACTGGGTCCAGGTTCAAAGGTTTACAGTCTCCTACTTCAGCCAGTTTGAAATATAGAGTGGCTATTACCCAGCGTCTTCATCTAAAATCCGCTTCATTTAAGACTAGTTGACCCCAAAGGTCACGTACGGCCTCTCATTAAGTTTTAAAGACATCCATCTAAAAGCAGGTCACTAATAAACACTCAAAATTAAAATCCATATTGACCTAGAAATAAAGAATTATATTGTGGAGTTCTCTCGATACGACTATAGAGATTATAAATTGTGTCCAAAACCTAATCCAGTAAATGATAATACTATTCAGCTGTGTAAGGCATCTAGTAGATCAAATAAAGATTAAAAGTGGAATGTGTTTAAGGATTCTGAATTGAACTGTAGCAGACTAACTGAACTCAGAAACTGGTCTTCACTTTCTAGATTTTAAATTTAACCGTAAAAGTCAGAAAGTGTTATTTGATCCTGAGGTTGCAAATCACCGTTAAGCAAAAATATAACTTTTCGATAATGTGGAGTTCATTGGTACACCTTATTTCGAGCAACTCCAAAGTTTATATATTATTTTGAATTAAATATAACTGTTTCACAGTACTAAAAATTTACTCTCTTCAATATCCAATTATCTATGTCAGTAATTACCTCAATTTACTCTGTGTTAAGAATGTCTGTATCTCTTATATTCCATTCTCACAGTTTGTATATATTTGAACTGGTTTATTCGCTGTGTTTTCCCGCACATGGGTCATATTTCGTATAACTTGCTATTGTTCTGATTGGCTCCTGCCTCTTTAAATATACTAATTATTCCTTCTCCGTCAAGGTTACTGTAAACTCTATAAATAGGGTCCATTTTCACTCATAAAAGCTTGCAGACTGAGATACTAAAAACTAATCTCGTTTCCAGTATTTTGGTTTCTCTTTGCGAATCACTCGGGTTGAATCCTCTCAACCCTCGACTATCAATCGTTAAGTATTTCCGTTTGTTCTCATAACTCTGCATCATAGCACTCTGTTACATTTTTCAATCCAATTGTAGCTATTTAACCGCCTGCTTTTTACCTTACACAGACGGTACACAATTCAGTCCTTTCCTTCTTTCATTTTTTGACAAGGAGAAATATGGGTAGTAAAAGAGCACTAAAAGTAGTAGTAGGCTTAAAAAGCACAGCTTCGATTTCAGCGAGGCCTTAGATGAAAATATTTAAGTTATCGTCACATCTCACTTGAATCATGAGTTAGTTTTTCGAAAAGCTTAAGAGACCAAACTATGACTCTCAACGAACGTTGGCTGATCTGATGAAAAAAAATAGTTAGTGGGCTTCAATGAATAAGCACCTCTACGGACAACAGTATTTTTAGTCCTAATGGTCGTCAGCCTAGTCTAATGAATATTGTGAGTGGTAGAAGTATGTTTGCGATATGCTGGTGGACTAGACTCTTTCACTTTAAAACAGTGAGCGTCACTTTATGAATCCGGGTTTTAAAATAGATAAAGTATAGAGACAAAGTTAAATCAGAAACTCTGTTTCATTGTTATAAATAACTGTAACCATAATCTTTTCATCATTATTAATTAATTATACATGGATCATAATAAATCATTAAGTTGTATATACACAGCTCTTACTTTTACGCCTCCACATTTAGTCTAGTGGTATTCACTCAAGCATAATATAAACTCACTCAGTTACAGGAAATTATGAAAGGAAGACTGAGTACAAAAACAAGTAGGAAATTCTGAGAAGTATTTGAAGAACTGATAGATTCTTGGTTACTTTGTTTAATTGCAAGGTGATATTAGTCAGGTAATCACTTGATAACTGTTTGATCTCGGAGATTTTTTAAAAGCGACGTGTCTGCGATGTCAATTCATGGCAAAAATAAAATCTTATTCCATTGAAACTTTAAAAACCACTAATTAAAACATCTTTTTCGTGCATAATAAACAAAACTGATTATGAAATGATACTTTTTAAAATTTTATTAAGAGAGCTAGATCTGTGATATCATTTATTTATGAACAGATAAAGTTTGATTAATCATGATCCTGAATAATAATTGTGTTTTGTCATGGATTGAGTAAGTTTTGAATACATGGGTGAACTAATCGTATTCAACCAAGTGATTGGATAACAAGTTCTTCCCATACAATCATGTATGGGAACTGCCATTCAAATCGGACGTTTGGTGTGATAGTATGATTTAATGACAAAACTGTGACTTATCCAGTGCACAGTTTATTGATCAAAATTCATAAAATTCGATTACTGTGGTCACAATATTATGAATCGAATTTATCACAAACTTCTTAACTCAGACTGTTGAAAATGACTTAATACGAAGAAATATTACTCCTTCAAAGTATATTTAAAAATATTATCACTATCATCTATCGTAAGTGATTACATGTTAAGAGGCGTATTACTCTGACCATTTTGTCAGAACAGAATCTCATCAGGTAAAATTGTAAATTCACTTTGTAGGTATATGAAGATTTATTTATTGATTTCAGGTTAGTATTCACCATGGACAGACATCCGTTGGAGAACTGCTGGAAATCTGGTGGCACTATACAGCTGTTCGTCGGAGTATGTGACTTCTCAATAATAGTGCCCACCATAACCTCGCCGGCGATCGAACCCAAAACCTAGAGGTCCGGCGGCCGGCAAGGTACTGTCGTTGAGCAACTGTCTTCATGTTCAAATTGATTTTCCTCATGGGTCACAAATCTTTATCAGACTTGAGGAAATCTCATATCGAAGCATGTCACTAATGAACGTTGGACTGTAATTCAATGTGGAGGTTTGCGAGATTTATTAATTAATTTCGGGTCAATAGTCATGAAACACTGACAGATGTGAGAAAATGTGTACCACTGGATTCTGATTCAGAGGCTTAGTTGCAGCGTGCTGGTCAAAGAACTTGCATATCCCGGGTTCGAACCCTGTAGGGTTCACTAGTGCACACTGATGAGTCCCATAGCGGGACGAAACAGCTGCCTAGTGCTGCTAGGTTTCAGTGATTTCAAAACTGATATCAGTTCATGATGAATACCAACTTCAGCCAATTAAAATTATTCTTGAAATGACAGCTGCAGGAAATTCAGCCTATGAATGTATTCTCAACCGATTATTTTGGTAATGTGCTTCGACAGTTTTTGATTGACAGTCATATGTGTAATGCAGTTTCATAAAATGCGACTATTGTATAACGTTTTCTTCTTGAGGCAAAAATTTATTAGTGATCAATGTGGGAAGCAAATACTCAGTTGCTTTCTAGTACATGCTTTAGTCGCAGCTGAGGTTGCGATAATTCTCTAATATTGCTCAACGTATATTCAGACCAGAAATAAGATGACTTATCTGTTCATCAGTTAAGTGATCTTTCGAAAAGTTATTTTAACAACCTGCTATGATAATATGGGTTAAATGATTAAGAAAATGGTGAAAAAAGCATTTCGTAAGGTAAATGATCAAAGTGAGTTTGTTGGCTTGAGTCTCACCTTACTGTCATGATGAAATGACAAGAGATACATCGCAATAGATGATACAAAACAAAAACGCCATTCACCTTCATATTACATATTTAATGAGTCTAGATTTAACAGAATAGGAGGGTATACATCAAGTTGTCAAAAAGGTTTTAGATGGCGGCTACTGGTTTCAAAACTAAGGCTTTAATTTTGACTTTAATCGGTTCTAGCTTCAACATATTGGAGTGTCATGAGTATTTAAACTACTGTTAATTTAAAGCACATACCTTACCACAGATTCACAACTACCAAACGTTTATCTAAGCCGGCTTATTACATATCGGATTGTAACGAAAGTGATTGCCGAATTAGATAAATATAGTAGCAGTTTGGCTGACTTGTTTACAAATGAAACTGACAAGCAGTAAAAAGTCCAAATGAAATTTCATCAGAAAGTAAAACAGAGAGAATTATGTTGACTTGTTGTGGTTACAAAAATAAAATTAGCAATAATTATAATAAACTTGACAACTATATTCACGATTTGTTGAAAGAATAGAAATCAATGGAAAAAGAAACAAAACCGTTTAGTAATTGTGAAAATAAAATAATCTAGGAGAAAATGTGGATGTGACAAATATATGAGGAGAACTTGAGCATTGTAATATATTTTAATTCTATGTTAGTCTGTTTATTGGAAATGTCACATAGTGGAACAATATTATTTACTGAATAACTTTTCGTACATAATTTATTGTCAATATTCACATCAGATAAATCAGCTACTTTGAGACATAGCACATTTACTTCTAATTCTCTCACTCCTTTAGTGATATAGATACAAAGATTTTTCACATATCTGGAACAGGTGTAAAACCATTCCTATTACATGTTTTTACCTATCAATCTCTCCTTCTGTTTAGTCAAGTAAGTTTTTAATACTGTTGCACTGTTTTGTGCAATCACATGTACAGCTATAGCACAGCTTTCGTGTAAATTAACTATCTGGACTTAGCTAACTTTCTCTATGTTCTGTTATTCGATTTGACTCCAGTCACCTACTTTGACCCGTGTATTTAGCCTCAAGTAAATTGCAGAAATTTGGTAAACTAAATTGTATCAGTAGGGTTTTTTTTAGCGTGAAGCTTATTTCTAGGCGAGTTTGTCGACCAAAATGTTACTCTAATCCCATCCTTATTCAGAATTCTTCGTGATGCTTCTGAGATATCATCATTTCCTTATCATTACTACGACAAATATCATTATTAGAAGTAGAACTATTCATAATACCTGAGTTACTATTACTTCTAATATTTTTCTTTCACTTTCCTATGAATTTATTGATAAATTAAGTTGGTTAATTATTGAGACGTAAGGTATTCTTAAAATGTCTAATTTCTTGTCTTAGATTTTCTGGCTTATTGGTAAGCTTTTCTGTTCCGTTACTTAGACATTTAGCTAAGCCTAGTTTAAGTGAGATAGGGTGAGATGATTTGAAGTCTAATTCTAAGTATAGTAGACACTAGTCTGAAAACTTTCATCGTGCTTTAACTTATAAAGTGATGAAGATGAGTTAGTAATGTTGAATTGTGAGATTAAACGAGTGTTATTCCAATTGTTATTAAAAAATATGTATTCTTTTACTTGTCGATGACTAGTCAACTTGAACATGAATTCTGTAATTAACTTACATCTCTTTAGATTATTTTTGTACAGGATGAATTAAATTATGCTGTTGTTATTCTTTATAGTGTACAACAAGATAACCCTAAATTCCTGAAGCCTTTCACAATCAATCATTTAACATAAAAGTCTCCAGAAAATGCATATGACAGTACGTATAAATGTCAAATTGGTTGACGAAGCAAAATCAATCGGGAATGTATAGTTGTAGACATATAAATCGTGACATTTTGCAAATGGTTTAACGTTGCGATATACCGTCAGTCTTTTTATCGCCTATTCTATTTTCCGAGGAACTGAGTGACTATTAGGGGTAGAATTCGAAGTTTGATGTTAAGGTGTCCACGCACGGATATGTTTCTAACGTATATAGGTAGCCATGCTAATTAGGCGAGATCAACTGTATACACCGCTCATGCTGACTTTCAGATTTCAATAATCCTTTCAATGTGTTGTAAAAATCAGATGACTGTTTCGCTTGTTTGAGATAATCTCATCAACCAGATTTTTCAGACCAATTTAATTCACAGAGCAGTCAAACTTATTGAGAACAACTGAATATGACCGAATGAGTGATTGACTGACTTGAGGGGAAAAAAATTTTCGTATGAATTTATTTTGATACCATTTGGTAGATCAAAGTTAACGGAAAGTCTATAACTTCTCACTGGAGCATTTAATCACTCATATTTAGAAAGCATACTGGCAGTAATAGGAACAGTAGAAATTTATGCGGCAAACGAATAAATACTGTGACCCTATTATCTGGCTTATGCATTTTCATTATTGCTTAACCTAGTCAGCATTTCAACAGTTTTTGTCACGAAGAACAAGGCATCGAAACACACTTATTCAGAAAACAATCTTATCTGGTATAACTGTGGCATGTGAGGTGTTATTCTTACTTTTATGCTGTGTAATGGTTGAAGGTGAGGTGAAGATCTACTCCGTAGCAGGATTTGAACCAGTGACTCCCAGGTTTCTGACCCTGTTTCCTAATAACTGAGATACGAGACAAAGCTACCGACCAGACTTTTGTTTCACTTCAATCACCAAATGTTTACAAGAGTGATTACTTAGATTTTTGTATAACTTCTAAATTCTGTAAAAAGTGAACTCATCCTAAGCTTTCCATCAATTCAGAATGATAAAAAACAATCTAGAATTACTTAAGCAATGTGATTTTACTTTTTTTCTTGTAAAGCCCCACCATGCCTTTATTTGTGACCTTAATCATTGTTTATTCATGTTAAGTTTGTTTCGTAACTGTTGTTGATAAATTTGTCTACTGTTCATATTTGTTCGGACATCAAAACCTCCGTTTCATGTGTATTGAACAGTTACGCTTGGTTTGTTCAAGTTTTTCAAAGGGAACAGGTCTGATAGTAAATAAATCATGTCTGTTCAATGCATACATGAATGTTTCACTTTCAAGTCTATGAAACTATGTAAATGCTTATATCTGCTATATCGTTAGTCGAAACATATTCGAAATTGAAATGCATACCACTGGTTGAATCTAAAGTAAATTTTGATTGTGAGATTTGTTCGACCAATATGTTGTTAAATGAACCTGATCAAAGTTAAGCAATAAGAATTTTTGCTTGTCAAATCCTACTATAATATATACAGAGTGAACATTAATTGGCTACATTCCGACAACATTTGGATTCACCAACATTAACCTGATAAATTAAATCTTGATTCAGTCGATTCTCTCCTCGGAATAAGTGAGAAGGAAAACTGTGGGTTGTTCATGAGGTTAACTTTAGACGAAACGAAAACACAGAAGAAAAACATCCACAACTTAATCACATATCTATTTTTTAACTGATACACATATACATTTTTATTTTCGCTCAGTTATATTTTTGATCTAGGGGAAAACAGTTTTATCTATTTCCCAATTTCTTCGATTAAACCGGTTATTAGAATGATCTGATAGCAATTGTAAAAGCATTGTTCACAAGTAGAAGAGGTCGTTGCTCTAATGACCATGCTCTATGGTGGTTAAAAATTCTTAAATAGCAATATATGCGGCAGGTACTGAAGGTGAAACTCAGAAGAATGATGCAGTAAAGGGGTCGTTTTTCAACCAATCCATTACTATTATTACTCAGCAGTTAATAAATTCAACAGTGAAACTGTTACTGGGCTTCTTTGAGATGCTGATGTTTAGCAAGTATGTAATAGTGAATCTAGATTGATAACTGTGAAATAAACCCTCAATGCTATTTTTCACTTTCAGACCTCTAAAATCATGAAACATCTTTTTTCTTACTGGCTGAAAGTGGGTTGACTGAACAATTTGAAACCTCACTTTCACTGCTTATTACTTCAATTTCTGTAGTCTCTTCGTACCATCAGTTTTAGGTATTCACTAGTTACTAGTGGGACAGATCATTAATTAGACAATGTATTTTGTAGCGTAATGCAAATATCATATTATGAATATCTGGCTTACTTTTCCACTGGTTTCTCAAGCCTTATTTTGTAGGTAAAGTGTGTTTATTAAGTGGGACGAAGTATGCGACAAATTATTACACTCAGGTACCTATAATAACTGAGATTTCTGTATCAATGAAGCCTTAGTTATTCTAGGTTGAACAAATACTACTTAAATGACTTCCTTGTTTCTCTTTTTGTATTCAGTTCGCCGACTCATGGTGTTATTGTGTTAGTGATTCACATTTTATGGGAAATATCTACAGTGTACAGAATCTCTAGTCAAGAAATAATTTTTTACCACGCAGCTAGATCATATTTTACCAGTTTATTATTTGGGAAGATGCAATCAACTTTTCCTAAGGCTTAAACCTACATTTGGTACTAATGGTGGATAGGGACTAGCAGTGGAATCAACGACACGCGTTTCTTGCTGCTTGGGACTCGTCAGCTGAATGAACATGTGCCGCGGTGAGGGATACTGTTCCAAAAAATCTCTAGCCCAAGATCAATCGCTTCAAATGGTGGAGCGCTATTCACTAGGCTACTGAATAACGCAGCCAGCTCTTCTGTGACAAGTATAGTCTTTATGTTGTTGCTTTTAATTTCCCGTCGTTGACTGTGCCGAGTTGACCAGTCTCTTATGTCATATAGGCTCCTTCACGGATGCCTCGAAGTTACATGTTCTGGATTTCACTGCTAGTCACTGTCGATCATTACTACCAAAGGGAAACTATACACGATATCGCAGCATCAGCGCAAGAACTCAGATACCAATAAAGATTGATCAGTCCGGTTCAATAAACAACAAGGAATAACATGAAATCTATATTTGTTTAGTCAGTAGTGTTTGTTTTGCGCAACTAGGAATATCGGAAGCATAGGTGGTTGTCTTCCGTAAACAGTAAGGCTAATCAACAGAGTTAATGTTATTTTTACACATTTTTGTAATGTAGCCTCCTTAGTTGTTTCTTTAAAACCAGTAAGGCACTGCTTCAAAAAACCAGATTCAGCATTCTAATTAATTTAGTTTATCAGAAAATATTTTTATATCTTCTCAAGTGTCACATATATAAAAGCCCGAAAATCTTCAGCACTTGCTTGTTTGTTTCTAAACTGGTTTTTTTTTCTCAATTGAATCATTCCTTTCATTCTCTTTTACCTCTCAGTTGACTACATTACTATAACCTTTTTAATTTTACATCTTTTACATACATTTTGAAGTGTTTTTTTCATCCTGCACATTTTACTCGATTATGAACTCGTCAAACCTCGCCTGGTTAACTAGTTCACTAGTTACTAGCCGGTCCTAAGCTCGGGTATACAAGGAAGCTTGGGCATAGGGCTAGCAACCCTACCCTGTAAAATAAATCCAACCGCTAAAGAAACTTCAAAGCCTAAACGAAATATCAAAAATAATAACAAAATTATTCCTCACGGGAATCGGGGAGGCGAAATGACGCCAGTTGGTGAAAGCCTTCGGGAAGCCAATTGGCTGTTGTGTCTTCTGTCGATGAAAGCGAGAGTAAACGTGGGGACATGGAATGTCCGTACGATGTTTGAACCCAGCAAGGCAGCCCAGATTGCAAACGAGATGTTGATGAAGATATCGCACCAACAACTCCAACAACAACGACAATCTCCAATCACCATCAACGGGAGAAACTTAAAGGAAGTAACCTCCTTCACCTATCTAGGCAGCACTGTTTCAACTACAGCGGCAGCACAGACGAATATGTCGAAGTCAGCCAGAATCGGAAAAGCAAGACAGGTGTTCATTAACCTGAAACCAGTGTGGAGATCTGCACTCAGCGTGTGGAACAACATCCGGATTTTCAACACCAACGTCAAGTCAGTGCTTCTGTATGGTTGAGAGACTTGGCGCGTTATGAAAGAGATTTTCAATAAACCACAGACATTCATCAACAACTGCCTACGCTGGCTCGTTACTCAAGATCAGATGGCCAGAACAACGAGAATAAGCAACAAGGAACTCACTCTGAGAACGAACCAACCAAGAGCCTATCGCCCAACAAATATGCACTGGAAGGAAGTGGAGATGGATTGGGCATACACTGAGAAGGCCAACTGGGGACATCACGCGTCAGACCAGGCAGTCGAGTGGGACCCAGATGGGAAGCGACGAGTTGGGTGTCCGAGGTGAAGGTGATATGGAGGAGATCGTGCGAGGAGGAAATGAGAGGTTGTGTGCTGTCGTGGAACCAGGTTGAAAAGATTTCAGAGAAGAGAGTGGAATGGAGACGTGCTAGTGAAGCCCTATGTTCCATTAGGAACCCAAGGGACTAATAATTATAATATATATATATATATATATATATATATATATATATATATATGAACTCGTCAGCTGTTCCAGAGGTGAAGTAGTACCGCATATACAAAAAAAAATCTACTCAAGCGCTTTCACCTCATTACTGTATAATGAGTTTAAATATTCGTGTTATTAAACCACACTATCTACGCATATTGTGAAGTACTTTCTCGCTTAATGTCACGATTAGTATATCAGTATTCTTAGTCTACTAAATAGAAACCCTGAGAATGAAAAGGTGACTACGGAACAGTGTAAGACTTCGGAAATCAGTCACGTTAATGTGCAGGCTCTGGTGATCGCTTCAGAGTAAAGAAAAAAACAGTTAGTTACGCTGTCTACTACTTCTGTTGTAAGCAGAATGTTTAAAGTGTTCTCTTCTTAATGTTAAGTGAGTAGTACCACTTAATATCATTAACCAAATTCCAGTGTCTTGTAAAACCATACTTTTTGATCAGGCATCAAAACTTGCTCAATGACATTACCGCTTTGCTATCTTGCCACAGTAGATTATATTAAATTCGCTTCAGTTGATTTAGTAGATGTACCATACACTGGAACGGTATTACTTACTGGATAACGTTTTGGACACAATCTATTGTTCTTAGTTACTACATGAAGGTAGCTCTACAACTTTGAGATTTAGTTTGTATGGTTCTAACTCTATCGTCTCCTTTGTGACACAAATACGGGTTTCCATACATCCGAAACGGGTGCTAATCCATTCTTGTGTGTATTAGATATTCTGCATCGGTAAACAAAGATTCGGCTATCAGTCTCTCTCCCTATACCTCACTAAGTCAGCTTTGAAGATTTTTCAATCTGTTCCATCCTATGGTTTGGTTTCATGTAATTTCATGCACAGCTAACGTCGAGATTTTCTCTAGATTTCCTTATCTAACTAGGATCTACTACTTTGTGGCCAGCTGGGTTTTTATGCTCAGACTGCTTAATTGGCCCTAGTCGAATACTTTGACCCATTCTTTTTTAATCTGTTGATTTGAACTGTCACAAAATAAAAAAAGTATTCTTTTCTGGATAACGTTTCGGACAATTTATTGACCTGATATGAACACGAATAATAAATTGTGTCCGAAACGTGATAATACTGTTTCACTGTGTGATACATCTAATAAATTAATTAAAATGGAGCTACGTCCTACCAAAGTGCCCAAGTTTAACTGTTATAGTAGAGAAAGTTTCATGTTAGAAAACATGCCTTATATCCTCCAGCTTCATCAATCGGACACTGAAAGCTTTATGGTGGAAAATTTCGGTTGTAAAAATGTTAAGAAGTAGCATTAATATTTGTGATCAGTGTCACTATGTTACTGCAGTTATAGGTGGAAAATAGTGTTTTGTTTGTTTCGACTAAAATTCATGATGTTGAAATGATTTTAATTACCCTTTTCATTTCTTTCCTTTTAGAAATAGAATAGAGGGAGAGATAAAGCACTCTAGATAATTTCCCTCCTTCCTCTGTCAAAATTAACTTAAATGATCTGACTGCATGTTATTTTCCCTCCAGAATAATCGTTATTTTTATCTGTATAATATATTTTGCTATTCTCAATTTTCCCATGCCAACGAACCTGTCTACAAGAATAAAAGATACAACTGTCCAACTTGCTTAGTCTTAAAGGATGTTAAACTCCCTCAGAAATGCCTTTTCCGTTTCTTATCCAGATATATACGTCAGGAATTTGTTCAATAATTTCTTGTTTCTCTTTATTTTTTGCATATTGTTTTCAATAAAAAAAATGATATGTTCAGCAAAGATCTCATTGCTTTTTGGTGACAGTTTAGAAAACACTTCGTCTTTCCTACTTTAGGTAAGAAAAACAATAAAAATTCTTCAACTGAATATAAGCTTTAGTGTTGTTAAAGGCTTCTGTCTCTTTTACAGCAAACAACTGAAATTGTTGTGTGTGTGTGTGTCTAGTTTAGTTGTCCAAAATGTAATTGAGCAGAAGGCTGTTACTGATTGATGTCTTGTAATGGTTAAGTTTATGCACACAAATATTATACGGAAGGAACAGAATACTGAGTATAAAAAAACTTGTTTGTTGATTCGCCAAAGCGTGAATAATTCTCATAAAGTAAACTATCTTGTTAACTGAACCATTGTATCCCTTTCTGTGGATGAAATCTTCATCTTACTGGTGACTCTAAAGGCCACGCTTGCAACAACCGAAATAAGCAATTAAGTTTCCCCATTTCGGCTGGAAGGATAAATTTGAGTAAAATAGAGGAATCTGACTGGTTATTCTATCTGTTGCTAAGATGGCCTATAAAGTTACTCTCATTTTACACAACTTTTTTCAGCAGTGGGACGCCGATCTACTCAACCTACCATGGCCTTGTCAGGCCAATAATAACACAGACTGCATATAATAAGCTTGACCTGATGCCCTCTGAAAAACTGTGAATCCTACAGTTGACTTGCATTTATTCAGCTGAAATGTGACAAAAAGTATTTGCCAGTTGGTTGGAGAAACTCAGCAAAAAAGCATTTGTACCATCATTTTTATCATCCCAGATTTAACATTTCAAAGAGACTCTTTATTAGATATTTAGAGACAATACTAATCATAGATGGTAATGGTAGGGAGTGGCTAAGAGAACAATCCACGGTATGCTTTTCTTCTTGTTTGGGACTCGTCAGCCGGACGTATCTATCTCCCAGGCAGTGATGTTGATCCTTCCAGGGCTCGAACCCATTAACTATCTCTTCAAATGCTACAGCGTTATCCAGTTGGCAACTTAGTAGCAATAGCCACTCCTTGTTTACAAGCAATAACGTAACAAGTGTACTCGTGTCACATTGTGTCGGTTGTGACTCAGTGACGTAGTTCATAACCTTCTGGCGTTTAAAGTGATGGACCCTGGGTTCGAGTCTTAGTGTGGACAGCATCACTCACAAGAAGGCAGATACGTCTAGTTGACAAGTCTTAAGTGGAACGAAACATACTTCGTGGATACTACTACCAGCTACTATCATTACTATCAAGTCGAAATTACAGGGCTTATCGATGGCATTTCCGTAGGAGCCCATATTCGGTCCAATCAACGGCGAGAAATTACAACCAGTAGCATATTAATTATTCTTTCTGCAGTGCTTTCATATTCATCTTTCTGTGTACACGTTTATTCCATGAAGATTGGCTTAGAAAGTGACTTCATTCTGCACAATTATTCTGAAGATCTTACTCATTATTTAGTAAGAAAAGTAGAAAAGAAAATACATTCAATCAGTCATATAACACCAAAGATTGATCATTTGTTAACTATCAACCAGGTGATCATTAGTAGAGATAAACACAACCAAAATGTTCAGCTGGCTTCTACAGAAAACATTTGTTCGTCTAATCTTGGAGAATACTACCTGATGAATAAAGAATACATGGTGTATCATTCTTATTGCATGTACTGGGTATCGACTGGACAAGCATATATCCAGAAGTCAGTCTCTTTTTCTACCGAGCTTTACTGGTCATTAGGATTTGTATTCTTCTCTTGCCTCTATTCTCTTTCACTGAAAATCATTTGTATCTTCAAGCCACTGAGAAAAAAGCTCTGTAGGTTTATGGATTCCATTGACGAAATTAGGTAAAAGGACATAATTAATCTACCCTAATACATGGGTTGAATGTTAGTTTAAGTACATATCCAAGTAGTGGATTTGAACCAATCAGTTTCGTAGGGTGCTGAAGTCAACCTCACCATAGAACGATAGTCCTTGATAAGATGGTGCACTTCAGAAAATACTCAACTGTCTCAGTGCATGCAGTGACACTTATTGGGGTTGGATGAAACAGCAATTCTGACGTCTGGAATGATTCGATAATGAGAAACTTCGTTGATCGAGTCAACAGCCAACAAGAGGAATAAAAGTTACCTAAGATTCGGTATGGATAAATTCACATTCCTATCACCACCGAAACCAGAAAACAACAAACGTGACCATAAAGGAAACCAGGAGTTGAAATTTCTGTGATTAACAGAAAGAAAATGTGCTCGCAGCGTTATGTCATTAATAAAACAAAAATTTTTATGCCCACTAAAGTTTTTTACACTGATTATGAGTCAAACTCCAAAGTGATTTCGCAGTGAGTCATTGCCTCTTGAGTATTCTTTAGTGGTTATTTCCAGTTTATGAGCCTGTCTACAGTCACTGTTTAGGCAGAATGCTGATGAAGACTCTGATTGGCATTGGTCAGTACAAGTTTAGTCCTGTTGTAGAAAATTAGCTACAAACATCCGCTGATATCGCATATCAACGAACGTATAACTAAGTTTAGGGGTTCTTGGCAAGCGATTCCAAATGTTTGACACTAAGCCTGGAGAATCTCAGCGTCAAATCAATAAACACAATGGCTGTATTGCTATCGACACGACTACTTTCTTCTAATACATTTGTCATACATTCCTTAAACGGGAATAAAACAACACCAAAATACAGGGAAATACAAACCATTATTGAAGTCAGCTCATCGAGTTTGATAATAAAAACCCATGAAATTGATTTAAAAACAGATGGATAAGTATATCCCTGTTCCTTACAACTTAACTTCATTCATTGTAGACTCTCTGTCAGTCGTTTACCCTTAAAAACAATTACAAGTTCTAGTAAAACTCACCGTCAGTCTAACTTCATGATAGCATACTACTGAAGCGACGAATTAGTAGTGATTGACAGGCCACCTTTGCGAAAAGCTTATTCACTGTAACAGATGTCAGTATTGTAAAATATCCTACAGTGAAGAACTTAGTTAGGACTTCGGTGCAGAAAAAACAATGAAATCCTTCACTAGTTCTTATTATCAACCGTTTGAATGGCCGTAAGATGAAGTAAATAAATCTATCATTGCTGGATAGATTCAAATCAAGTTAACTAGAAACTTACGGTATCAGAAACATAAACTGTTTTCCGAAATAGTATGCCTCATGACTTCCTATAAGACAGTAAAAATACCACGGTCTGTGTCAAAGTGTGCAAAGCAAAAAGAGTCCTCAGAACAGAGAAAACGATAGCACTGAAACGTCTTAACAAGTTTGGCATCTAAGAAACCAAAGTGAAGAAAGTATGAGATTGGAGCCTTGACAAATTAGGGATGAGTGGAACCATTAAAATAAAATAAAAATTATAATAGCTGTACTCTAGACAATAACTATTAGTAAAGTTAAGAATTGTCTGTATGATACTTCGAAAAAATTGTCATACAATATTTTTAAATTAAAAAACCTTTGCGGTTAAATAACGTTAACTTTAACTGTATGGTTGGCAGTAAGTCACAACAACCAGTAGTTTTTAAGTCGTCATCTAGTTTGCATGTTGTCGCACGTGGATAGGATAGAACAACATATGCAAGCATATATATATATATATATATATATATATATATATATATATATATATATATATATATATACTACTAACCGACTTATCGATGTATAACCTTCAAGGAAGCAAATGAAATCGAACTAAATTTCTGGAAAAAGCTGAAGGTAACTATGGTCAGTATTTTGTTATCCAGTGGATAAACCTCATTTTTCAATCTTCACTTTTTCAGTTTCAGGAGAAAAAGCAATGCTTTAACTACTCACAAAAAGTGAATCACCCTCTTATTCAGCACCACAGACAATTAAGGCCCCTTGAATTCTAGCGATTCAAAGGTCCATACACTCTGAAAGTTTTTTCCAATCAAGTTTTCTTACTTATTCATAAGTGATGACTGCTTGGTGTTGCCTGTGTTATAATATTTGTTAGATGGGTATTTTACCCCGGACTGAGACGACTTTATAGAAAATTAATTCATACAAAAGTAAAGTAGGATACTTGCCCACCGCGGAAGTTGTTGAGTTGCGGATAAGGATGACTATTGTAACACATTTTGTCAGGTTCAGTCAAGACGGCGAAACATATTTGGACTATATTACTGACCTATGAGTGTTACCGAGTTTCTTGCTTGATTTCCAGCTGAATGATTCTTTTTTCTGGCAGCCTTTACCTTTGGTTTAATGTACACATGCTTGTTGATAACTGTGTCATCGAAGTGGCTTGCCTCCAGGAATTCTGCCATTGTTTTTCCAGCTTGCAAGCTGTAGTATTTGTGATTATCACAGTTACGCTTGTATCTGTCTACATGGATCGACAACAATGATATTATATCATGCCCCATTCATGCAATCTTTAGAGTACTTGGCAGGTGTATTAACTAACATGTCGACATAAAGAGCCTAATTTTTTTCAACTATTTTTTTGTTTTATTTGTCTTTTTTTATGGTAACGAGTCCTACAGGTCCTATACGATATTCGGCATGAATTTGATTGACATGAGTGCCGCATTGGTACTGAATGAACGTATTAGTCACTTAACAGTTTCTGGGATATTTTTAAGAGACAGCAATGTAATTCCTTCCATTTATTTTGAACAGTTTTTAAGAGTGGTGTCACTCTACCTTCCACAGTTGTTCAGAGTTACAATGAGTTCTAACGAGTGCGAACACTCGTACATAAGTAGTCCTAAGAAATGCAAGATTGCTGCTATCACCATTGAATACTTGATGCATATTTATTGCCGTTCTGTGCACTTGAGTTTACAAGCCTCTCTCTGGTGTTGTCGATATGAAGTCTAGAAATGCTCTTTCTTTATTTTCTACCCTTTTTATGAGTTAATTACCCTCAAAATTTCGGTTAGTGATTTTGAACATATTTTATAATTAACTTGTGTGTTCTATACACCTGTTAACCAAATTAGGAGATACTGAAAATTAGATAAGCCACTTCTAGAACTGGATAATGGAACATACACTACGATAGATTCATTAAAAATCTAAAGTCCTATTCATGAGAGGAATAAATAGGTTGACATTAACTTTTAGGGTGATAAAAATAACCAAATAGAGAAGTGCATTAAAAACAAATGATTTTCTGCCACCAAACAATGAACATAATTGTAAATGTAATGCAGAGAGGTGCACCAAGATTAGTCGAAAATTGTCTGTTTTTATCGACTGAATTTTATCTGCTTGAGAATGTAATACAGAAAAGGCACTTGCATAAATGGAAGCTTATTTCAGTTTTCCACTATAATAGCTAAACTTCACCGGTTGTCACAATGGATAAGAGGTGTGTTGAGTTAGGTTTTATTTCATACATCTTTAAAGACAGACGGCCTTCAGTGGCTAAGGAAACTTGAATGATTCTGTGTTTAGATATCTGTTTGCCACAGCCTATATGGCTTCTGAGACTTTGAGCAGCTTTTCCTGGGGACTTTTTTTCGTTGTTGTTTCGATCGTCTGCTTGATTTTTCAATTGCGGTTGTCGGCGTTGTCATGTGTTGTGTCGTGAGTATGCTTTCTAGTTTTGCCTTTTGATTGTTAATCACAGATTATTATTTCCGAATCCGATGACATGAATCTGTGATCATCAATTGAACCATTTGTCTTCCAGTTTGTTCGGCTATTTTCCATCCCATTGGACAGTTAATCTGTGGTCTATACCTGACACTCTTCGGCAGAATATGCTGACGTAGGCACTCATGGAGAAAGAATAGCTGTTCTCTGGTGGAAGTTTGCCTATGGAGAAGTCTTCCCATCTTCGAACAAGGTGAAGCGTGTTACACTCAAATAATTTTGAAGTGGTAGAGAATATTTGTAGCTCAGGTGGATGGTCTTGGTTGTACTGTGTCCTCTGAGCTGGGTTGTTTAGTCATAGGGCTTTCATCGTCTTTCTAAACTATTTCATCAGCACTAACTTCATTATGAAGTGGGCTGTCAGTGTCTCACCGTGAGTGATTTAGTAGCTTGACCTGATAAACTGGTTTGTGGTTGGTTGTTTCCTCTGGTTGTTGTGTCCTTGACTGTATAGATTATCCTGTCGGCTGTTCCTTTACTTGACCTATGACCTTTCTGTCGTTTATCATCTTTCTGATTGGTTGATAGATTGGGTATATGTCTATATGCCTGTTGATTGCTGACTGACCTGAATACCAAGCTTTTAGAAATTCTCCGATATTCCTTGTGTTTCCTCTGTCCAAAATTTCTACATTGTCGAAATTAAATTCATGTACATGGTTGTTATCCATATGCATTGAAATGAGTGATGAAATGTCGTGGCGTTTAATAGCCAATTTGTGTTCATGTAGACGAAAGCGAAGAGGGCGGCCACTTTGTCCAATGTAGTGTTGACTGCAGTTATTGCAGTTGATTTTATAAATGATGTTTGGTTTGTCTTCTGTGGTTGTTGCGTCCCTTGATCTGCATAATAGGGTTTGGAGGGAATTTGTTGGTTTATGATCCACACCAATTCCAAGTAATTTCAGTAATCTTGTTGTGATTTCTGATATATTCTTTTTTATGGACCCAATATCTAACCTTAATACGTAAAACTGTTTTTCATTCCACTTTGTTCTGCAGGAAATTCGACATTTTGAATGAATCAGATGCTACTGCATATCCCTTTTTGTTGTCACTTAAATGATCTGATAGGTTATTGGAAAAAAATGTTTGATTTTTTCCCTACTCGGAATGCTTCATTGGAAATCTCCTCTACAGACAAACTAAACAAACAGATTCGAACCAGGGTGAAAATTTCACTACATCTCCCTATGACTGCAGTTACGAAATGAGGTTTGCTCCACAATGCGAAGCGATAAATTTCGATGATCATAAGAACACAAAGATTCACTGGAATAAAAATTCATCTCCATTTTCTAACTCAACATTGTTATTTAAGGTAGCATAAATAAAAGTTCCAATAATGCTGACCAAATTGAATGCACCAACAACTTCCAGAAGTAACTTATTGTTTGGGTGTAATGTTGCTTAAAAAAAACTATATTTATGAAGCACACGGTCTGTCTAAAAATCTCTGGTGCAATTTTGAATGCACGGCAATTTTGTGATAAAAATTCACTACTGTTCATTGCTACACCTGTTTCATTGCAAATACTGGTCAAAAATGAACAAAACTTTATTACAATGTTCAATGAGAAATATTTATCTCTATTCGCAGAAATTAAAACCTAACTTTTGATTTATTACTCTGACATAAAAATAGTCGTCACGTTAGTGATAAGAAAAACAAAGAATTAACGACATCTGTGTAATAAAAATGCTATTCGACACTTTAATTACTCTTTTTCTACTTTCGCCTCTGATATTCACGTAGCAGTCGAAATTAACTAATGAAAGAGTTGATCTTCAAAGACGTGCATTGTTTTCATGTTAGCCAATAAGAATAGTATGCTTATTCTTTTCTGGAATGCGAAGAAAGGACTATACCGTGTTGCTTAGGATTTTGAAGGCAGTTAATAGAGCGAGTGGTGTACTGCTAAAAGTGTTGATAAGTGGGATCATTGATAGGCCTCTGAACCCTTATAGGTAGGTGACTAAAAAGCATCCCCGTCATCTGCGCCTTTCTTCATCTCTGTCCTCTTTGAAAGCATGAAGCAAATATGTTGAATTTTGTGCACGCACAACTACATAAAAAAATTCAACCATACCACCTTATTTAGCTTGTGTATTGTGTGAAGAAAATCATGGTAGACGAGAGTCGTATCAATCAACTTTGCAATAACAAACAGTTATCACAACCCTGAAGTCACTAAACATTTCAACAATCTTGTTATTAATGATTACGTATCACAAAACAACTCTGTTACTATATGTTTGAAAATGTTGTACAACGAGTAAACTGATGGAATATCATATGCTGAGAATTCTGTGTCGGATACAAAATTATGGTTCGAAATAAGTCATTTATTTAAAGATTTAGATCATGAATATCTGGACTTTTCTGTTTAACTGTGAAGTAGTATTCATCACAGACTGACATTATTTGGGTAACCATTTAAAGCTGGGAGCACTGGGCAGCTAACTCGTCCTAGTCTGAAACTCCTCAACAGTGCTCAACCGCGACCACATCAAGATTAAACCCATGACCAAATTGAAATCACTGAGAGCCCCACAAACTCCTGAGTTAAATCGATCTAGTGCTCACTGATGACTGGCTTCTAGAGGCGATTCTTGAAGTTCTAATGAGAGTTGTGACGTGTGGTGCAAACCTGGTGGCCATGAAAACAAATGCTCAACGAAGAAATTGAGTGATGGTAGCGTTAAATCGCGAATTGACGGAAGGAGGATATATGAACCACTGGACTCCACCTAAGTTGGCAAATGGTAGCTTCCTGGCCACGGAACTTGAAGGTCTTGGGTTCGGTCTTTGGTCGGAAGGGGTCATGAGTGTGCATTGCTGAGGAGTTCCATGCTAGGATGAAAAAGCTGTATAATGCTTCCAGGTTTTCGATGGTTCTCTAACTGATGTCAGTCTGAGTTGAATACCCTCTGAAAATGCTATATCTGTTTATAATTTTGATTGTACTTCATCCGAACGGAAAATGACTTTGAAACAACTGTGAATTGGTCTACCTAATTTGTCATCAGTATCATACGAAGAGGTTTCTTTTGTCAGAGAGCCTGTTTGTTGTAAATCCCGACTGTTGGAAATACAGCTGAATTCCTAGGTGCAATTAAATAGCTAGTGTTTTCCCAATATTCGCACTCGTAAAAATTGTGCACCTTTCCCCGTTGACAACTCAATGGTCTTATTTTGTTAAATGTGCAATGAACAGATACATCATATTCTTACATATTCGTGAATGTTTTATAATTTCAAATATCGGCGCGAATAAATGATCAAAAAGGAAGTCAGTTGCTTTCGGTTAGTAAAAGTCAATCGGAACGAGTTAAATCTGATGCATCATTAATTAGCATAAACGCAGTTTTGAGTTAGTGCAGATTTTACTAATTTCTAGTTGTTATACTTCATAAATTGACAAAAGTTTGAGAAACGCTTAAAATCTATGAGCACTAGGGTGCTATCTCATCTTAGTATGGGACTCTTCCGCAGTACGTACCCACTATCTGGTTAGAGATCGAAATCAAAAACCTCAGGTTTCAGCGCGAAAACGTTAACCACTCAGCCACTGGATCAAAGTTCAATGGTTCACGGTCTCCAACTTCTATTAATTCGCGACATAGCGCGACTATCACCCAAGGTCTTCATTTGGTATCCGCTTCACTTCCGACTGGTTGACCCTATAGGTTAGGGGGCATATCCATTGTAAACCATGTCATTAATCAGCATTAAACAGTTATGCAGTTTAAAGTTCACTGAGATTTAATTTACTTCAAGGTAATATTCATCATGGACTGGCATAAATTGTAGGACTATAGGGGGTTACTTCTGAGAAGCTGCATATCAGGACAAAACAGCTATCCAAGTCTTTCAGGTTCTCAACGGTTCTCAGTCAATGATGAATGTTACAGCAGATTTTATCAAGTCACATTCGACACAAAAACATCTAGTGGAAAGAATTTGCTGATTGAATTTCAAATAGAAGCTAATCTAAAGCAGAGTATTTCGACTCACTTTTGTTAAGCGTATCACCTGATAGCTATGTTGAATGACTTCTTATTCAACCATGACTTGCAAATATTTTTTAAATTTTATTCATATTCTTTTTATCAATAATATATTTGTTTATTTTAAGTGCTTCAGCGGTCTGAAACTTGTGGAAATGCTTCTACGCTGAGTTTTGTAGCTATGGCTCATCGATCTTAGCACTAGAATTACACTAATTGAACATGAGTTCAATTCACACCGGGTTTACTGCGGTCCAAACAACCAGGTAGTGCAATCAGCTTTGACACAATAGAGATAACTCATTGCCTAATACGCGAATATGCATGTGGTTTTTAAGTTATTACCATTCCAAGTTCATTTTACTGTACTTAAAGATAAAAGTAAATTCTCACCAGGAACAAAACATATAACCAGGTCCTGGACTTGCTCACTGGCGGGGCGAGGTCATGAGTGCCCACTACACACGAGTTCTATATTAGGACGAAACAGCTGTCCAGTGCTCTCAGATTACTAATATCCCTCTAGCTAGTGTCAGCTCATGATGAATACCAACCTGAAATCGATAAATCTTCTCAAACCTCCAAATTAAATCAATCTAGTGCTTATTAGTGACTAGCTTCTAGAAGTGATTCCCGAAGTTCCAGTGAGAAATCATGACCGGTGGAACCAACCAAGTCGATTATGTTGACAGCTACTTAAAGATGGGAACACGCCTTTCAGCTTCTAAATACTATGCAACGAAATAGAAGCTTAAAAGTAGGATTGATATGTATCAAATGTTGGACAAATCTAGAGACTTTCATTTTTAACTGAGAAAATTATACGGATCTAACATGAAATGCTACATTATACACATGCACTGTTAAAAATAGGCCTTTTGTTTCACTTCCAGTGGTTACTTGGTCAACTGGAAGGAGAAAAGGTGATAAATCAATAGGTGTATTACAGAACCAGTTGTTACGACTTATTTATTCAGCTACAGGAATCCTTGTTTTTTCAGTCAATTCAAAGAGATTGCATTTATTGGTTTTTAGTTAGGTTATTTAATCAGACAGCTACATGTACGAAGCGTGTGGTGTTCTGGAAACCTCCAGTTATTCCGACAGGTTCAAATTCCTCGGCATTTTCCAGCTTCCTGAAAAATTTAAGCCCATAGTATTCATCTCAACACATGAAAATTCAAGCAATACGGTGAATAAATTCCATGAAATACTCAAAACAGCGGAGGAAAATTATGTTTTAACTCTTCGACTTCTAATCGATATATGAATGAACAACTACAGCACACAATGAATTCATATTGGTATTCATCACGTACTGACATCATTTGGAGAGCCATTAAAAGCTGGGTACATTGAATAGTTGCTTCGCTCTAATATGCGACCCCTTCAAAACACCGCCAGGATCCAGTTGACGGAAGTAGGAAAGTAACGACTGTAGGATTCCGACCCAGTCACGTCCTTGCAACAACTTCTGGTGAGATCATGAGTGCACACTGCTAAGGAGTTTTACAGTAGGATGAAGCAGCCAATTAGCGCTCCCCGGTAATCACTGGTTCTCCAGTTCATGTTAGTCTGTGATGAATGCCAACTTCTAATCAATAAATCTCCATAAGCCTCTAAATTGACAATGAATTCCCTAATTTCTACAAAATCATGCAGTTCTTAGGTATGGTTATCCAATGAGCACGAGCGTGTAAGCAATTATGATGATGCATCTTGTTTTCCAAATGTTTTGTAATCTCTTTCCAGGTACTTTACACAAAATATGATGAACATTAGACTTCACATGAACCTAAGTCTTTCTTCTAACAAACTGCATTGCAGATTTCAGTTCAGACTATGACTGAAATGCAAACCCTTTTGAACTGTTTAATTTTTCAGTTTCGTTTTAAGGTACAAAATGTTTCATAAGCAATACTATAAGGCAAATTAGAACAAGAATTACTAGTAATATACTAGAATTTTTCATCTTTTGATCAACCAGTTGAGAATTTAAAATTGAATAAGTTTGCATTCATCGGTACATTAGTTGCTAATGTCTGAGCAGTCGAAATCTAAGAAGCTTATGAAAAGTTCTTTCATTCAATGAATGCTTTGATTGCTACTGTAGGAGCGAACTGATAAACTAGACTCAGTATTCGGTTAAAAGTGTAACACAGATTTAAGGAAGCAATTGAACAAATAAGGTGCTGTGTAGCGTACTGGATAAGGTATTCTTTTTTTTCGACGTTACAATAAGCGTAAGTGAATTGTCTTTCTAAGCTGTATGGTTTTAAAAATATGTCAAAAATGTTTTTAAAAATTCTGCACTGTACTCTGTGTTTTCTTCGGGAAATTAATTTTTTCTTTTTTTTAAAGTGAGAAAATTCCTTCCACTATGCAAATGAATATTGAATCAGATTGAGTATTGCCATTCTTGTTACCAATTTTTAAAGAAAAAAATTAACCGAATTCTTTATTCAAGGTATTCAAACTATTTGAAGATTCTTGGTGATTTCTTGATTTCAACTTGGAACCCATCATGGACTGACATCAGTTGGAGAACGACTAAAAATCTAGCAGCACTGGGCGGTTGTTTTATCCTAGCATGGGCCTCACCAGCAGTCAGCATCCACTTCCCTACCAGAGATCGAACTGATAGAAGTTATAAGTTTAGACCATTCTGTTCCAATCCAGTGTCTGATAGGTGATGTGCTAGCTGTGAAACCTGAAAGTAGTAAATTCCATCCCTAGTGGAGATTATGGATACATTCTGCTGAGTAGTCCTAAACAAAGACGAAACAGTGTTCAGTGCTCCCTTGTTTTCAAGGATTTTTTCACTCATTTCATTTCCGGATGAATACCAATGTAAGTTATGCTGGTTTCATCTTTCTTGAGTACGTAAATGGCGTAAATTGTCAGTGTAACAGTCCTGTATTCCTAATATACAGTCTAGTTAGAATGTAATATTTTGTAAGGAAAACAAAAAAATAAGTGTTTTCTGAATTAGTGTTTTATTTCACTGATGCTAACTTGTTTCCACGTTTGCGAAAGTATCTTTAAGTGTATGACTGAAATGAGACTTTGAATCTCAAAATGTATGTGAATATGAAACGCTTACGATTACACAGTAAAGACTAGATCAATAACTTTAGGATATTACTTTATGATTTGCTTGGTGGTTATCAGTGACTTTCGTCCCTAAATGCAATTACCCGCATCATAGCAAGCGACCGGTTTTCTTGCGGGCATTTATATGCATGAATAAATAACTTTAAGGCATATTTGGATATTTTTTGTAAAAAAAATAGTCATTCTGACAATTATTTGTGTTGGAATTAGCAATTATGATAAAATTAGTCACCGAATTTGTTTGAAAACGAGATACTTTTGCGGTTGACACTGAAAAGTTGGTTTCTGATTTCATATTGTTTCTAAAGCTGATAAATTGTTTACTTGTTTTTTCAGAAATCTAAATTTGTTCATTTCATATACTTAATACAATAAGATCAGATTTGTATACCCAAAGCAGAGCTTTTGTGGTGTTGTTTATCCTTATTTCAGTACTTTTTTTCAAGCATAGGATATTGTTTAGTAAAAAATTGGTTTTTGATTCATTTAAACAAGAAATGCACTTCTCCTTGTTATATATTTCATCATGAATTGTGTTACGATCATTAATGACCTTAGAAGTATTTTATAAAACCCTTTGAAATTTAAACAATGTTTTACTACTGATGAACGGTTTCAGTAGTGAATATTACTGAGCGATTTCATAATCCATCCATATAAATTGATCAATATAAAATAGCTGTTATCATATCAATCATTCAAATATCTCTGTATGACCAGGATAGGAAGTGTAGTTTACCATAGAATACACAACAGAAGAAGTAGGTAAAAGTGTAAAGGTTCTGATATCAGAGGAGAAATACTGGAGATTTCTTAGGTTGAGTTGTGTAAATGAGAAGATTAAGCAGGTGACTCCTTATGTTAGGCTTTTTACCGTACTGACTATTTTGATGGTGCTCTCTTTGACCTATTAAGGCAGTCATCAAGGCATGTTTTGAACATTCCTTCATCCTATTTTCATGAAATTAAATAGTCAATAAAGTATGCGTAAGCTGCAACATCAGCTCATAACAATAAGATCTTTCAGTTCCTCATACTTGAATGAACTGAAAAGCTCAGCATCTGATTCAACAAAAATATTACGGTTTATATATAACTGTTAACTCTTTGTGATTACTTCCATATAATTCCACTTTTTATAACGTTCTTGAGCCAAATAAAATTTTAAACAGTTAAAATAGTGAATACAGTTTAAAGCTGCGTTCTATCAAAACTTTTCTGTCATTCAAAACTACTGATAAATTTAAATATACTTTCTACAAGATATCCACAAACGTAAAGCAAAAAATAGTGTACATGACAAAATTCCAATGAAAATTTCCATATACAGCTTATAAAAAGTCAGTTATTGAACACTTCAAAACTTACCCAGTGACAACAACAACAAAATCTAGAATATTCCATATATTCCTCAGATAAGATCCACTGTGAAGTATAAATCCAAGAGCAATAATTTTTAGGAACGCTTCACAAGTAAAAATACCCAAAAAGTAGTTTTCAGTGATTTCCTAATTATGAAATAGAAAAAACAAACAAATAAGCAATGAAATATTTCACAAAATTCAAACACCAGGGGATAATGTTATTAATACAACTTATTTATAATACTGTTGCTTGTATGACATCCATCACACAATAAGTGGCTATCATGACTCGAAGGTCTAGTGGATGATGCTCTTGTAATTGAAGCGATCGGTTATGAGTTCGAGTCCTACTGCAAACAACGTCGCACACTGGTTTGGAGGTAAACCCAGCTGACGAGTGCCAAATAAGACGAAATGCGCGTCTTGGATTCCACTGCTAGCTCCCTATGCATCAATAATATACAACATACTTACGCCTGGAAATTTTTATCACTTTTCTTGTATACAATAGACGATTTATGATGTGTACATCTAAAGCTTAGTGACTGAAAGATTGCATAACCGTATTCAGGTTATGAGTTTATTTCGATTTAATCCACCGGATTATTCAGATACTACCCACTTACGTGACGATCTGCAAAGATCACTGGGTGATTGTTTGCTATTTTCATAGATTTAAAGTTGCTATTCAACATAGACTGGTATGAGTATGGGACTACTCAGTGGTACACATCCATGACCTCGGCCGGGATCGAACCCATGATCTTTAGGTTTCGTGGCTAGTAATTCGCCATTCAGCCACTGTATTGGGATTCAGTGATCCACATTCTCCTATTCCTGTCAGTTAGAGATATAGCGTGACCTTCACACAATGCGGTGTTGAGTGTTTGGCATGACACCCGACTTTGACCTGCCGATCACTGCTTTCATTGGGACTTTAGGAGTTATCATTTCAAGCCAAGTCACAAATGATCTGTATATTGTTTCTAGGTTTTCAGTGGTTCTTCAGCTGATGTCAGTCCATGATGACTGCCAACTAAAGGTTGATAAAATTTCCAAAATATAGTGAAAACTGCTTGCAATTAAGCATATGAATGTTCAAAATGATGTAATTTATTGTTTGAAATAGATTCACTTTCATATTGTATGCACTTTACCCTTTGGATAACGCTATAATAAAGATCACAAGAAGTGTCATAAGCAGCTCCTACAATGAATGTGAGTATTCTTTGGCCTATGGTGCTTCTAAGATAGTTGGATTATAACCAGTGAATCATTATAACAAATGGTACAGCTAAAAGACATCATTGTTTGACAGAAAAGGTTACTTTATCCGAAAGATGACTGGAAAGCAGCTTGAATCGTAGCACCAATTCATTTATTGGTATAACTGAATCGTGTGAGTAAAACATCGTTAATCACCCCTGCACTGCTACAGTCAGTGATAGCCATCTAATCAACAACAAGACTGCAGTCACTTCAGAGAAATAACTGACAACGTTAATAACATAGGAAAAGACTGGAAAAACATATCCACCATACAACGTCAATTACCATCTACAATACTCTTCAGACGCATCCAATATTTTAGTCTATTCATTAGGAAAATTAATCCACAGTATTGCTTTTTGTGAAGTATGTTTTGACAAGATGATACTTTTCTTATGTTAAAGTAACATTTCCTGGACATACAGACTGAAGTGATTGGCATTCATTTGATAAGATTTCTATAAAAGTTTTTCTCCCCTGAATGTTATAAAACTAGCCTGGTTTCATTCTGTTTTCTGTAAATACCAAATTGTAGGCATTAAACAATTTTCATACACCATATATTTCAAAAATTAATTTTGTTTGCTTAGTTTATGAAAATGTCACAGGTTAACGTACGATCAGGTAACAGAAATGGAGTTTTTTTTCAGTTTCCTATAGTAAACACTGGTGATGCTTTCTTTGCTTTTCTCTTATTTAAAGATTTACCTACACTTGCTGACTGGAAAGTGGCCGTCAACATTAAGTATTATTACATTAGGTAACTGTAAAAAGGGATAATTTTCAGTGAAATTCCAAAGGTTAATTACTTCCGAACTTCATCCTACCCTTTTTAAATGAATACTTGAAGGTAGACAGGTATGTTTCAACATGTTCAGAGAAAGCAGCCCATTCCACAGGATTTACTGAAGTTTTATAAAAAGGGTATGACTTGTTAAGTGAGCCGATTCGAGATTGGTGTGGATCCTCACCACATTCATTGTTTATTGAATGTGCTATATTACAGCTGACAAAATTACACCAGCGTGAACAAGCTGCTGAATGGTAGCGTGTTTGCCAAAAGACCTCATGGTCTTGGGCTTCGTGTCCCAGTAGGTTATGGCTACGCTCCCTGAGTAGTCCCATGTGGAACTAACCAGACCTTCAATTTTCGGGGGTTTTCATCGGTTCTCCAGATGATGTCATGCTGTGATGCAAATCACCTGTAATCAAAATATCATCAAAAACTAACAGCTAAATTGTCGTAAATAAATATCAGTAAGGAAGACACTTTGTAATACAAGATTGTGATTTCTCCTTGTGATTCATCAGTTTGTTCATCGTCAGATATTAGTACATTGAAAAGAAAAAAACTGAAGATGTGAAACCAAGAACATATACATGCGGCTGTGTAATCACAGTGGTAGATATCGGCACGCAGATGAAAGTTGAAAGTAATTTACTTTGCGGTGACCAAGAATGAGGTAGAAGACGTGCGTTTCGTCGTTTTTAGGACTGGTCAGATGGATGTGCCTGCACCCTTGTGAGTGATGGTGTTACCACCGAGAACAGAACCCTTTATCCATCATTCCAAACACCAAAGCGGTATTCACTCAGCCACTAACGCACTAGGCCTAACCTTTTCGATCCAGTATAAAACTATGAATTACAAGTTTCAGCGAAAATTGAACAGGTTTCACTTTAATTCGAAATTAAGAAGACTTATTCTATTGGAAATAAGTTTCAGCGTATGTAGACAGATGATGAACTGGATTGTTTGGAAAAACTTGTGCAATGAATTTAATTTTATACAGTAAATAATTAGTTATTGATGGGTAAGAATAATTTCAGTGATTTCGAAGCACTCGATAACAAGTTCCGCGCAGGTCAAAACCTGTTTTTAAAAGCTGAATATAAGTGACTTATATGTACAGCAAACTGACGGACAAAATCAATCTGGCATTACTGCTTAACGGTCCAAATTGCCAAACCTTATATCACCATACCAAGCAAGAATGCAGTAAGGTGACAAGTGAAGAAAGTGTATCGATAAATCTACGCCATAGCGAGTGATTCCAATCATATCACCTAGATTTTTCAACCACCAGTTTAGATGATCTAGTCACCTGAGTCGATGAATGTGCATAAACTAATCATTCAACTTTCCTCTTCTACATAAAATTCTACGTCTGATTTCTAGGTTAATTATATGGTAACACCACGACATACACTCGTAGCTAAGAAGAGAACGGTGATCAAACACCTGGAACCATGTCATTTCCTCTCCTTTCAATGGCCGTCTCTCACAGCCACATATACAACACATATATGCTTCAAGAAATTATTCTGTAATACACTACAGTAAGTGTTTCATTATTTAAAGTAAAAAAAGTGCATGAAACTAAATCTTATCAATTGAATGCCAATCACTTCAGTCTGTATGTCCAGGAAATGTTACTTTGACGTGAAAAAATGACATTATTGTAAAAGGAAAACATGGACAATGTGGTAGAAGATAACTGCGTTTCAATTGGTCTATTAGATGTAGTATCTTAGAGTGAAATAATAATATTTTGCTGGATTAATTTGATTTGACTATGGACAACAAATTGTCTCTGAAACTAAATCTAGTAAATAATACTGTTTCTTTCTGTGATAAATCTGAAACATCAACTGAAACGGAAGAGAAACTTTCATCTTGTCAAAACATACTTCTCAAAGTAATACTATGGATTAATTTTCTTAATGAAAAAACTAAATGTTGAATGCGTCTGAAGAGTATTGTAGATGGTAATTGACATTGTATGGTGGATATGTTTGTCTAGTCCTCCTAAATTAGGAAAGGTGTCAGTTTATATGAACTATGATCATGATTTGACCGAATAGTATGGCAAATATTGGGCACTGAGTCAAAGTTGAACATTAGATATAGTTTGAAATAAAGTAGTTTTAACGTTTAGCACGGAAGTCTGTTTCAAGCTTCTTTAGGAAAATAGTCAAAGTTAAAATGTGAAGGGTATGTAAATGAATCCAAAGACATGTATCTAATATCCTTGTTCAATTCTCTTCGTATAGTCATTGTTTTTCGAAAATATGGTAACTAATGGTTCAATATGAAGTTGTATGTCTTTTGTTTTATGCTTAGTGTGTGTGTGTTACTATTCATATCTCCCATGATAACATAACACCAACCCGGTGGTTGTTGGTTCGAATTCGGCGACGGTCCACATTTTCATTTAACCTTCAATCATCACCCAGTATAAATACTAGTCTCCCAAACCATAGCTATCTCAGAAAATCGAAATGACAATAAATATCCGACACAAACGGGCACAGGTGACATTATAGTCATTCGGTAATTTTCTAAGTACAATGAGGCAGTATGAAGTGGATGTGCATGTCAATTCACTATGTATGTGACTGAATAGTATTACCGAGTTTTTTCATTGATTTTTCGGATTAGAGTGAAAATGAATGAACGTAATGATAGAAGTGACGATTATAATAATGCATCAATCAATTCAGTTTGTATTGTAGCAGGTACAGAGATAATAAAGTTGAGGCTGATGTTAAAGGGAAATGCTAGAGTTACTCTTCTTGCTTCCTAACTAGTAACTACCAAGAAGCACCTAGCTGTACTCCATCAACTCTGTTCAAACTGTCTAGATTTGACTGCTTTGCGAAATATTGGGTTTATTTTGATTTCAAACATGCTGTAACTTACAAAAGTATGAATTATAATCCAAGGTGTCAGTTGTTCACATCCAGCGATTACAACCGTAATGTTCAATAGAAGGTTGTCACTGATCATTTAGTGTAAGAGACTGTGATAAGAAATCATGCCATTAGATATATCTTGAAACAAGTTTTTAAAAACATTCTATTCACAGAATTCCACCACAGTAATATATAAGATAGCTTCAATGCAAAAGCAATCTGTTAGGCAAAAGTTCATTGTTTGTTTACTTATCCGATGATATTTCATAGAGACTTAAGTGCAGTCGATGGTGCATGTTAGCTGCGTTCTGAAAGAACGCAGATCAAGGGAAATGATACTATCTAGTTACATTGGCAAATCCTTTGAAACAACACTGCATATGACTTATAAAAACGACTCATTAGTTAAAAAACAATATTTTGAATTCAAGTCAATGAACTACTTACCAGTTTTTCTGATAATGGACGCTTGTCTTTATTAGGCAAATGAACTTCCATTGCTAAGACAACACAATTAGCTATAATCGTTGACAGGACCATATATTCGAATGGCGTATACACATCAAATTGAAAAACATTCAGAATGCATAACAATTACACCAAAATATCCAGAAAGAAGATTAGGCAAAGAAATCAGTTATCCAAAAAACGCACATATATAAAATGCAACAGTTAAGGAATTAGTATAATTTCTTTTTGATACTGTTTTATTCATAATGAATAAACAAAATGATTGCAAATGGATTAAATATAATAAAAAAAGAATAAATAATATGATTAGATGTGAACATGTTTAATAAATGATTTTACCAAGGAACCTACAAGGTAGAACAGTTGATCTAAGTTGATGTATAAAACAGATAAGAATTAAATAAAGCCTTATTTAGAAATGTACCTTGTTTTCCTATTCATATATATATCCATACATACAACATACCATAACATGTAATGAGTTCCTTTGAAAAGCTAAAATGAATATATTAGCAACTATAACCATGCCACAATTACTGGACAGGCCAACACCCATGTCTTCCTCCTAGTCTGTAAATGTACATTTTTATTCATAATGAATATCAAGATTAAATTCGATTTTTGTGTTCAGAAAAACAAAAACAAATGACAGAAACAAAACGCTACTTATATCTCAGTATTATTGTATAATCAACAAAGATAACAGCAACAATGAAAAACGACACTGGGGAATTCATTGAGTAATGAATGACACCATCTTATTGTTTTAAGATGCTAATTTCAAAATGTGAGAGATGAAATTGATTACCAGATTTTATGTTTGGCATTGTTCTTGTTATCATATTTGTTAATTTGAGGGGAGAAAACCTAAATTATTTTCACATCCTTTCAAGATATGAATACTGAAGGGATATATCGGTGGTGAAAACATAATAATGATAATTTTAAAGGTAATAAACATAACAGGCTGATAAAGTTGGAGAGTCATAGAAAACCCAAGAGCACTGAGTAGGTGTTTTTTCCTAGTATGTGGCTCCTCAGTAGTGCAGACCCATAATCGCACATAATCCAGATACCACCAAGGCCTTCATTTGACTTCCGCTTCACTTCCAACTAACTGACCTCATATGTCATCGTTCTCTTGTGTTTTTACTGACTTAATGAATTAAACGGAATTTTAATTGATAAACATATAAATCTATGATTTTTATTGGCGAACAGCTATAGCCAGAATAGGTGGGTGATAGATTTTCAGGAGATGGCATTTTTAAAGTCAACATGCGCTATTGGTGTATGGGTCGTATTTCAACCGATCGTAGTTTCCATCACATTTCAGCTATCGAAATCAAAGAAATGTTGTAATATGTAGGTAAAATTAATAATCAAACACCCAGTAAGTGCTACCAGTGATGTGAATTGTTAAATTTCATTAATTATTATAGAAGAATCATTCTTGAGAACGATTTTGAGCCTTAAATTGTTCACTGTGTAATTTTAGGCAAGCGTAGCTAAAAGAATATGGTTTCTGATCACAATAGACTGTAATATCTTAGTTCAGACATTCAGTAAACTACACATCGAAGATCGACTTCCACCATTATCAGTGTTCAGCACAAAGTCTTATAGGCTTCTGATCGCGTAAAAACAGCCCCTTTAATATCAAAAGACTCAGAAGATAAGAACAGAAAGTTTGTAAATGTATCCACTGTACAACAACTAGTCCAATGTATCTGGTTTAAAGCTTATATTTAACATGCAACAGGAGCCTTCAAAAGTCCAGGCACCCATCATCTTTACACTGATTATAAGTGTAACATGGCTTAGAATGCACAGAATACACCAGTGTGAACTACGCCGTTATTCAACTTGTATTTTGCATCCTTCTTCTGGTCTTGTTATCATCACATAGTTAGTATTGACAAGATACTTATCCTTCCTACTTAACACCACAATCCTATATACTAAGCTGTCATAAACTTGCTTGATTCTTCACTGTATATCCCCATTTTTATCTTATTTCCTTTTGTATATTAACACTGAGAGTACCTTACTAACTGTCTAAAAACTATAAGATTTCTATTTTTCATGTTCTTTTAAACATCTAAATTTGACTTACTGTATAGTAATAAACTAGCTCCAGTCCATTTAATATAACATCATAAACTACTGGTGAAGACGGAGTTCTACCGGAGGCATATCACTAATTAGCCTAAAGGGTAAGTTTCGTGTAGAGTAATAGTGAATAAGTATCAACTCCACTCTATAGCTATTTACACTGTCCCCTGACTGCAATTTCTTAAATTGCCAGTTGTCATGCGCCATTGAAGTTGATCTTTTTTAACCTCAAGTTGCTCTGAGTTTTTAAATTCCATGCTATCTACAAAAGATTGTTCCGTAAAAATTGTTCGTCGTATCTGGCAAAGTGCCTTGAATTTAGCTGTTGCTCTAAAGCTGATAGTTTCACTCCATTTTGAGTAAAACCTTTGGAAAATTAGAAAATTTAATATAATTATCATTTCATATATCCTCTTGACAGTCGATATGTAGAAAAGTATACAGACTTTACTTATCAGTCAATGAGTGAATGACGGATTTAGTTCGTCTACTTACTAGCTTTTTAACAGTGGAAGCAACAAACTTTGAATTATGCATTTACACTGACTACAGGACTAATGTTTAGTAATAACTAAGCGGTAAGAGGACAAAGACAAGGTGACAAGTTACTTGTGACTCATCAAGAAGACTTGGAGCCTTTCTTACCTCAAGTTACCTCAAGTAGGTTGTATACGGCATAAGACTCACGAATAATGACACAGTGGAACTTATTTCTTGCCACGTAAAATCTTTAATTTTGTTTATTTCTTCCAATAAATATTTTTATTTGTGTTCAAATAAACTACGATTATTAAAAATTACTTTTTAAAGCAACTAACGTATTTCTTAGCATTGTTTAGAACTAATGTTCAGGAAGAAGATGTGATAAAGTGTTGTTAACCATTTTCTAATTCTCAAAAGTTACCTATCTACATAACAAGTAAAAATATGATTTTTGAGTAAGTAGTCATAATTTGCTAACCATGTGGATAAATAATTGTGTTTCACATTATTCAGTACCTCAGACATTCACTGATCCCTATAACACTGATGAAAAAACAATTTGAAAGGAGAATATTCTGTTTAATAAATTCTCATCAATATTCTACAATTATAAAAGGCATTTATGCAGTGTAGAAACAACCCAAGTTAGAAGCGAATATATTTCTAAATTGAAGTGTAAGTTAGAGACAGTAAGGAAATAGACTGTGATGCTTAAATTTGTCAGCATTAAGATGGTAAATTCATACAAATAAAGAAAGTGATGGATGGTAAATGAAACGACAACGAATAAGCAAGATTGGAGTGCCCTTGATTTTACTGAAGGTCAAGTAAGGAGTAACGTTTGAGCGTGGTCTTTCTGAGATCAAAGTTCAGGTTTTGCCCGTGTTGTTACGATAACCTCAGGCTGACCAACTTAGCTGAGGTTGTTGCAAAGATTTACTAAGACATATCTAGATGACGTAGTTGCTTACAAATTTTATATATATATATATATATATATATATATATATATATACAATGTTTTCACGGTTACTTAATTTTTCTATTCATCATATTGTCTAAGATGATCACCGATTTACAGAATCCAGTTTGTTGCATTTCGAAGGATAACTTTGGCCAGCTGGTATTATTGAAGTCAATAAGAAAGTTACTGTTTCACGAATCATCTGTTACGGATAGACTCTCATCTGCACGCTAGGTATATAACTCTTCCAAGTAAAAGCAACATCTAATGACCACATTATCCGTAATTACTATAATTTCAAATATTCTGTTCTAACAGTTTATCGACTTACACTTTGTTTTCATTGAAAATTTCCGGATCATAATCATTACATAAGCAATAAAAAGATACTTAGATCATTTGTTTGATAAGTAGAAAACAATGTGGTGAATTTATCTTATTCAGTAAAGACTCGATTCATTAAAACAGGTACCAAATGCATCCGATTTTGAAGTGAAACTAAAAAATGCCTAACTGTTATGAAAAAAGTGGTTTATTTTGAGAATGACACTGTTTACTAGATTTTCTTGCTTCTGAGAGTGATGCTTTGTTAGGAATCTATAAAGAATGTCATTTCAAATCTTTTCGAACTCAAGTTTCTGCAAATCATTCAGCAGTCCTACTTCCACGATGAGTTTTCATCACTCGCTACTAGTACTTTAAGTCAATGAGTGAAGATGAAACCATGAAATATGGTTGAATATATCCTGCATTCACGTAACTATTTCCTTTGGAAAACTCGCTGATTACTTTTTACTACCTGCACCTTAATTTCGGCTGGAATTTATACACACTGATGAAGCGTTGTATATTATTTCATAAATATGTTTCACTTTAAGATACCAGTAAGAGTTTTTTGAAATCCCTTAGGAAAATGTTCCAAAGAAGCTATCAGCTTGAATACAAACAAAGTGTTCTCATACCATACTATATGGCTGTCAGGTTAGCGGTTTAATTCAGCTCGTAATCCTAGAGGTACAAGTGAAAATTATAATTTTCTAGTCTGCAATCCATTCAAGGAACAGGCTTGAAACATACTTTATTCTTCAGGCTACTCAAAAAAGCTCATATTAATTCACAGATTTGTTTTATGTGAACAGTAAGAGAAAATCAATAACAGCAATGGACCGCATTATCACATGGTTACACCCTTCATATTAGAAGTCTTCAGAAAATTTCTCATCCCATAGGAGTGCAACAGAATTCAAAGGTTTTCATAAGTTCCTGCTTAAAATGTCAGTAACGCCTTCCTTAGTTAATAATCATTCGAATTTACAAGACTTCAAAGGTGTAGCGGTCATCCGAAGTTTGAAAGGTCTTTGTGTATGCCTTTTTAATAATAATTCTACCTTAGGAAATATGAAGACAGTAGTGAGATTGCAAGGAAAGAAAAAGTTTGACAGTTATCAATCGTCAATAGCACTCTACAGTACAGACACTTTAGAACTTAGCATTACAGAAAAGATTGGGAACCACAGAGTTCGTGAAAAACAAACACCATGATAACTAGTTTTAACTCTATCCATTTTATGAATTTTTGTTATAATCTTAGTTAAGTCCATGTTAAAAATTAGGAAAAAACTGAAATATGCCAATAAAAGGATCTGATGAAAGACAATGGAAATAACGTTTTATCTACCATATCAACCACTCCTTTTATAAAATTAATGGTCTGAATATTGCCAGTTCGATGAAATTAAAATCCATCTGGTGGTGTGAAGAAGTTACGTTACAGCAAAATCTTTCGGTATTCCATAATAAACTTTTTTCACAACTTGCTCAGATGAAAGTCCTTCAGTGACGATCAAAATCGATGCATTCAGCAGCAAGAAAGAAAAAAAACAGTTTCATGAATGATTCAATAAACTGAGTGATCACGTGATGGTTACAAACGACTTTTATTATGGTTTTATGCTAGTGAATGTATATACTTTACAGTTTGTTTAGTGGTGGTTTACAGTGAAATTCAGATAACGCGCTTCGTCCTAACTGGAACTCGTTAGCTTTACCCAGCGAGTAATGGTGTTCCCACTCAGATTGGAACCTCAAACCCATCACTTCAAGCGCCAAAGCGCTATCCATTAAGTCGTTGAGGCAGAATAGATAATTTTAGTGAGACGAGTGTTATGACTAGTTCCAAAAAGGAAGCAACTCTTGTCCAGAATTCCACTACTAACCACCGGCAAGCAAATTATAATGATGAATATTCAGACAATATTAAGGGATCCTCATAAAAGCCCATACCAACAAAGGTAGGGAAATTCTATTCAGCATATCAACGGAAAAATACAAGTACATCAACAAATTTGGCAGTTTATATGGATATTTATGAAAGTAACCAGTTTACTGCTCCAATACGCATTATTGTTTAACATGATCATTGCAAAAATATCTTTAGACACGGCTATCTATCCAGTTGTATTCTGTGAAAAAAAACCATAAAAAAAGTTTCCCTTCTTCCTTTCATGACCTTTTTTACCCAGTATTCCAAAAGTATTTTACACTTTTGTCAGAAAATTTCAGGAGCATAGTTTTTTTAGCCTATTCTTTTCAGGAAGAGTAAATCAGATGACACAGTAAAAGGTATGCATGTTTTCATCTAACGTATTCCTCAGTGTGACTGATTATTAAATAAGTTGTTAGTTATGAAGCCCCGTTAGATTGCTATGAAAAATAATGTGGAGTCACTCCTTTCAGCAGTATCATTCTCAGGCTATATGACAACATACAAATATTCTATTCACATAACAATGGAAATGTTGTGATGAAATAGTTTGGACGAAGTTCAGATTTTATATTAAATTTGTTTATTTGATATATATATATATATATATATATATGTATATATATATATATATATATATATATATATATATATATATAGAGGGAGAGAGAGAGAGAGAGAGCATAGTGATACAATATTATTTAATTAATGACGTTTCGAGCATAAGTTATTGTTCATATTCACATCAGTATCATCACATTTCTTTCGATATCTGATTTTTATAGTCCTATCATCTGAATTTTATCTATAGTAAAGTTTTCCATATCTCTGGTATAGGTGGCTTTATCCCACCCCATTGTGTGGTTGTAGGTTAATGATTGCATTGCAGAAGCCGAGCGTTTCTCTAGATTATTGATCTTATTCCGGTCTATCATTCTACATTTAACTAAATTCCTATGTTTCGCTATTGTAACTTACCCCGACCGGCTGGTTTGACCTAGGTCAATACTTATCAAATAAACAAATCTAATATGGAAGTATATTCTATCACAGTGCCCAAGTTTTACACATATTAATAAAGTTCAAATCTGATGGTAAGTCAGATGTGTAAAAAAGCTCAGATTAAGTTTCTGTACTCCCTCAATGCTTCGTTTATGCATAACGATAAGCTGCCTCTCTTGACCACCTTGATATGTGTCTGTCAGTTCACCTGCCTCTGTGGAGTAAGGTACGTTGACAGTACTCAACATCTGTCTTCCAAACGCATGTACCAATATACATCTACTTGATTCTACAAAAGAGCAAAGTGAACACTTCACAGCTCTACTTTAGAACATCTGATCGATTATGGCCGTCCGGTAAATGCAGGAAACGACTTCAGTGTCATCTATAGACTTTGTGGGAATGTCGTGAAAGTTGTACGCCTAAGACTTCTCCAAACTGATGAAGCTATGGCAATTAATATTTTGAAGTCTGATCTCTGCGTTCAGAAGAAATTTGTCCAGTCGTTTGAGTTGCAATGAAAATAATGTACAAGAATATTTTTACTTTCGAAAATCTTTTCACTCAGATCTTTACATACATTACATTCCTTCACTTCTGGTTTCTCTTTACTTTCATGTCATCACGTCACTCAACTTAGTTCCATCTTGACGGCTTCTTCTCACTACTTTTTCAAACATTACGTAATTCCTTTTTCCTTCCGATCCCCTGGTTTATAATTAAGTCTGAACTTTGTTCAAAATATTTCATTCCTTTTCTGTTGCAATGGAGGGAATATTTTTACTCGATTGAACAGCTTGAGAATGATATCTCTGAAAAGAGTGACTCTTCGCTATGCATCTCTTGTCATATGACTTAATCAGAATTTTTAAACTAATGATCTGGAAGCAAGGAACTTGTATCAGATAAGCTAGAAATGGTGCTTACTTAGTATCACGAAATTACTGTTTGCGTAACACAAATTGCCTTAGCAGTTAAACCTTTAGTTACCAAGTTAAGTTAGAAATGGAAGGAATCTACACAGAATGGTTGCTGATCGATAATTTGTGTATTTTCACTGTGCCATGAACTTATAAAAGTTTGACCGACGCATACACAGTTAGGCAATTACGCTTTGTGAAGTCATATTTTATTTCGTAAAACAGTCACTGGTAGCTCATTGTGGTGGTATGCGTAGTTTTTGTGTAAGATTCAACTAACTGAAGCTACCCTTCAATCTGTTATTCCACATTCATCGATCGAGTAAATCCATGACTATTCACGCAAAGCAAACAAAAATAATTGTCAAACAAGCATACATATCCAAAGCTAAGGGAATAGAAGTCATTAAGATAACATAGGTAAAAATGAACTGAAGGGGAAAACATACAAGGATGACATATAATTTTAAAAACACAAATGATTGAATAGGTAGTTGGTGAGTCAAACAACTGAAAACAGCATTTTTTCACTTCACAATCTTGTCTAGTTAACATCAGCAGATAACAATACTTTTATACTTGAGAAGAATCTCTAGTAAATTCTTTCTTCTACATTGACAACCTCCTTTCGGAAACAGAACATATAGTCTATCGTATTTAATTGGCAACCTCGTTTAGCATTTTTTTTCGCTTAGTTCATCTGTAACCCCCTTCTTGTTGCTCATTTTTAGTCAGTTGAAACAGAAAACTTTATTAATATTGTCACTTGTATTAGCCTGTTGTTGATTCGACCAAATTGATAGGTCTGTATTGGCATATGAGCTCCTGCGCAGATGCCTCAATATTGCTTGTGTTCGAATTATATATTATTGATGGATATTCTCTATCAGTGGAATCCAGATTGAGGAGTGTTTCATCCTATCTGAAACTCGTCAGCTGGATGTACCCGCAGCCCAGTGAGCTTTGCTGTTCCCGATGATACTCGAACCTGGGACCGATAGAGTTTTAGTGGAAACGTCAGCGCTCACTAAAAAGAAATTACCTCCAGATGACGGGTCCCAAATAGGACAAAACGCACATTCTAGATTCCGTTGATTGCAACTATCCATCATTAATATAAAAGAGAACTTTGTTGTTTGAAATCGGTTTCAGTGACAAATTGAACATTCTAGTCTAAAATGTCTGTCAGAAAAGAGGAAGTGAAGGTGAGAAAATAATTTTCTGAGTGGCAACCGGGATACTTTCGATGCGTCAAACCAATGAACTCAAATTATGCGCGTGACTTCATTTGTAACACCAGACTGGCAGATATTTTCAGCAAGTATGGTGAGATCAGGTGAAGGCCATTAGGGAAAAAGATAAGTCAGTCGATGGAGCTGTGAACCCTAGTAGACTGAACATGTACGACGTATGCTTAACCACCACCTGTCTTGAAGTAAACCGTTGAGAGAAGTTGGATTAAGTCGCAAGAAGGTTCGAGGTGACCAGACCATGGGACGCCAGCAGTCGATGATGTCTGTGACAGTCAATTTGAGTCATGTGGAGAGATGTAGACTGACTGGCTGGAGTCCCTGAGAGAATAAGATTAAGTGATTGAAGGTTCTTGGTGACTTCCGTGAAAATCGGTCACACTGGTGCAGATTTATTTACTCTTTGACTTCTTAGAACGTCAGATGATTCGAACTTACCTTAATCTTCAGTGTTTTCTCCTGCCCAACACCTTTGTCTACTTTGATATTGCTCCTCTTCTATCCACATGTTCTCTGTGTACTATTATGAAGTGTGATAAATTGAACTGATGCACTTCTGTGCAAGGTTCCACGTTGATTACACGTCTGTCTGTTCTGCATTCCAAAGACTTATGGATTGCACGTTTTCATTCCATTACTCACTAAGTGTGTGAAGGTATATTACCTTTTCACGCAGATAGGAGTAAGCGTAATATTTGTACAGCCGAATAATTGTATAGTGTGGAGTGATAAACCAGTGGTAAACATAGTTTCAAAAGAATATAGTGAATGTTCTTCATGATGACAAGTCTCATCGACCTATTGAAACCTGGGTATTGGAATAGATGGTGTCCACGACGACAGGCATTTCAATAGCTAGCATTTTTCTCAGGGCATTGAAGTGGTTTACTCGAATGAGTTTAAGACTGTATGTTCTGTCCATTGTTCCATGATATTCTTGATGCCGGATTCGAACCAGCAATCGCTGGGTTTCCGATCCGGTGCTCTACCAAATGAGTTACAAGGCCCTTTTATTTTTTATTTAGTTGTCTATCTATTTTATTATTCTATTTCACGTCAATCACCAAGGCCTTTGCCTGAATATTATGTAAATTCTCAACGCCTTACCACCACTTGATCATACTCATACTGGGGTGCCCAGTTATTACTTTTGATCCAAATCTAAATCTAACTGAATTGGAGGTGAGGAACATCATACGGATTATCAGCTCAGTTGGTAGAGCACTGAGTCGGAAACCTGGTGGTCGCTGGTTCGAATCCGACCACAGTCCAAATTTTCATTTCACCCACAATCATCACTCAGTATCAATACTCGTCTGCCAAACCACGGTTATCTAGGATGACCAAAATGATAATTAAATAATTTTTTGAGATTAATTGTTTTTCTTTAGAAGAACCATAAGCCAACAGTGCTGCGCTTTCAGATTCGTTTGATTCTGGGATTTCATAGTTTCTTATCTCATTCAACTTCGCAGATAATAATTAGTTTTTTGATACACTGTCTACATTTTCTACAATAGTTCACTGACGATACTATGGCATTTGTCCTTCGGTTATGCCAAACATTCCAACTCGTAGATTTATGAATTCTGTGTACACGGTCTATGATGAATGTCAGCAAGTATAGTGAGACACTGACTATTTATAGGAATAGTAGGTGAATATTTTGTAAGGAGAAGATAAGGAGTGGGTAATTACCATATAATCCTTAACTGTAAAATGTTACGAATTTACAAGAGTGAGATGAACAAACCTGTGAAATAACATTTAAGTTTACAGTAGGATAAAATGTGTATGACGGAACGACGTGAAAAAATTTGCAGGATAAAGTGACATAACAGAAATTGGTAAACATTTTAATGTAAACAAATTGCCAGTTCATTGCGATGTTGACAACTATATCTTTTGAGAGACACAGATATGGTTCTATTGCTGGATAAGACGAAGGAAAGATGCTGGTTTAGATACAACCGGCTACAGAAAGCCGACACATTCCAACAGGTATCTAGCCTTCAAGTTATCTCATCCAATGTCACTTAAGGCAGGTTTAGTCAAATGTCTAAATAATATAGCTAATAAACTGAATGGTCAGTGCAAATGACCTAAAGAAGGAACTGGAGCATATAAAAAAGCGCTAATAGGGAATAATTATCCTCTACAGTTTATTAAGAAATCCGTACGAACACAAGAAATGAAACAATAACATTAACACTGGTATGACTTATGACGACAACACAAATAGAAAGGAGTTCACAGCCTGCATTGTGCTACCTATAAAGAATATACGTCAGAAACTTTACTTAGGATTCTCAACAAAGCTGGAATTGGGCGCCTTTTAAAGATACAAATCCACCCAGAGATAAGCTTCTTCGGCCTAAGTATCAAACAGTACCAATTCATTAAAATAATCTATTCTATAAAATTCCATGTAATGGTTACGAAATCGTTTATAAATCAAACTAGCCGGTCGAGGTCAGTTAGAATAGCGGAATATAGGAATTTAGCTAAATAAGAGTGACAGACTCCAGTAACATCAGTAATCTAGAAGAAAACTGGGCTATTTCAATGCACGCATTAACACACAACCACACATTAGGGTGGGACAAAGCCATTGTACTAAAGTCCAAGAGAGAGATTGACTGTTCATCGAATCTACACTCACACACGTAATAGAAATCAAGCAACACCTATATCAGAGAGATGGAAAACTTTACCGGCAACAGAAACAAATAATATGAGGTGACAGAACTATAAAAATCAGATGTCGAAAGTAGTGTGATTACATTGATGTGATTGTGAGAAGTGATAATTTATGCTGGGAATGTCATCAAGTAAATAATACTGTACCACTGTTGTATGTCATAAATTAAATAAGCAAATCTAATATGGAATATCAACAATACGTCCAGTATCTCTCAGATGACGTAAAACTGTGCTATTCAGTTCAGTTAGACTCCTTAATGTGCTTTGACATGTGCAGAAGTACTTGAAACTCCTGTCTTACAGAAAGATACAGTTGTCAACCTCGCAATGAACTGGTAATTTATTGACAATGAAATGTATGCAGACTTCTATTATATCACTTTATTCTTCATATTTTTTTATGCCATTCTATCTTGTTCATTTTATTCTCTTTCAAATTTAATATTTTGTCAAAACTCCTCTTATCTGACTCTTCAAACTCTTGTCAATCAGTGTCATTTTGGAGGGATTCAATCAACGTTTATGGCTATCAATCCATATTTTAGTCTCCTTCTTAAGTAATGTTCACCTAATATTCCCATAAGCAGTCAATCTTCCTGTCACATTCCCCACAATCTCCTCTACTTTAATCATTTTCATTATCTTGCTAAAATTATTGTTTTTGTTCTGTTCAAGTTTAGAAGTGAGAGGTATTGAAAATAACCTAAAAATCCGTTTCTTTTTTTCGGTCATATATAGACAACTTGTGACTAAAACCATATTGCAACTGATTCATCTTACTCGTAGAAGAAAAAATTAAAAGCATCAGTTGTCTGGATTAATTAAATTGCTTTTTGTTGTGAATTATTTCCAACAAAATGGACGATATTTACGTAGTTATCTGTCTATCAGAATATATGATATCATCATTACTGGTCACAAATAGTTCACTTCCATTTCGAATTATAGGTAGGCTCAAGCTGAACGCTAAATCATACATATACACATATAGCAGTTTGTAAAGTCCATTTTGAATTAACTGTTTATATATTAATGTTGGCTGGTGGCTAGTAGTAGAATTGAAAATGCGCGTTTCATCCTGATTGAGACTCCTCAGTTGGATGTACCTGGAGCCTAGTGGATACTGTTTCCACCAAGACGAGTCCCAACCAGGAAAAATCGGGCTTCTTGGATAGCACCATTTATCACCACCCATCATTATGATCAAAATCGATAAAAATAGCAAAACATCGACGCATCTACACAGGAGCCCAAGTACCAATAGTCGCCCTATAATTCAGTCCCGTCAACATCAGGGACTTACAAGCTATAACAACAAAGGTACTTATTCATGTATTTATACATGTGATTCAAGTAAAAACCGTTAAAACACATTACTATTATTGTGCTATTGTTGTGCTTTCTTTCCATCTTTGAGTAGGGGCAACAGGAAAAGAATCAAACCATGCACAAAATACAGTGTCAAAGCTTATTTTACAGCAGAGCAGAGCACAAATATTCTTAATACTTGTTTTTAGCTTTAAGTGTACACAGAATTTCAAAAAAAGTTACGCTCCAAATGTATTCATGATATTTTGCGTTATTCACCAACCACCTAACACTGAAGTATAGTTTAAATTGTACAAGTGTAGGGACTAACTGCAGTACCTTAGTCAATCAATGGATGATAGTTGATAGGAGGTCATCAACTGAAAGCCTTGCAGCAAGGTTTCGTGCTTGTCGGCACTTATCAGAAAGGCGTATCTGCAACGTTGACGGAACTGGTGTCCTGCCTCTGATTCGGACCTGCGTTACACAGTGTTGTAGTCAACGAGGTTACCACTGACCTGTTCGGGCCACGAATGGCCTTCTGTATGACTGGGTTACTCACCCAGATTGGTCACGAAAGAGCGACCGATATCATGTTGTCTAGTCCCGTGTCCTGACCGAATTCCATCGATCACCAGTTCCATCGACGTTACGGATACGCCTTGCTGACGAATACCAACAAGAACGAAACCTAGGTCAAAGGTTTCTTGATGATTGCTCGCAACCAACAAACATCTGCCAATGTATGCCGCAACGCTGAGCCTTCTACCTTGGTGACTGAACTGTCAAAATGATTGATAGAATTTGGTCAGCACTCAGGACTAAACAACATAAAGTTGGCTGCTCTGTCGTGACCAGTCGATGTACCTTTGTAAGTTCTAAGGAATAAACAAACCCATATGTGACTAGCGAAATGCTCATCAAGAAAACAAGTGAAACTTTCAGTTATGTATCATTTATAAGCAAATACAGAACACAACGCTTATCCATAATGTCAATTAGTGCTTGACTATCTCATACTTAACGTTTACACGACAAAAATTTTAATTATTTATATTGTTAAAATAAAAGAAATCTAAACGAAGAATATTTTTTTCAGTAAATTCTTATCAGGTTCTATAACTATAAAGGACAATTTTGCAGCGCAAAAGCAAGCCAAGTTTGACGCGACTACATTTTCAAAAGGGAATGTGAGTTACGAACTGTAAGGAAAGCAACTTTCCTTTCTACATTTATTAGTACTAACATGACACATATACAAGTGAGTAATATAATGGTTGCTAAACGAAGGGACCACGAATAAAGAAGATAATAGTGGTCTTTAATTTACTGAATACCAAGTGAAGAAAAAAGTTTGAGCATGTCCTTTATGGATGTAAATTCAAATGTAATAAGTTTATTGGGACTACGATTCAAGTGAGACGCTCCAAGTGACATCTTGTCACAACGTCTACTTACAGCAGTGAACAAAACGTCTTATGCAGGCTGTCTTTGCATATCTTTTAGCAATCGACCAATGCTCAATCCTGGACTACAGGATAACCCACCTAGTCTTAGCTTTTCATCTTGCATATAGTAATTTAGTTGTTTTTATAGAAAAAGTCACATAGAGTGTATAATTAGGTAAGTACGTGTTCGGATACGAGGACATTTATCAGCTTGGTCTGGAGAAGGTGAGGTGAAAGTGATGAGACGTTGTGTCTTAGCGTACCTATTAAACACAGGGCATCACAGAGGTGATAATAAAGCCTTAAATTTTACACGTAGTGTGGCAAAAATGATACTACATGTGGCCCCTCAATGCTTACTCCATATAGCTGAAGCTATAGCAATAAAACTGACCAAACTTGAACTCTGGATTCAGAAAGAACATGTTCAGATGTTACACCTCTCTTGGTTTTCAGTAAACCTAAAGACCACTCCCATCTTCTTTATTCGTTGTCCTTTTGCTTACCATCCACCACATTATTCACCTGTATATATGTCTTAGTACTAATAAATGTAAAAAGGACCGTTCCTTTCTTACAGTCCGTAAATCCTGTTCCATCATGGAAATGTAGTGGCATCCAACTTGCCTCTTTTTTACATTGTACACTTGTAATTTAGGATTGTAAAACATGATAAGAGCTTATCGAGAAGAGTATTCTTCTTTCAGACTTTTCTGATTAATGTTATTAAAATGAAACTTAACAGTTGATTAAAACTAGATAGTTTCATTGTGCTATTCTCAGTTGTTTCTATCTCGTTTCTTACAACTGATTTAACCATAATATTTTTGCAGGTGTGGAGTGATTAACCAATATTTCTTTCGTTTCTCAATTCTATTTTGTGTACATAGAAGCATCAGAAACTATGCTTATGATTCGCAACATCGTAGATCAACAGGATTTTGAATGTGGATAAAATCCAGAGCAATTTTTATTTTTTTTTAAATGAAATAGTGAAAACACAGCATAAATGAATGATGAAAATGCTTGGATAAGCATTGTTTATACCGTAAGATAATGGAAACAATGCATATATAAAGCGATCTGTAAGGGGACAAAAACTGAGCATAAAGAAGTATTTCATTTGCATATGCTACACCAGAGAAACTAAAGTTCTGGCCACAGAGCTTGAAGGTTTTTTGATCGACCTCTTATGGGGTCATGAGTGCGTACTGCTAAGGAGTCCTATACCAGGACGAAATAGCTGCCCAGTGCTCACAGGTTTTTAGTGATTCTCCAAGTGATGTCAATTTATAATGAAAACCGACTTGAAATCAATAAAATGGTAAAGTTTGGATTCTTTTTCGCTCTTCTTTGTAAAAGAAGGTCAACTCTTATCTACCAATATCAGTAAGTAACTCATTCGACATATTTCTCAAGTGAAAATACCACGGAATTTCTGCAATATTTATGTACTCACTGAAATAAACTGATAAATTAATAATATAACATGGATCTAATAGCGAAGAGAATTTTCTTTTCGGTGACTTTATTTGCTAAAAATCTGTACAATCGTAGTTAGAAACAATGAATACAAATAATAGTTATTTTTAACCAGTAGTGAAACAAGATTACTCTAGCGTTGAAGAATAGAATATAAAGTTTCTTCAGAGAAATGAATTGCCAATGTTTTGGTCCTACACAGACGATGCAACCGTAGGCCTTTAGGATTTTGGAAAGATCATTTTTAAATTACTTTGAAGGAAAAACTAGGAGCAGTCAGATATCCTGAGGTGGAATGATGTTCAAGAAAGAAATTTTTCTTCTCAAATCTGAATAACCAGGCTGAACGATGTTTTAAAATGTGTTTACAAACTTGTAGTTGAATACGGTCAAATTACCATCTCTTTGCAAGTAAAAGTATATCGTTGTATCGAAGAGATGAAAAAAGAATAGTTAATTGCTAATTAGGCCTTATTTTTACTTCAGTCAATTTTGGGGTACTGAAGGTCAACACAAATTAAGGAAAATAAAACGACACAACCCTAAAATTCTCTTAGAGTTCTTGTTTCCACGTTGGATTGTATTCATACTATCCTGAATACTGCATATATATGAAACATAATATTTTGAATGTAACAATCCATATAAAAAGTAGATAACAATTGCCCCAATTCAGTCAAAACCCTACAAAACTATCACTGAATCAATCAATAAACGTTAAGACCTAACTGTTAGATCAAATTAAACATTATTGAGAACAGTGAAACACTTTGTTTCAAAATTTGAAATTGTTTTCTGTCCAACAGGGGGAAAATTCTTTTTTCTTTTTCTTATTAAATTTGTTTTCAAAATTGTAACATCTTATGTAAACATCAGATGATGTGTCGATATGGGAATATTATTATGATAATGTATAGATAACTAAAAATAACCTCATTATGGTTTTCATATTAGAAAAACTGGCTAATAGAAAACTTTTGTTCACCTTAAGTGATAATTAATTTTGACATAAAGCCAAAATCAAACTGTACTGTAAATAAAACAGCTAAAGTCGCATTTAAAATATCCAATATAGCCACCGGCTTAGGTCGATGAACATCAGGAGATGGAGTAAATAGGGGTCAGTGAACGATATCAAGCCAAAAATGCTCTTAAATACTTGGAATTCCCTAATGTTTTATAATGAATCGAGTTGCGCCACCTCTGTTGATAGGCTGGCTTCTAGTTAACAGCTAATATGCATTTTACATGAAGTAGGTGGGTGGCTCTTGTGTCTCAGTGATATGGTGGATGACGCCTGGGCGTTTGAAATGATGGATAGTGGGTTAGATGCATCAAGTTGAGGTAGTTTGGAAAGTGAGAGTAGGTTAACCTGAAGTTGAATGCAGTTATCCTTCAGAAATAAAGATCTAGGCTGTGGCAGGATTTCAAGCAGTGACCTCCATGTGTTTCCAGTCCAATGCCCTAACAATTGAGCTGCAAGACATGACTACTGGACAGATCTTCATTTCACTTCCATGGCCAAGAATTTTTCCTGACTGACATGTGGATTCGTGATACTGCACTATCCGTTCGTTATATTAACACTGGCTGCCCAGTTAGGATATCTTATCTCACTCCACATCTAATGGAATTAGAGAGTGGGAGCATTGTATTGTTTATCAGTATGACTATTTGAGAAGTAAAATAAAAATCTAGTCAGCAGCTGGGTCTCGTTGTTTGGTTGGTTGAGCGATGGGCCGGAAACCCGGAGGTTGCTTGTTCAAATTCTATCGTAACCCTTCACCCAGTATCAGTAGAAGTTTCCCAGACTACGACTACCTCAGTAAGTTCACACATACAGGTGTATCTTTCTACAGGTTGTTGAAACCTTTCTGTAATCCTGGGTGACTCACTGTTTATTAGTCTAAGATCATAACTCATAGTGGTCTCCTTCGTACTTTGAAAGACTTAGTTTAGGGGAAGTAGATATGAAGTGTATACAATCATTCAGCAACAGGGAAATGATAAGCATTGTCCGGATATAGAGAGGCTACTTATTAAGCAATACTGGTGTTGATTGTAGAACTCAAGAGGCGGAATGTGAGTCAATCGAGGAGGTTTAGCTCCTTACTTGAATAAAATGACAAGTACACGTGTAATTGCCTCCGAAACAAAACTCTTTATAAAGTAGAACTAGGATTGCTGTAATGAGATTGTGATGGAAGGATCAAAGCATCAGATCAAAATACAAACATGCAGGTGTCAAACCGCAGAACATCTAACCAGTTATGCACTATTTGTGATATGTCTTAAAATGGAATAAACTAGTGTATGTGGACTCACTGTTCAGTGTTTTCTTAAATAATACTTTCGATTTGTTTTCCCGCCTTTTGAATCATGTGACTTTATCTTATAGTTTAGTTCAATGTACAATACTGTTGTTATATTTTCAAAATATAGTCAGCGTATATTTGTAACAAAATGGAAGTTATTCTCTAGATCTGTTTATTTTGTACAATGCTGACCTGATGTGTAAGTGGCGAGTAATTTTTAACTTCATTTCTTTATGGTCATTTCAATCAAAAGTAATAATACCTTAGGATAGAAATGTAAATCGACAAGATTGTGTAAACCTGGATGATGTAATTTGTAGATGGAGCGATAGCCTTACGCAGATTTAAATCACCATTTGTGTCTACAGAGGCAGTTTGTCATTACGCTACACGTGTTTGCTTGTTTTCTTACCCAGGTTAGGATCCTATGTGTCATCCTTTTTTTATATCTTTTTCAATTTCAATCCCCTATTGTCAAGATTACTCCATTTATCCTCCCGCTCTTAAATTTTACATGAACTAGCTTGACAAATAAGTGTTTGGTCGCATTATTCAAAGTGTATTGCGCAAATACATCACATACTGTTCAGATAAACTTTGTCTATTATTTATACCATTCAAATTCATAAACGGGACTAGTTGTTTCAAACATCGTGTAGACAACACAACATTAACAAAAACACAGTAGTCTGGACAAAAGAAAATCCACACTTAGACAACTTTTAGATTACTGCATGTTTGTTCAAGCAAACGGGAAGTTCACCGGCGATATTTTCTTCAGCGATTTCATTCTCAATAGCTGCACTACAAAAGCTGTTACCAACTGCATAGAAAAACTAGTATTTTTTATATAAAAGAAACTTTTCCGACCTTTATTACCACCTTGAACTTAGAAAATAGCTAAAAACCTCGACCTCTGTATTTCTGTCCTAATATTCATAATTTGTTATATTTTATTACATATTTAAATAATCAAATATCGTCTCCATTTTACTTCCATGGTACCCTTGATCACGTTTTATCTTGAAAATTATTTTACACATTAAGCAACTATATTCTTTCGGGTTGATGATTCTAGTTTCCATGCTCTTATGTGATTAACTTTTACCTTACATCACAAATGTGAGTTTTTGATCTCCATTCAATTTGATCGCTGTTACTACATTTAATTATAGTGGAACAATTAAGGAATAAATTGCGATTGCATAGTTATGAGAATGAAATTACCAACAACAGTATCTTCATTGAACTTCTCGCTTTCTGTGATGTCCTGAGGGTCATTTTCAGTATGCTGCAAGGTTGTTTATAGATAGTTAAATTACTTTTATCTTCACGATTAAACACCATGATGCAAAAATAGTGGTAAAGCACCGTTTTGCGTGTCATAGAGGATTTAAAAAACAGTTGATGATGCAGAGAGCAGTCATCATCTTCAAAACTTCAGTTCCCTTAAAGAGGTGATTGCTGAGTATCAACTAAAGTATTAGCCATCCATATAAATACGGAATAATGATGCAGTCACTGTAGATAGGTCATATCAAGCACATTAAGGTTATGTAAATACACCTGTGGATAGCTTTCAGTTTAGTTAGTTGTTTATTTAATAAGAAACTTCACTACCACTATACGACAAATTTATAAACACTCAGACTAATTTCTGGATTGCTTTAATAACTGGATGGTTTATTAATTCGCTCATAGGAAAGAGAATTCATCGAATTATTTGCAAGTCGATAAATATAGAATTTCACAGTATATTTGATGATCTAGTTGGGTCACTGTCATACACACAAAAATATCGTTCCTATGTGACTGACAAAAGGAGATAAAAATGTTGATTTTCGATGTGATAAACACGATAACCGTTGCGCAAAACATGAATTCACTTGGAACATGAAAAACAAACACCTTTCCTCAGTTATATTTTGCGGTTAAGAAAAGTGGACGATGAAACTATGTCCTATGTTTACTGGAGATAACTACCCAAACACTGTATTAAAGTTTATTCTTAACAATTTCTGAATTCGTTAAGTGAATGAGTGACATAGTGTATAAAATGATACCGTTAATAGGAAAGGTGCTGAATCTTTCCTACTGGATGTATAATTACATGAATAGCTTTAATCGTACTTTTTTTCTCTAGATTATTTATGGTATTAGGATCTATCAACCTTAATGTAGCTAATGTTTTGTGCTCTTGTAGGCTATTTGGGCCTGGATGGCTATTTTGACCGGTGTATTTGAACTCGTAATCGTTGCAAAGGATTCTGTACAGCATATTATATTGCCTAATCGCATCAGTATGATTTTTTAGCCTTCAAAGCTTACCCCGAGCTGGGCTTTTAGGTTAAATTGCCACTGTCATCTCAGACCTATCAAGAATTCTATGTAACCTCAGTGAACTGTCTTTTTGTATAGTTTTGAACTTCCCTTCACAATGTTCAAATTATCATTATCATAGTTGGCGTTAACGATATATAATTTTCCACCCTGCTCGTACTTTTCTGACAACTTTTCATGAATTAAGTGATAAGTTTAGGTGGATTATTGATACTTGCATTATCCTGCTGTTGATTCCACTGAATTGATCGGTCTCTATGACATATGGGCTCCTGCACGGATGTCTCCAAATTGCCTGTGTTCAAATTATACATTGGCTTCCAATGGAATCTAGCTTGACGAGCGTTTCGTCCCTCTGGGACTCGTCAGCTGGATATACCTGCTTCTCAGTGAGTGAAGTTGTCCCCACCTGACTCGAACTCGGGACCGATTGCTTAAAACCCCAGAGCATTATCCACTATACCACCGAGTCATGATACCCACTTCTTATGTGAAGGGTATTGTTGTAGTGTTGCTTCTTTTACTATCCAGTCTTTGAATGGACGTTTGCTTGGCCATCGTGGCTTGGTGGTCTAGTGGATAACGCTCTGGCGTTTGAAGCGAAAGGCCCCGAGTTCGAGTTCCAGTGGGAACAACATCTTTCACTGGGAGGTAGACACCCCTATCTAACGAGTCCCAAATAGGACGAGACGCACGTCCTGGGTTCCAATGCTAGCCAGTATCCATAACTGAGACATAAGTTTTCTCTGATACGTCTCAGACTCTTTATCTTACTAGCAAGACTTTTAAATAACTTCAAAGGTTGAAATAATCATCTGGTTTTGGTATTTCGGCTGTGAAATAGAGGAAAGTAAGTGGTTATCTCAGCAGTTGTTCAGACGGCCTTTGAAGTCACTCACTTCAGACGCTGTTGCTAAGACATGTAACAGCCCCGATGCAACTGTCATAGGGTAGGAAAACATTTTTTTTAAATTAGCGACCAGAATGGAAAGGCTGTCTTAGCACAAAATCTAAGCTAATTCAAATCTGTTAAACCCTAGAAAGATAAAAAATCTGAAGAAAAGCCTCGATAAAGTTTTGATGCAGCCGCTCATAAACAAACAGTAGGACGGGATGCAGCGACGGCATTAAAAAGCCTAATCAGATGAAAGAAGAGACTGATAACCGCATCCTTGGAGTGAAGTGACTTTAAAGACCACCCTGGCAACAATTGAAACACCCACTCCGGTTTCGGTACTCAAGCCAGAAATCCATTTTTTTAAAACAAAAGAACGCAGTTGGTGATCTCAGAAGCCGATGGGGAAACTTATAAAGTCACTCTAAAAGTAACAACTGCTGAGAATACTAATTAAGGTACTTTATTTTATGAAAACGTAACATCCCACTAAAAAACGCTGAAACCTGATTGGTTATTTCTGAAGTTACCAAGGTGAACTTCAAAGTCGCTCAGTGTTTGTTTATTCAATCAGTACCAGCTACACGTAACGAAGAATGATTCAATATACGTTTCAGATCTATGGAAAATTCTACTAACTTATCACAGAAGGAGAGAGAGTAAGAACTACAGAAATCCCGTCTCAATGTTGTGAAGTTACCTTGATATGAGCGTGAACAGTAAATTGTTCTATCAAGTTATGCAATAAATAGTAATGAGTTAATTTTTGATATATCTAAAATATGAACTAAATATAGTAGCAATGTAGTAATGTTCAATTTCTGCTGTTTTATTTATACTTGAGACCACTTTTCTGGGTTTTCCAGTTATTCTAAACAGTTCAGAGTTCAAAGAGAATAAACTTATGCACTTTTAAATGAATAAATAGAGAAAGTTGCAAAAAATAAAATGATAGTAACTAATTTCAAGTACCATTTAATACTATATGATATTGGTTATCATAGCTCCAATCTGAACAAGATTTGTGGTTTTCCTAAAAATTGTTTTTATATGACTTATAAGTAAGTATATGCAGACAAAGAAAGTTAGATAAAGAAATATTAGGACTCATAAGTTAAGGAAAGGATTTCTGAAGTTTTATAGAAATATCTACACAGAGCACTGTTTAAACCAAAATGTTTCATATTCTGGAAGAATTACTCACCATCTTTTTTAAACAAATGACTACAGCTTCAACAGACATAAGGCACAGCATATAGTTGATTTTGTGGTTAGCAGTGGAACTCAAGACTAGCGTTTTGTCTACCTTAGGGCTCATTAGCTGTATTTACCTGCACGTCATGAGTGATGCTATTCCCACTGAGATTCGAAGCCAGTACACATCACAGCGTTATGCACTGAGCCAATGAGGTCTGATAGCCACCTCTTTCAAACAGGTATCAGTTGTTATTATTTACCGCAACTAGTTTTTAAAGATGTAGTTTTCAGTTTTTTCCTTTCTTGTGAACAAATGGTAACGAATAAGAAAAATAGAGAGTTGTACCTAGCAAGACTAGGATATTTCCCCTATTGACTTAGTCCTACATTTTTTCAGCATAATACACTTCTTTAAAGCTCTGTTTTAGATCATCTTCAACTGCTGTAAATTATTTCAACAGAAAATCATGGAATTTTCATCAATCCAGCAGATAATACGCTATTTGGCGAAAAAATCAGGACTAAATATCCTGATATACATAGATAATATCACCAACAAGGTTATTATTCAGGGGAATTATTCATTAAACAACATCATGGCATGGAATTATAGAAATAATTAAGTTCTTTTCTAACCATATGTTTCGTGTATGCTAGTGTTTCATTTTGTCTTCTATTCAGTGAAAAAAATATTCCCAAATTTCCTTGTATATTCATTTCTTTATGCAAATAAGAGAAATGAAATTAATATCGGCATAGATTTATGAAAATTATGATATTTTCTGATCCTTGAAATAAAATTTAACTACAAATATTGACTGTTTGGTTATGATGTCATTCAACGATAACATTTTCAAAATGTGATGGGAACTAGTACAATTTGGAGGTAATAAAGTTTCCTATCGGGTCGGTTACAAATAAACGACTCTCCTTTCAAAGATGAAGTGTAACAAATCAATCTAGTTAAACATATATTGCTTATGAAATTGGTAAACTGTGAACAGTAAAATGAAATTTTTAAGTAAATATCTGAAGTTTCTATCTTACCATAGATGTTATATGGTCACTTTTGCTAAGATGCACATCAGATAACTAAGCAGTCTGAGTGGCTGAGATAGCCGTAGTTTGGCTGGGTGATGATTGAAAGTGAAGTAAAAATCTAAGCCATGACAGGATTCAAACCACTGACCTCCAGATTTCCTGTTCAGTACTCCATTAAATGAGCTTCGACACCTGACTGTTGCCACGGCCCAGATTTCCGTTTTAATTTTCATCATCATTCACCGTCAATAAATAATTCAAGAAATATTGACTGAATAGTGATGACAAACGCCCTTAAATTCATTAGAAGTATTTAGTTCACCAAGTAATATTAAAGGTAATATGACATTGAAATACGATCTAATAGGGCAGATCTTTTCTCGCTGATTCGCTTCCTTACTTCTTCTTTATGTCAGAGTGTCTTCATGCATATACATACATTATATCACTGAACGTTTCAGTGAGTATTTTATTCAATGACTAATTCAGCTTTCTTATCATTTAACTGTAAGCTACATAATCCTCATTAGCGTATATTCGGCGACAAGAAATGAATGCAAACTTTGGCTAGAAATCTTCGAAATCTCCAATAGAATAAATTATTTTCAATAAAAGTCAGAAAAAGTTAAGAATAAACACATTTCTTATTTTAAAGACAGCAATATTATGCAAATATTTTAAAACTGTAGATGATGAATTTAGATATGAAAGTTATTCCAGAGATAATTTCGACAGATGTGTAGACAGAAAAACGATCGATTTCTCCTGTTAAGAAAAAAAACATTTTGAAATAGAAGTCTAATCAGGCAGTAAGTATAAAGTGAAAGAAATTTCACCAACGTTTAGCAATACCAAATGTTTTCAGTTTCAGAAAGCGTAAACAAATGTCCCTGAATCTCAGAAATTCCAAAACACCATAGTAAGTAAATGAAATTTGAAGTATGCCATTTGCGTATAAGAATATAGGTCTTCTAGGTGTTTTCAAATGTTTTACAGTGAGTTTTAGAGGGGCGCGACAGTCATCGTTTCATTTTATAACGAATTAAGTATACTCACGAATGATGAAATGTAATACATTTTACTACAGTGATATTAACATGTATGTGGGATTTTCCATTCCTAATCCATAAAACCGGATCGACAAAACTAATATACATTTTAAGATCAATGATAGATACATTTTCGTGTGTTTTCCACACTTGCTGAAATATGTTCAATCTACCAACAACTCCTTTCTTTTTGTGAATACTTTGACTTCAAAGATAAATGTGTGATTCCAAAGTGCTGTTTAACTTCACCGTTAAATAAACTGACTGAAATCTACTAACATCCGTGCACTACAAGAAAATAACCCAAAACTTAGTCACTGTCCGTTGTGTATATGCGGTTGATGAAAGATATTGCCAAAACAAGGAGGTTTGTAGTCGAGTGAAAATCACTCTCGAGCATAGTTGTCATTTTATCAGTGCGCTAGTCGTGGAGCATTGGAATTTCATTTGAAAATCAGCTCTTTTTAATTTGAACAAACAGACTATTTCATACTGGTTTTCATTATAGACTGAAATCAGATGGAGGAACATTGGAAACCTAGGAGCACTGGACAGATATTTTGAACTATTATGGGACTCCTCAGTAGTACGCACTCATGACTCCGCCCGCCAAGGATCGAACCCAGGACCTCAAGGTTCTTTTGCCAGCACATTACCATTGGGTCACTGCGTCGGAATCCAGTGGTCCATATTTCCAATCTCCGTCAGTTCATGATATAGTGCGACCATCATCCTACGTCATCGATGAGTATTTGTCCTGTCTGCCATGTCTGACAGAAGTTGGAAATATGAACCGTTGGATCCCGACCCAGTGGCCCAATGCTGACGTGTTGGTCAGGGAACCTGAATGTCCTGGGTTAAATCCCTTGCAAGGAGGATCGTGGGTGCTGGCTGCTTATGTGATCCACACCAATGAGAAATAGCTATCCAGTGCTTTCAGATTCCTAATGTTTCTCCATCTGATGTCAGTCTATGATGAATACCGACTCGAAAAATCACCAAATCCCACAAACCCGCAGATTAAACTCACATATTGTTGATTATAATGCAAACTGAGTATATCTATGAGGAAAAATAATAATGTAATGGATTTATCTAGTGATTTTGAAGTGTAACACTGAGTTTGTAAATCTTTTAAAAACAGGAGGTTAATGTTTGGCAACGTTGGTGAGTTTGGATAGTCTGCAGCAAATTGCTTTTACCGCAACTATATTTTATCTTAAGATTCACTTGAAGTAGCTAATTGTTTTATTCCTTTCTTATATCATAAGAGCTTTGTTACCATAGGTCCTCTTGAAGAGGATGCCAGAGTTTTATGTTCCGGTTTGACTGCACTATTCATTTTGAATTCCTACAGCTCAAAACTTTGTTTGATTTTATGTAATGATCAGCGTAAGGTATTTCAGTAAATTACGCTTGCTGATTTAAACAAATTTACATAGGGTATTGAGCAAAACAAACAGACATGAAGTGTAATAATCTAATGTTGAAATCTAAGTGTTTTCAGCATTCACAACCACAGTATTCAATAATCTGACCAACATGCAGTCAATTCTACCTTCGCATTCCTCCTAGTTCAAAAATGAGAAAATAGAGAGTATGGTCCAACTTTAAAAAGCATGTTTGTATGAATGGATGTAATTTTTCAAGTAGCTGTATAGCGTTGAATCATATGACTGCACATCTTTATGTCACACAAATAAGAGAAATACTATTGATAAACAATATTTAACAATGTCCTTCTTTGGGCGTGGCTTACAAAATACTTACGTAGTGCTTATAATTCATGGAACCTATAGAAAGTCATCAACAAAAAGGTTACCTTTTTCGATAAACCTTTCTTACCTTTATACGCTTGAAGTAATTCAAAGTACATTCTACTCTTCTATTATTATCTTAACGTAATAAACAGTGATAGTGGATGGTAGGGCGTAAGTGCAAATTCTGATCCAGGTTTATGAATAACAGGCTGACCAACTTGACAGAACCATGGAAATCTCAAGCTCCAGTTAAGTTAGTAAGTTACCCAGTGTTTCGGATGCGTATTTTGAGTACGATGAATACTTATCATTTCCACAGTCAGTGTGTTTGGTTTAGTGCCTATCCATGAAAAGAATGGGTTATAGTACCTACGTATTTGGATAAATTTCATCTTTATAATCACAGAACAGCATAGTTAACCAATGTATGAAGCGATTATTTCTACATAAAAATTAGGCATAATTTAATCATGTGTCTAAGGAGGGGTTTTTATAAATTTCCCAGGAAAGTAGATTCAGTAAGAAGTTATTTAATGTATTCCACTAAGTCTCGGACATAAGACAAAATCAATTCGATTCTGAGAATACTAGTAATCTCCTCTCTGATTAGCAGTTGTATGCTTTTGACTAATACTTAGTTTGAAGGAATTCTAAGCCACACCTGCTAGTATGGTGTACAGCAAATAAAAAGCCAAGAGGTAATGCACACTATAATTTGTTGTTTCCCCTTTAACGACATCTTATATGTATATATAGTGGTTGTTTACTGGAGAGTTACCAATTTCCTGTTGTCCAGTCTGAAGTGCTGATTAACTTCTATCTATCACTTTGTTTCGTATCGATTGTTTCCAGCCATCTTACATCAGTCAAAATCAACCGCTATAGTAAGTGGTTACACTACAAAATAACTGCTGCCTTCAAAGTGATTTTCATCCAACATATCCCTATTTGGTGATTTCTATTGTAATCTGCGACTATTGAATGATATCTTCTGACTTACCAGCAATCAACAGACAATCAGCAAACAGTTGACAGAGTAACTGATATATGAACAGAACTTGGCGAAAAATTATCTTTATCATACCTTCCGAACGTATATGTTCCATCTTATGTGAGTGGTGAGTCTCATAGCTTGCCTAGCATACTGCAAAATAGTCGACCGAATTCAATCGTCATATGGTACTAGAAAACATTCAATTGGTTGTTCTCTAGTGATTAATTAATCAACGTATGTAATCTAATCTGATCTAACCAGTAAGTCTAACTGCTGTTATACCTAGCGCGTGTTTAAATCTTTTATACGACACTAATTCGTTTGAGGTTGCAGACGTAACTCACAGACAAGTAGCAAACAGTTAGTAACCTAGTCCAAGGTTTCCCGTCAACCGCGTCTAACCATCTTACATATATATTTTCAAACTCTAGTTTTGTTTTATTAAGTGTCGTGATAATTCGCAAAGTCGCTGTGGCATTTTTTTATTCCTAGTACAGTGTAAATAATACCATTATATAAGTATATTTTATTATAATCCTAGCATCCTTTTAGAAAACCAAGACAAAATGTATCTGAACATTTCGCTGTGATGGTGCATTGGATTTGTACGATTGAAGCCTGGTTATAAGTATTCAAAGTATCAACATTAAATATCGAAAGCCACAAGATAATGAATAATACCATATGAACACAATCACAAATTCGATTGATACAGCATAGAAATACTACAACAAACAAGCTAAAAAACTGTAGTAGAGTTCCTGGAACTGTGGTACTCCAATCGATTGACAATTAACGGACATATCATCATTGACCCAGTATATGAGCTACTAAGAAGGGATTAGTCAGCTGCAAATCGTTCAGGCAAATCAATAATAAACACCAGAAGAGGTCACTTCTACCTACAGCCCAGTAAGGTTCAAGGTCGGCAGATATCCCACATCAACATTCTCCTAAATTTAAAATGCTTCCCTTCTATATGAAGTAAAAACTGATGGAGTCTGTTGGCTTGGCGATGAAAAAATCCACGAATAAACCTCAAAGCTTGGAGAATAACAAACAGTTATCATTTTCATCTTGAGTTACAAATCTTCTCTACCACAACAACTAACCTTCAATTAGGTTTATATATTAGTGGTCGAACATTAGCTTCTATGATAGAGCCGAATCAACCAGTTAGTTGTTTGAAACGACTGAGGTACGGTGAGCGTCTTTAAGACAAAATAGTGTATGCAGCTAATTAAGAGATATGAGAGTAATCAAACACAAAGTGACAGACCATCAGTTGAGTTCATTGTTTCACCAACAATTCTACACGATCTGGTGGTTCAAGGAAAGGGCTAGTCATGTCCTAAACGGTTTAATATTCAAGCTTTTATATTAAAGACTGAGTAATACAGGTGTGAACCACTGAGGGAACATATATTTTCTCATGGATTTAAGGACACTTTGTTGCTGAGTGCCAAGAAGCATAAAACCTTAGTTCGGGGATTCTGATCACTTGATTCTCAACATCTGACACCTGGATTTGCAAGTTATTTCTACTGTATTTCTTGTTTAGCATTTAAAACGTTTTAATGTACCGTTCCTAAACGATATTATGAACTTCTGTCATCAATGTAAGTAACTCGAACAATAAGTGAGTGAAGCTTCATTTTTTCGTTGTTTCGTGCATGAGTATGAAGATAATGCACAATAGTGAGATTTTCTTTTTACTGATAAACAGATATTCCATATAGGGCACTGTAATGTTGCCCGCATCTTCGTTTATAGGTAGTAAAGACTTGGTCTGAGATCGCCTACACTCCAGACATCTATTATCTTTTGTTCATTAAGATTCAAAGTTTATATAATGAAACGAAAGTAATAAAGCGTTGGAATGAAACGGATATTCTAGCAATATTCTAAGTACTGTTGATGCTATCGAAATCAATTCTTTTTAAAAAACCATAACTTTTAGTTTTAACACAGCAGAGCAGTCAAATGGAAAGATACAAGCATTTAGAGACAGATCAGAGCTCAGTATCTTCATTTTATTTCTGCTAGTTTAATCCCTGAAGACATTTCACTCAAAAAAAATCAATTTCCAAAGTCTTTTTGGGTCAGTATTATTTAGCATCATCACGTTTTCATGACTGGTAGATTACTCACAAAGACTTTTGTAAACATATGAACGAGAAGAGGTTACGGTTTTATGATACCACCTAGGGTTTCTATAAGGGTCGAGTTACATTCAAGTACAATGTGTGTATGTGTGTATCTATGTGGCGCACCTTAACAACAAGGTACAGAGTATCTAAAATATCCACGTGCATATCCAGGTTCAACAGCTGGGGTATCCACGACTTCAGACTCTTTAAAAGCGCCGAACTTAGATAAACTACTGAGCTACAGACATTGCCAGTATCCGGTATGTCATCATGTAGCTATCTGTAGTGAGAATGATCTTTGTGGTGGTTAATCTGTTTGAACAGTGTCTAAAATGAGTAATTTTGACCATTCTTTTGAATAATTTTAGTATTTTTAATCCAGAGTGCTAACATGGCAGCAGTGGTCACAAATACTAAACAAATAGATGCAATCAGTAATGAATTATAAATCTGACCTATTATCTACATTCTCATTCAAACTAGTGAATGAATTGCAGTAGCATAAAGACGAAACAAACTGGCGTATAGTAATCAGTAACTGACAGCGTGTTTGATTACATCTGATAATAACCACTAAAAAGGATGAAACAAGTGATTACTTCCACATTTTACTTGGTAGTGATTATCATTGGAGTCTAGAAGGCGCGTTTCGTGCGATTCGGGGCTCGTCAGCTGGAAGCACTCGCATCTCAATGACTGACGGTGCTCCCAACAATAAACATTTGTGGCATATTTTAAACTATCCTCAGTAAAAGTTTGGATTCTTTGGAATTCATCTCAAATGATATTTTAGACTTCTAAACAGACTTGATTTCTTCATTTTTAGAAATTGAAGTTTTTAAACGCTTCCCTAGATTCGTATTAATACATCCATAGGTAATAGTCTTTATTGAATACTAGTTTGTGCAATTGACATTTTTAGTGAATAATCTTCAATTGCCTATTTAACTTCTAATATGTAGTTAACTCTCGTTAACGTAGTTGTTCACTTTTACAAACTTTCAGTTTAAAAAACATTTCTCCATAGCAGCAAAGCTATACACAGATTGATTACATCGTTTTAATTATCTTGATTATTACTGAAAAATAGAGAAAAAAGACTGCTTTCATCTTTCAATCTATCTAACTATGTTATTATAATGTAAAGTATTCATACTTTACTGATTCTTGCTTCAAAGAGGTAAAATATCTGGTTTAGAAAACAATTACTTAAAAGATATTCTTTTCTCACTTTTCTATTTCTCTTCCTTTTGTATTTACAATTCATTTGATATTTTTAATAAATGATTTTAGATTAGATTAGGATTGTATGGAAAAGGAAACTAAGCCGGTAAATATTTATTCCGTATATGCATTCCGCATACATAACAAGATTATTTGCGTATTAGGGATTATCATTTTATCATTGGTTTCGTACAGCTGGAAAATAAAACTGTATATAGGTATTTAATTATACAGAATGACCATAAATCAAATTCCCTTAATTGAAAAATAAATAATCGCAAGAAATTAGTAGTAATGAGTTTTCTTCTGCAAGAATAGTTGTCAGCCTGATGTACTAGATCAGTGATTTGAGGTTTTCTGCTAAACACTCCAAATGCATACATGTTTATATATTTATTTCATTGATATTTCAAAGGACAGAATAAAACTTTAATCGTGTATATTGAAGTAAATCATTACAAAACCCTAAGAGACAGGTAATATATTGTCACTTTTGTTAACTGCAGAAAAAGATCACTAGCAACAGAGCTCGTCATACTAAAATATTTGATAAGCATATTTCGATTTTGACACATGACCGATTTTAGAAAATGTAATACTACGTTCATGGATTCATATGACAAGTATACTTACCAGTCCAAGAATATAAAAAGTCGATCTTGATATTAAAAGCATGTAACCGTTCATACTCAACGTTAGTTAGCAGTTGTGTCTAAGTGAATACTGTGACTATTAACCACATCGATTGTAGGATGATCACTCAAGCAGTCTATCTATCTAGAACATATGGGCGTTAAGTTTTTCTATGGCAAATTGTGTAAAGCCTTCATCAACAATTTAATACTGTTTCAGTGACACTATGTGGACTGATAATAACTTCCCATCTGGCGCGAAACGAAATTCAAACGCCGCCAGATTTTCAACATTTGCTCAACAGAAGTCAGTCCGTGGCCTTTTCTATCGCTGAGTTATTTGACATCGTGTTTTAGATAGGCCATTGTATTTCACCTAGTATTATGGAACTATAACTGAACAGCCTAAAGAGGAAGTTATTCGAAACAGTTGTTCAATAAAATTATCCTGAATTCAATCTTTTCATGACGTTGCGAGTATCAATGATTCTTCATAAACATATCAAATTAAGAAATCACACACCTTTCCACATCTCCTTTTCATAATCCTATCATCTCATCTTTTGCATTTTAGTGGTAGTAAAATACTCCATATCTCTGAATTGGATGTCGCATCATTCCTATCATATGTGTTGAGTGCTGATTCAATGAACGAAGATTCCTTTGTCAGTCTCTCTCTCCACCTAACTATATTGGACCTGAGTACAGTGGTTTTACGTCACCCTTTTATGTAATTGTGGAATAATGCATGCATTATAATAGTTGGATTTTTCTAGATTATCGAGCTCTGTCATTCTATACTTATTCTGTACTTGACCTCAAAATCATTGCGAAGAATTCGGTAAATGGATTTATTTTGTTTGAATGGGTCTATTAGATCCTTATGTTCACAAAGCTTGTGTCTGAATAAATTTGTAGGATTGAATGCCACGCAGATTTCAGCTTCGTTGAGAACTCTTTGTGGAGTTTGTGATGCTCTTCTTTATATGGTGACATAAAAGAGGTCTTGAACTCCTCTCTACTCCTGTTGCCGCTCTTACTAGCCTTCACATTAATGCAATTATTTGTTTCACGGATGTTCTTACAAATTGGTAATAACATGTAGATGGTAACCAGTACTCACTGACGTTTTTTAGTGTCTATGAATTTTTTAATTATACCCTTGCATTAACTAGTGAGTTTTCTAGCCTAATTATAGTCATTTGTTATTGTGTTTTTTATGAATACCATTTTTAGCAGACATAGCTTTGTGATAGTTTAATCTTACACCTAAGACATGGTGCTTATATAGAGATGACACGTTTTCTGCATTAAAATTGGAACATATTGACGGTTTCTTCACATGTATAAACTCAGCTGTAGGTTCAATCCAGTTCGCTCATGAGGTAGAAAATTAAAGAGGAGAATTAGCTGTATTGGATTGCAGATTTAAATGATCTGATGGTGGTTTACATACTGCTGTCTACAAGAGGCCGATACATTTCAACTGGTATCTAGACTTCAGGTTATCTTATCTGAAATCAGTTAAGGCAAGTTTAGTCATTTTCTCAATATGACAGCAAAAAAACTCACAGTATAGGCAAGGACATAAATAAAGAAATGAAATGCACAAAAGAAATATCACCGATTATTAATTATACTCAACATGTCGCGCATAATTATAAAATAATAATGATTCTGAGGTCAAGTAAATAGGCTAGATTAGTCAGTCTAGATCATTTAGATTTGCGGAACATAGGAATCTAGCTAATATAGAATGACAGAGCTCAATAGTATCGATAATCTAGAAAAAATCCAACTATTATAATGCATGCATTATTCCACAATTACATAAAAGGGTGACGTAAAACCACTGTACTCAGGTCCAATATAGTTAGGTGGAGAGAGAGACTGACAAAGGAATCTTCGTTCATTGAATCAGCACTCAACACATATGATAGGAATGATGCGACATCCAATTCAGAGATATGGAGTATTTTACTACCACTAAAATGCAAAAGATGAGATGATAGGATTATGAAAAGGAGATGTGGAAAGGTGTGTGATTTCTTAATTTGGTATGTTTGTAAACAATAATTCATGCTTGAAAAGTAGAATGTGGACTGTGTTCCACCACAGTGCCCATCTTTCATAATCATATTAGCGTTCAAATTATTCTTTTTCTGAACAATATAATCCAGACTAATTCAATGTTTCATCCATACGTAGGTGTAGATTACGTTTTACTTTTCTTAGAAAAAGCAATAAAGATGTTGATATGAAATATTTTACTGAAACAAGATCCAAACCAACTACGGATAATACAAGTGACATTGATACTGGGTGATTGTTGAATGTGATATCAAATTTTGAACTACGACCGAATTCGAAAGAGCAACCACCGAGTTTCCGGCCTGGTTTTCTGCCAAGCCACAACTATGTCAGATAGTCAAAATGATAATCAATATGATGTTCTCCCTGTATTATTCAATTAGATTTTAATTGGGATGGAACTCCTGATTAGTTTGTATACTATCAGGAAGTAGTAAGGCGTCACGAACTGACATGATAGTCAGGTGATTGAAGTGAAATATAAAAACGTCTTGTCAGCAATCGGATCTCTTAGCTCAGTTGGCACATCACTGGTCTGGGAACTTGTCGAGGGCTGGTTTGAATCCAGCCGCGGTCCAAATTTCCACTTCACCTTCAATCATCACCCAGTATAAATACTAGTTTGTCAAACCACGGTTATCTCAGATAATCAAGATGATAAATTGGCAATATCATTATGCTTGAGTGGCTTAAATGTAATCCAATAAATGTGGATACATTTTTAATCTATGTATGCATCTGATCGCATGAGCAGCTGAGTAGTCATTTGTTCCCTTCCTTAAACTGCAACAAATGAATATCAAGCATGAAGCTCATAGAATTTATCATAACGTTTCTACTTATAGCTGAGTGATTCCGAATTGATCCTGCGTTTTATTAAGTTACACTAAAAAACATAACCTAACACTCATATATTCCACCCGATTTCCTAATTATTTTGTTTATATCTATAAAAACCATCGGTCACATACATGCACTGTTGTTGATTTAGCTAGTGGATAGTTGAAAGTATTATATATATTGGTTAAATCAACAGGAAACCAGTGTACTGAATGTACCTAAGTATCTTTAATGATCAGTTTTTTTCGAAATAGCTTAATAAATACTCAGACAGCGTTTTCACTATAACTCTAACTTGGCATTAAAAAAGTTAACCTCATGAAAAATGTGATAGTATAAAAGAGAGTTTAGAAGCACAGAAATGACTCTCATAGCACAATACAGAAAGCAGTTAACTGAAAAGTCAATTTACGCGGTTCTGTAGTCACACTGAATTACTTTTTTATCGACTATAAACCGCTTTGAATGAATTAAGTATCATAAATAATATATATATATGTACATGTGTAATGCTCACTAGGTAGTAAAAAGGATAGCAAGTTATTCAGTCAAACCTATCCCTTCCTGTATGCATTTCAGGAAAAAATACTTGTTCACTAATCAGTATTTAAACAGCAAAAAACAAAAGCTCATATCCTACCATATAACATATAATTTTTGAGAAACATTCAATTTTTCACTTAAAAATACGAAGTATAATCTACACAACTAACAGTCATTTAAGTTATTAACATTTGGAATAAATAACAACGTCACTATGACTACATGCATAGTATTTTTTAGAGGCCGAATCAGTCAAGCGAAACTATTAATAAGATAATAAGGAAAACTCACTTTTAAGCTAACAAAACTGGTATTAAATTTTTATGTCACTGTCATCCTAGTGTATATATAAAAAGAAATGATTGTTTAAAAGGAGAAGGAAAGTATATAATGATCAATCTGCGAACGATTTACCAACTGTGCCGTTTACCCTAACATTTCTCATTGCTGAGTAGATTTTTTCAACTGCCTAAGTGTGGTGTCAGTTGGGTTTTCTTTTGGAAATCATATCGCAGGTAACATCACAAGGTATGTTGTCTGTCACAAAACTGTCATGAACTAACGAAATATACTACTATTGAACAGAATGTAGATTTTTTTTCCAGGTACGTTGCTAATGAGCTCGGGTCGAAACGAGTGAAATGAGTGTCCGGTGTTTAGATCACTCTGAATTTGGCTGGTGAAATTAACATATCGGCCCGAATGGTTTCTAATACACTTTATCATAAAGATACGTTTTTACGTAACAGTGCAGTTGTGTAAAGCATAAGAGTATAGAAATTCTGGGATGGTGTAAGTCCCTAGACATGCGTACACACGCTGACACATTTATGAACATTCAGATCAGCAAGGAGATGTCTAAGCTCATAATAAAATGTTTATTTACAGAATTCAGTAGTTAGATAAATTGTTCAAATCAGAAAGTGTCCTAAAATAAACCATTTCGTAATATTAGTAATACTGAGTATAAATTAATTATTCATTAGAAAAAAGAGAAAATACTCTTCCCCATATTGTCTTTTTTAACTATTAGATTGATTTATCTGATTGCTGTATGTGTACTTAGAGTATTTTGGGTAGTTAGCAAATCTTTGTGCATACATTCGTTTTGGTGTACATCAGCAAAACTATCTGCACGCTTATCATTTTAGCGACGCAACATTATTCTCAGCTAATATTAGTAACTTCATTTACAGACCGAGTAGATTACACCGTAGTGTGATTAATTTTTTAGCTTTCACTTCAATATGTTCACTTTTTTGTTGACAGCAAAACGTAAAGCATGTTACTGTGCAGATTTTACGTGAAACAAGTATTTATTTGTGATTACTGAAGCTAGAAAGTCATTTACTTTGTAAAGACGACAAGTTCATATCTGTGTTTATTTTCAATAGCTTTCGAAGCTACTCGTCTGCTTGCTCGAGTCGTCTTACAGTTTTCTCTGTAACGATACCTAAAGTAAGGATTTTATCTTGGAATGTTCTAAGAGAGAGCATGTTTGTGTGATATAAGACCGTTAGATATAATCTGGAGGTATAAATAGCATGTCTATTTTGCGTCCCATTTAGTATTTGGTATTATTATTATTACAATTATTATTATTACTGTTACTCAGGCGTAAATATAGGCGGTATATATTCCCTTTTTAATTTGATCACGATAGACGTTTGATATCAAACTGTTAAACAGTTGGTATACAAAAGACAAAACTCAGTAGAATGCGTAGTATTGCCATTTAAGAAAGAAAGAGAGTATCACCAACTTCTCAGTTAGCATGCCTTACAAAAATATTTAGTTACACAGTGCTTACTTCCTAATATTTGTTTATCAGTATAAGATTCATTGATTACAATGTCAACAGTTGAAGTAACTGCTGACAAATTGTTGATCAAATACCGTGCAAAACTTGGTCATAAGATACTCTTTAACATTAAAGATATTAGTGACGAGAGTAAACATGTAGTTATGTGCAGCTCCACACCCATTAGGTCAATGGGTGCTATTTTTGAAGAGATGCTACTATAAACCATACCCATTGATAATCTGGTTGAATTTGTGGGAAGCATTTCAGCCTCTGTACACATGCAGAATAAGAAGTATCAAGATTCAACCGGAGACTGAAAGAGGCACGGCTATTTCTACCTGTTAATGAGTTCAGGTTAGTGATAAAGTTATAATTAGCTGTATATTTCCCGACGTAACCAGTCAATAGGTTTGGAGGAAGGTGGTTAAAGTGAGGTTAGAAAGACTGTCTCATAAGAACTGGAACCGGAGGTGTTTCGTCCTCTATGTTACTGTCTGTTTCGTATTTAAGATGCTAAATACACAAGTAAATATTACAGGCATCTGTCCTAAGAAGTGATTGTTGATTATAAAAGTAAAACTGCTCCTTAATAACTTGCTTCAAGATGAGATCTCCCTAAATTCCCCAAGTCGTGACTGGGGGAGCCAACCAAGTAGGATGTGAGGACGGGTGTTCGGCGATGGCAGCGGATGAAGGTCGTACTATATCGCAAACTGACAGAAATAGGAAAATGTGGACCATTAAGCTGTTATCCAGTGGCTCAGTTGTAACACATCTGCCACGAGGCCTAGGGACACTGGGTTAGCTCCCCGTCGAGATAGTAGATATACGCTAGTGAGAAGTTCAACACTAACACAGAGTAGCTGTTGAGTTTCAGTGGCTCTCCAACTGATGCCACTGTGTCATAAATACCACCCTGAAATCAATAAATAAATCCACACAAACCTCTAAATTGAATAATCTGCATAAGAGTTAGAAAGTAACTGACCTTTTCCTTGTAGCAGTAATATAGGTAGCGCATTGACAAAATCATGATGAAAGCTGCTGTACATAGATAGCTGTGCCTACATTATTGAGTTAAACTTATTTATGCTGAGATAGACTGGGATAGTGTAAACACCTGTTTCAGAATAGATGATTCTGAATCTTCTTTTTTTCAAGGAGTATTAATGTTTACTCTGTTTTAACATGAATGTGGATATTGTTTATTTATTTAGAAGATTACATGCATCCAACAAGACTCGGTATATTTCGTTTACTATGAACAAACAGTCACATCTCAATGTATCCAGTTCACTAAATCAAGGAACTACTTCAAAGCACGTTTACTATTCACAAATAGTTGGGTGTTAAACATAACAGGTTCATTAAACACTGAAAACTAAGATTTAATCTAAACTTTCTTCCTATAGGTTATATTATTTCCCAGGTTGTGAGTCATCTAAAGAGCTTTCAAACATCACATGAGTAAAATAGAACACAGAATCCTAGAATGGAGGATTTGAAATAGCAGTGAAGATGGATACCTCATGAAAAAGTATTATTCTTGATAAATTCTTTCAATCAACTGGTTTTATAACAAACTGTTGTACATCAGTAGGATCGATAAATTTTCCACTTATTTTGTGCTTACTAGAAACGATACATACAGTGACTGGTCACTGAAGAGCAACCATTTTCATGTTGTTTCTTCCTCAGTATTGACTAATTGTTACCCACCACTTTGTACTATTGCTCGTCATTGTAGAACAATTTGGTGGATGTTGGTTAGATAAAGGCGGTGAGCAGAAAACCCTGGACCTAATTTTCCTGCTTTCTGGCACTCGTCTGCAAGACGTATCTTCAACGTCTACGGAACTGATAACCACTGTGAGATTGAAGCCCGAATCACCTAGTGTTAGAGTCATTGAAGTTACCACTCAGACATTCGGGCCGAGAATAGCCTCCCGTGTGACTGGGTTGGATACAGTGATTGGTCACTAGGGGACTAACTATCTCCATGTTGTCTAACCCCAATAACTTAGTGGTCACGCTGCTGATTACAACATTGGGTAAGGCGAGATAGGATCCAGAGAGGACATCAGTTAGCTCGAGGTTGCTGGTATGCCTTGCCAGTGAGTGCCAACAAACGCGTGATTTAGGCCAAGTAGGGTTTCCACCGACTGCTTGAAACTACTAAGAAGCTATACATACTATGCACATGGAATATAAACACCAATACTAGGAACCAAGTAAAATTTTGGTTTTTAGATACCTTAAAGGTAAATGAATGCCCGTTTGGTGGCGCTTTATAATGGCTTTTGGGTGGATCGAATCATCTGATCTATTCATAATGATTCTTCAACTAAGAGCCTATTATAAGACAAATGTTGAATGAGGTCATAAGTAATGCTCTATACTGAAAGTACTTTACCACATGTAAAGTGAAATGGACAGGTTTTCAAATACATTGGAATAATAGCTAACACCTTAGAGTAGTTCAATGATCACTTCCTGACTGTACTCAACCTAACTCATAATATAGTGTAAACTTGCATCAAAATATTTTGAAAAGTTTTTATTTTAATATAATCTCTCTGTTCCTCACCTAAAATATGTGATCATCACATTTGAAAGTAATACCGTAGAGTTGTCATTTTGACAATCTTAGATAGCCGTGGTTTGACAGATTAGTATTTATTCTGGGTGATGATTGAAGGTGAAGTGAAATTTTCCGACCACGACCAGAGTCAAAGCAGCTACCATCAAGCCAGAAACCCGGTGGTCGCTGGATCGAGTCTGAACACGTTCCAAATCTTCACTCCATCTATCATCACCTAGTATAAATACTGTAGTGTGTTTATTTTCTAAAATAGCCATCTGCTTCTTGTAGAAAGCAAAACAAAGTGAGTATGTCACTTTTATTTCCTCATTAAAATTTATTGATAGAAACTGTCACTTCTCATATCATGGATTCATTGTAAGCAGGACAACGACAGATTAGATAACATAAGTACCATGGAAACTATATACATGCATAAGCATATGATCGAGTATATTTCATACAAACATTTAAAGAAAAGTGACCAGAAGTGAATGTTTTCTGAGCTTAGATCTTCGAGCATAAATGATGAGTGCATCAAACGTTAGGCCTTAAAACATCTTTGCATTTCAATAAAATCGGAGGCTGTCACTGCACTACACCTCTATACAGTCTCCTGACTGACACTGACCTCTTAGTATGTAGAAATCTCTTCAGGCTATCACTTAGAATAAACGAATAATTAAACTTATGCAGGTAACTCCTACTCATATTATATTCAATGATTCATCCAAGCATAAAGTACTCAGCGAATTCGGTCTCAGCATGACTGATATTATGAATTTGGTCCACATCAACAATTTAACTTCAAGATTTACGAAGACTGATTGGTATTACAGTAGTAAACATTATTGAGTGACATTAGCTGAAGGACAATAGCAAACCTGGGGACACTGTACATGTGTTTTGTCCAACAACGGAACTTCTCAGTGTTTTCTAACTATGATCTTACGAGGGACCGAAACTTGGACTCTAACGTTTTGTAGCGAGCAGATTAACATTCAGCCACTGGGTCGGAATCCAATTGTCCACACTTTCCTGCTTCTTTAAATCCGTAGTGTGACACAACTCAAACTTCAAGTATATATCTACAGTTCATATCGAGTGCAAAATAACTGTTACACTGAACCAGCCGAAAAATGAAACGGTGGCGAGTGGGAAGTAATTTGGATTCCTATATGAGCCTTTTTTTAAAAATCCAAAAATCCACATGACACGTGAATCTACATCTTCTACATACTAAATGATTTCATTCAAAATAAGTGTTTCAAGGGTATTAACCATGTGTGAAATTTAGTGAAGTTGAAGGTAGTTTTCATTGGTAAACTCTCTACAATTTACATTTTAGACCTTACAATACTTTCATATTAAAGTCTATTTCCTCTTCCGATCAACTGATTTAGATCATTATAACATCATGAATATCCCGAGGCAATACAGCATCCATATAAGAGCCCATCTACCTGCACAGGTCAAGCAGTTTGGTTGTGTCTAGGAGGGGGAAATTGCAAGTATCACTGCCCCATCTGATAATCGAAACACAAGAGGTGGCAGTCGTGCCCCAGTGACTTAGGTGATAACGCCGTGACATTTGAAGCGAAGCGTACTTGATCCAAGCTTCCGTGAGAACAACATCACTCCGCACTGAAGTGCTGGTCCGTCCAGTTGACGAGTCCCGAATAGGACAAAACGCGCGCCTTGGATTCCTCTGCTAGTCACCAGAATAGAGGCATCCTCATCGGAGCCCATCTGCCAATAGAGGTCAAGCAATTCGGCTCTATATGGGAACGGAAAATTACAAGTATCCCTAGAATCATTTTGATGAAGTTTCGTTTCATAATAGGCAGAGGTACTTTTGTCAGGCTTCAAAGGGAATAGCAATTACTGAGTTTTAGGTCGTCATCGTTGAGTGGTGATGAGAACAGGAAGCCTACCACTGAATAATTTGGATATTACCTGTTTTCTCGAAAAATCTCTATATGAACCTATAAGAAAATAGAAACAAACGTTTCAGAGCAGAGACTATTTTCGATGAATTCATTGACTCAACCGTACAATCTCATTTATATACCATTTTTGGCGAGAATGTGCAATTTGATTCATATGTGAAAGCATTTACTTAAGCACAGTAATAAACAAGGTCATGCATTTATTTTAAAAAATCGAAATACCATTTTCATTCTAAAATAATAATAATGTTTATGAATATTGAAAAAACCAAAAAGCTTAGTAACAAGTTGCCGTGATTCAAAAATGCAGGGTAGCTTGGACTAATGATTGTCGCCCAAGATATCATAGGAATTAAGTTTCCAAATCGGAAGGAAGTCTGCCGTTTACTAGATGTGACATTTACTGCAATTTTATGTTCCCAAGTTGATATTCATCATGGACTGACATCAGTTGGAGAATCAGTAAAAAACCTGTGACCACTAGACAGCTATTTTGTTCTAGTGTGAAACTCCACGGCATTTTTTGTCACTGAACAATCTAACAGTTGAGATTTTTTCCTCAGTCGATTGGGTTCCACTTATAATACATCGAATACTAATAAATTAACTGCTAACATGTGAGTTTGAAATCAGATAAGTAGTTTATATCCTGTCTGCAGAACTAAGCGCCGTACCACACGAAATTCATAATGTTTCATTGCGTGGTATGAGAATTAATGAAAGCATTTTGTTTTAATTATGATATCGAAACAAAACGCAATCAGCAACTTTGGATTCGCTCGTGTAGTAGTCAATAAGCCATATTTATAATGTGGGGGCAAATCATGCAGCTGGTCACCCAAACCTCAGTAGACGGAGCGGTAGTTAAACCTGTAATCCACTAGTTGAGAATCAACTGCCTAAACAAGTGAGCAGTAAACCCACAGAATTGTGATAAGAATTCGATTGTCTTATTAACAACATTCTAAGCGTACCAGCGATGAAATTTTCTTTAATGAGTAAAATCGATTTAAGTTGTCTGTATTCAAAATGAGCTCGGTCTGTAAAAGATATCTCTTTACGTGCCTATTGAGATGACTAAAACTAGACATAAAATACGTTTACAAGACAAACCAGAAAATGTTCATCCGTAAACTGAAACACTTTATCGAAGTGTTATATTCATATTATTCAGCTGTAATATTAAAGTTGAAATGAATATGTTAAACTTTCAACGATACGCTGAATTTCCTATGGGAACATTTGGAATTTATTTCGTACCTATACAAATACTTTAATCCGATGGAAGGTAAGAAAAACTTTTGAAACAGACTTAAAATGTTGACAGCTAAAATAATGTATCAGAATGTTTGACTATAGGATAAGAAGATGAATGATTTGAATAAAACTGTTTCAATCGACTAGTTTAAACTATGACCTTGAAATAAGTCTAATGCTTAAAGGAAGATTTAATGACGAGTTCCTAATATCCAGTGACATAAAGAGAGGAACCTTGAGCTTGTTTTTACCCATATCCTTATTAATATGTCTGCATATTGTAAGTAAACCGGAAGAGGTTGGTAATATCGAGAATTCCTGATATATGAAGTTAGTAACGTCAGGTGTGAAGATGAATTCAATGAACCCCATATTAGATTGAGGTCATTTATATCAATATACATTACTTAAGTAGTAAATGTTTACTTCTCAAACAAATTCACCCTCAAAAGAAATCGCGGGTATCCACCGTGAAATAATAGCTATCCACTGAGCCATAATTTCAATGGAATCTCTCGTTGGTGTCAATGTGTGACGGCATTCGTCTCCACGTACTGGTAATTCAAATAATCTTTACAATTAGAACAGTTTAGGAAATCCTTGTAATCTGTAAGCACTTTAAATATTCTTTGATAACATGTTAATCATAGACTAACAATCGGGTAATCAAATAAACTCATCTTAGAAACAATGTTTGAAATTATTTACACCTTTCACCATTGGAATGAGTGACCCAGAAACAAAGACACCTATTGTTCTGCATACCTGATAATGAATGATTCAGCATATTAAGCATCTGACTACTTCCTACTAACTATACAAAACCTTAGATATCGGTGGTGGTTTGACCACACTGCATAGCGACTGATGCAGAATTCAAGTTCTAAGAGATCAATAAAGATTAAAGATCAAGTTTACAACATGATGAACTAGTCTCCAGGACACTGTAACCACTGATTGCCTTTAAATGCCTACCCTCACAAAATGTTTTATTGACGATAGAAACATAGGTTTTGAATGTAACGTTGCAAAATGTAATTGGTTTGACATTTAAGGAGTTTGATAGAACTAAAGAATAGATTTTATCATGAGAAAAAAAAAACATACTAATAGTCGAAAAGACATCATGAACTGGCAGTATTCTATGCACAGAGAAGAAACAGTTTCTCGATCATGGTTGGCTTTCACTTATCAAGAAATATGATTTATTATGACTTCCAGAGATTCTAAGTGATTACAGAAAACATTAAAATACCGTAAAACATTTAAAAACTTAGTTTAACTTAGTCAGAAAAAGTAATCACATGAAAAGCTGAAACAAATAAATCTGAGAGATGAAAATTAGACTTCATCTCGCTTTAAGAAAACTAAAGACAGCAGACAATAATCGGTAAACTGACTACCAATTTTTCAACTTCATTACGTTCGCTATCAGACCTATGCGTTCTGTATATTGCTTTTTAAAACAACTCGATTAGAATAATACTCATGACTAACAATCAAATGCAGTGTAGTTTTTCGAAAGCTAATGCTTTCGACTCAACTCTGTACTAATGTTAACTTTGGAATAAACACTAATTTCTTCCTCATTTAAGTTAAACTTATTGGTGTACATAGTTTTATACATATAAAAATAATCACTAGTTCATTTTCTAAATCAGTCAGCTAGTTTTTAATTTGAGCAGCTATTTCGTACTGCAAGAAAGTTCCTCTCTGCTCCAAAAGAGGGTGGTAATAATTCTATTAATAACTTTCTCAATGAGTAATAGTGTTCAAAGGAATAGTGACCGTAGTGACAAGCGTCCAGTAGGAATTGCAGTACAGTTTAAAAAAATAAAGCGTCGTTCATTGGCTACTGACACTATCACAAAACAGTGTTCCTGTATATTTCAATACAAATTAAGCTGAAACACACTAGTTGAGAACCAAAGAGAGCATGCTATGCTGACAGGCAATCTGTAGTATCACTCAAGTAAGAGAATTCTAAATTCTAAGTCATGGTATTCGCTAGTCAAACTGAAACAAAGTTATCAGAAATATTATCATTGAGAAGAGGTGGTAAATGCCGATGAATTTACCACTGGTCGTCAGCCAGCAGGATAATATTAAACAAGCAGATTAGTAATGCCATGATTTAGAAGCCCATAATCCACACTGATTCTTACCTGTGTACTGAAGGAGTTAGTTGGTAATATGGAATAAAATATCTTCTACCGTATCAGTGAGCTTCATATTCGAACAGACATTATAAAACACCAGTCTAAGCCACAAACAGAATGCGAAGTAATACAACCTATAAATCAGCAGTATTTGCTGTGATGTCCAACCTAAGAATCACACAGTTTTTAACTCCATGTTTCGTAGATATGAACTTTTATCGAGATTCACTTGTTGATAAAAATTATTTCAACAGTTTTACTGTCAAATTTCAGTTTAACTCCACTAGATACTGTTTAACTTCTTTCTACGCATCGAAATATATTTTTTATAACCACAGTGACTAATAGGTTACCAGCTATTACTTAAAGCAAACTTCTAAAAAGGATTTTTCATAGGACTTTGCGTCCATTTGTGTTGCAAAACTTTAATTTCATCTAATCTTGTCTTCTTGAAGAAAATTTGTTCCCCCTAAAATTGGAGAATCGATTAATATCCAGACTATTTTTCATAACTAATTACTCTGTATGGAATTTCAAAACAGTAAGTCGTCAGGTTCCATTTAAGTGAATAAACGGTATTGTGTACTGTGATAACCTTTATTTAGTATCCTCATTTCATATGATGTCGTTACACACACTGTTACACAGTCAGTTCCGTACTGACAGCGATGGCCCAAGTAAGCTTTTAATTTCCGGATTAAAATAATAAACCTTTTTTTAAAAATGTCATACATACGTCTAAAAATATTATGATTAGGTAAAATTCAAACCCGTTTCCAGTTATTAATGTGGATCAATTAAAAGGATATCCCCATTCAATTATACTGCGCGCTGCTTTACGAATCAGATTCTTTTTAGAAAATACAAATAATGCACGATTTGTTGAACTTTGTGATTCAGGTAGATCAATGTTCAAGGTTTCTTTAGCTAACTGATTAATTGTTTCATATTTAGGATCTCGATGAAATTTCTCATCAATACTTAATTGGTGTTTTGAATGAAAATGTATATCATCACTCGTGATATCATGAATATTCATAGCATTGTTTACTGATGTCATTATGAAGAAGAGATAATTAGGTTCAGATTATGTAACACACGTGCGTTCACAGGGTTTTCATACAGTAGAAAATTATGAACACATAGTAAAGTTCTCCATGTTATCATAAGCAAGTTTTGTAGTACTCATCTAACATACTTGTTACACGCAAATAACATAAGTTAACATTCATGAGTAAATTGCACTTTGGCGGAATTGACATCCTGATGGATGGAGCATTTTCATGTTGACGGTGGAAAAGGGGTCGAATTAAGAGATAACCACTCTAGCATCAATAATCCATATTTTTGTTTCTAATTTCTCGCTTTCTTTTCTCTCTGTTTTTATTCAATTTTTAATCCATTTATATGAGGACTACTCATTGACGAAAATAACTCTCATCTAGGTTTCTGATAGACAACAAGTTATGGGTGTGTGAGTATACATATATATCTATGAGATAGGTTGTTCAGTGGGATGAGAGATCGATAGACGGACAGACATAAACAACTGGACACAAGCACTAAACTTTATAATATGCTCAAACATTTGGTTATTCTATAAGTCTATACTGCAGGAATCATATCTTTGTGTCTTTATATTATCAGGATTCAATAGTTACATGGTATCCTTGTGTCTATTTTAACTGTCGAATAAAATCGGTGGGCATTTTAGGAAATAACAGGGGGTGGGAGTGGGTTGATCTGGGGATACATACTAGTGTGCTGTGTAAAATTAACTCCATCAACGAGAGTCAATCAATGTGACTGGAAATTTCCCTACAACGTAAATTGATTATATATGCATATATAAAAAAAATATACAGTGCTTATTCGGGGACTTCACATGTTTATCTTCGAATAACTTCACTAACAAGGGTGAAATAAGTGAATGCCTTAAAAGATAAGTTAAATCGACATTTTATCTGAATTAGTTCAATAGCAACAATGGTCATCTTATGAGAAACATGACGCTTTGCAGAGCAGAGTCAGTGGTTTCGAAGGTACCACCACGCATATTTGTTTCCTTTTTTGTTTGTCTCACTATTGTGTAAATTACATATTCAAGATCCCACCGGCTGCTCCAGGCAATGTAGAAAGTAAGAAGACAAAGGCAGACTGGATAGAAGTGTTATTTGGGGGGGGGGGGGGGTAATTAAGATTTCCTTGGCGGCATTGATCAGCTCCTTAGTCACGTATCACGACGTCAACGTGAAGAAGCTCAACACAGCACCGTTAATTAGTGATGACTTTGTTGAAGTCGAAAGGTGGGGTGAGTTTAGATTCCTAATTTTTGTAGTCACTGTGGTTGAATCACTCGCAAGAGATGGATGCAGTATACCTCTCAAAAGCAAGATACATTTGGTCCCGAATGCCACTATCGTTCCCGATTCCAGGCATCTCCACTTTCTTCTGCATATTTGTTGGGCGATAGGTTCTTGGTTGGTTCGTTGTCAGAGCAGAACTCCTTGCTGCTGATTCTTTCTTGCCATCCATCTGATCTTCAGTATCCAGTCAGTGTATGCGGCAACTGTTGTTGTATGCATGCATGTTGGAGATTCTTTTCGTAACGCTCCAAGCCTCTCAACCATCACATAGAAGCACTGACATGACTGAATTAGTGTTGAAAATCCGGATGTTGTTCACGCTTTATGCTGAGTACAGTAGATCTTCACACTGATTTCAGGTTAGTGAAGGCATGTCTTGCTGTCTTTCCGATCCTGACTGGCTTTGACGTCTCATCTTTGCCACCTGTAGTTGAAAGGATGCTGCTCAACGTAGGTGGGTTAAAGAGACTAATTCCTTTAGATCTCTCCAGTTGATGGTGATTGGAGATTGTTGTTGTTGTTTGTTAAGTAACTTCAACACCTCTGTCTTTTCTACATTCACTTGAAGTCTCGTCTTCGCTGCCCTGCTTCGCCTCTTCTGTCAACTTGTTGGTTTTTGCCTGTATATCTTCGAGTTTGTGCGACAAGACATTAGACACAAATCATCATGGTTGGCGAAATCCAAATCTCGTAGGGTCTTTTCATCGGTCAAACAGCATATGCCCGTCTTCTCACTCTTCACAGTTTGTGGTATGATCCAGTCTAGTCGACCAAAATTAAGAACATTCTGTCTTCACCTCAAAGGTGTCGCTGAGCTTTCCATTGTGAATCACTTGGCATGTATCATCATCATCATGTAGCTTTTGGATGAGGTTAATAAAGGTTTGTAGCACTAAAACCGTAGTGTTAGAGCAGCTGCCTGCAAATTACCTCTCGGTTGATGCTGTCGATGAAGTCGAGATAGAGAGTTGACTGTCATTCTGCGTTCTGTTCTTTGATGATGCGTAGCGTTACAATTTGGTCCGCACATGAGTTGTACCTCCTGAAGCCAGCCAGCTTGTTCCTGCCGTAATTTTGAATACAGAGTATATTTTTGTTTGGTCCTTCTAGTAGGATGTGGCATAATATTTTGCTTGAAGTGGACAGCAGTAGAGCATGATTCCGCGCCAATTCTAGTTCTTGCGAAGACTTAGGCCGTTCTTCTTTGAAAATTGACAAGGTAGCCCTTTTATCCAATCTGCAGGTACCTTTCCTTCCCTTTAAACCTTCTCCAACAGTGGTGTAAGCGTGTCTGCTGTTGTCTCTGCTTCTGCTTTCAGTGCTTCTGGATAAATTCCATCCAGCCCTGCTACTTTGCCAGCTTTCAGCAACTTTACGGCGTTCAGGACTTCTGCTTTTGTTGGAAGGTTTGCGTTCATTGGTAGTTTTGCGGTTGCTGATGGCATTTCTGGACGAGTTGCAGGTGGCGGTGGTGGCCGATTTAAGAGTTTTTGGAGTGGTCAGCCCATCGTTTTCCTTGTTTCCACTAGTGAACTAGTAAACTAGGCTAGGTTCAACTACAATAACAATAACCTAACAATGCACAAAATTATTTGCATGCATACGCTGTTCTAACGAGCGAGACTACGCTGCAGCACAACAACTTCACGGAGAAACGAAGAAAATTACTTGGTGTCCATCCAAAAGAAGAACGGCTACCCGCCAAACTTTGTCGGAAGATACTGATCCCTCACATCATCAACTACAAAGTCATCGACAAAAATCATCCTACCGAATATCAAGAGTATATCAAAAATCACAACAAGATTACTGAAACCCCTTGGAATTGGTGTGGCTCATAAACCAACAAATTCCCTCCAAACCCTATTATGTAGATCAAAGGACGCAACAACCACAGAAGACAAACCAAATATCACTTATAAAATCAACTGCAATAACTGTATTCAGTGCTACATTGGACAAAGTGGTCGCCTACTCCGTCTTCGTTTACATGAGCATCATCTGGTCATTCAACGTCACGACATTTCGTGACTCATTTCAATACACGTGGGTAATTATGGACATGAATTCGATTTTGACAATGTAGAAATTTTGGACGGAAAGAGGAAACGCAAAGAATATCCAACAATTCCTAAAAGCTTGGCATTCAGGTCGGTCAGCAGTCAATAGATGTATAGGCGTTGACTCAACCTATCAACCAGTGAGAAAAATGATAGACGACAGAAAGGTCAAAGGTCAAGTAGAGCGACAGCCAACAGGAAAATCTATGCAGTGAATGACACCTCAATAAAAAGAAAACTAATCACAGACCGCTTCGTCAGAGCAAGCTACTAAATTACCCACGGAGAGATATTGACAGCTCACTTCACGCTGAAGTTAGTGCTGATGATGTGACGATGAAAGCCCCACGATTAAACGACCGAGCTCACAGATTACAATGCAACCAAGCCCATCTACCTGAGCCACAAATATTCTGTACCATTTCCAACCTGAATTTCTCTCCAACATAAATTTCATTTTTTCAAAGCTGAAAAACGTCTAGAAGTTCTGGACGTATTCATAAAACATCATCTGTTTGTGCTTGTAACATGCTGTTATGTATTCAACTGAACATTGAACATTGCTCATAATTTGAAGATTGTTTAAGTTGTAAATCAGATTTTATGTAGACTGATAAGTTGAGAACTGTACACATAACTGTTCATTGATTTTCTGTAATGTTTCGTATACTAATACCTAAGCAGCTGTGGAAGAACATCCTTTTCAGAAATATTCCACTTTTATTTACTGATATAATAGACAGGTAAATGGACATATATATTACAGTGAAAAGTATCACCTCAACAATGAATTTTGCTTTCAACAAGATTCATCTGCAATCAGAATGAATCACTGAACTGATAAAATAAATCAGTTACCTTAATTACCATTTTTGGAACAAAATGATCATCATTTATAAGTCATTATGCATATCAGTGAGTACTGTTAGCCTATAGAATGTAATACTTCACTCTTTCGACTAACTGCCTTGATAGTTTCATTCGTTTTAATAGTAGATCCAAGTTATAAACAAACCTAGGTGGTAACATTCTACTCAGGAAGTAAAACTAACCACAGCTCAGCTACATGAATATGAAGAGTACGGGGGGAAAATTCACATAATCTTTGAATAACTAGACAAAAAAGCATTAAAAAAGCGGTTATCATTGTAGAAGGTGAACTTATTGCACAACAGTTCTAACTGTTACAACCTCAGATCAGCACAGCAAGCTGGAAGATAAAATAATTATATGTAAATAAATGAAAAGTAGCATGATTACATGTTGTAGAGAAGGGTGCGACAAACAGAAGAGATGATGAAGTGAAAAACCACCTGGCATATAACTAAAGTGAACGTAAGGCATAAATGCATCTTCATCAATACAATCAGCTTTCAGTCGTACAATCTACATTCATCAAACATTTTAATTTGAAGTTGATGTGTATTTTTATTTCCCAGGTAGTATTCGTGATGGACTGAAATTATTTGGAGAACCATTAAACTTCGACTCTGTGGCTGAATGATTAACGCATTCCCCGTGAGACCTAGAGGTTGCGAGTTCGATCCCCAGCCAGGTAGTGGGTGCGTACTGGTGAGATGTACTATACAAGAATGAAACAGCTGTCTAGTCCTCTCAGGTTTTCAATGGTTCTCCAACTGATGTCAGTTCATGATGAATATTATCTCATCAACTATTGCTATCTTTTGTTCCGTAAAACCTAAACATGAATCGATACCCTAGGCATAGAACAAGATAACACAAGCTGAAGCATTAAAAACGGGAATTACTACCAAAACAGATAAAAGTACTTTCTATTTTACTTTTATAGGGGAAATCGCTGTCTGTTTATGCAAGAATAAAACTGGTTTGCTGTATCAGTTTCTATATGTATATACTTCATTGTTACTACTACTTCTTATGGAGAATTTATTGTTATACATCTCCAATGAATGTTTTAACAGACCGTTGGTTTTGGTTGCTTAGCAACGACCTTCTGTTTGTCTAGCATTTTCTGGTTTACTCTCTGGTACTTAATGTATATGTATGTATGACAAGTGAAGTAAAAGGGTTCTTGTGTAAGCATATACTTTTTCTAATGTACCTTGGGAGTAATATATTATGGAAATGTTTTTTCTCTATAATAGAAAGTGCATCCTTTCTTGTCTGAAAAAGAAAATTTGTTCATATTATCCTCTTTATATGTTTTTTAAGCCTTTGAGTGACAAAATTACAGTGTCTATAGTGACTCATAGGCTAAGTGGGAAGTGCTCTGGTGTTTTAAGTGATTGGTCTTGAGTTCAAGGCAGAGTGGGAACAACGTCACTCACCAGGAGGGTAGCGCATTCAACTTACAAGCCCTAAATAGGATGAAATGCTCATCATGAATTCCACTACTAATCACTATTCATTAATAATACCTAAACTAATTTATTAACCTTGATTATCACTTCTTGAATCGACTTCATCAGGCCAAAAATATACTTATTCCGTTTAAGTGAAGATTTATAAATGAATGTAGATTTTGTTTTTCAAGTTGAATATACATACCATCCTATGAAATAGACAAATTGAAATCAATACTCAGTCTGAAAGAATGAAACTCTATTCAAATTATGCGTTAATTTTTAATTTTATGATCGGTAGTATGACACGCTAGACAGTAAAACCTTCATTCTAATCACTATGTCTAACAAAATAGTCAGTTTGAAATAAAATTTGTTTTCCATGCAGGCAATTTAGGTATAATTTAAAATTTACTATTTACTGAGTGTTGTGATCACTATAATTCTATGGTAGATAAAATTTGAAGTGTATAATCATAATGTAAATATAACCTTCACTTAGGCTGATAATGATTTTCAGACTTGAATTCATTATGGACTAAGATCAGTTGGAGAACTATTACAAACGTGGAAGCACTGAACAACTGTTTCGTCCTAGTGTGGGACTCCTAAGCAGTACGCAACCATGATCTTATCAAGAATCGTACACAAGACCTTCGAATTCCGCCGCCAGCAAGTTAGCATTCACCCACTGGATAGGAATCCAACAGTCCAAATTTCCAACTTCTGTCAGTTCACGACATAGCACAACCTACACCTAACGTCATCGTTTACTTCCTGTCACCGTGTTCGACTTGGTTGACTCCACTGGTCACGACTTCTCACTCATTGGTGACTAGCTTCGAGAGGTGACTTCTAAAGTTCCAATGAGAAGTTTTGGTTAGTGGGCCCAAACAAGTCAAACGTGAAGACGGTTACTCAAAGACGACATTGGATGGAGGTTGCGCTACAATGTAAATTGACAGAAGTAGGAAACATGAATCAGTCTGTTGAATGCTTTCCTTTATGCTATTCTCCTCTCCCATGATTGGAATAACTGAACCGGTGTGGTTTTATATAGTTGTGATGTGCAATTTGGATTTACAGCATAGATCTCAGTATGTAGACATATTTGTAGTCAGGGTTAAGTGGTGTATGGGAAATATTTAAGTGTTTCATTTAAAACACAAGTTGATACCCACTGATGATTCATGTTGAAATGAAAAGTCTTCAACAGGTATTTCACAGTGTTGCGCAATTCCCTGACAGTATTTAATTGTAAGCTTTTCATTTACACAAAGAATAGAAGAAGAACAATGGTTGCAGCGGAATAACATGGTACCATTTCATTTCACCCATCTCTCATCAGCTGCTTACAACCTAAAAACATTTAAATATCATATTACAAAGGATTAAAACATAGGTTCTTTTAGTTACATGAAGTTAGTTAAAAAATAACAACATGCCTTAACAAAGAATATAAACATGGAGACAGAGCTGGCAAGACAAACTAAGAAGTTTCATTCATACGTATGTAGAGAGTTTGAGAAAAGAATTTGAATAGTAGTAAGGAGACTAGTAAGTTGGCTATTTGATGATGATGATGAAGAGCAGACAAATCGTCCAATGATATAATGAGTTGAACTCAGTTGGTGGAACGATTAGCAAAATTATGTGAGGAGGGAAAAGGGTTTGGTCAAAAGCTGATGTCATCAAACAAGTTTAAGAGTAAATCATTAAGTTATTTGGGATAAAAAAACATCACTGGTTCTTTATGAATGCGCTATTCTGGCTTCAGTCGTTCGATTTCTGAAGCATCAACAAACTTGAGATTGATCGAATTACATTCTTTGCTGATTACCCTGAAGGACTTTAAGGTATCTACGTCATGTCCGCTGTCGATAAGATGTCGAGTGACTGCACTACTGAAATCACTTGTTCGCCTGAGATTCAGGCGTTTTGGCACATCTCTAAATATCGATAACGTTAATAAAAAAGGAAGATTATCTGAAAAATGTGTTGTTGCGCAATACACTTCGAACAGTCTAATCATAAACTTACTTGTCAAGTGAATTTATGTATGAAAATGAAAGGAAAAATGAGAGGTCAAATATAATGAATATGAAAGGTTGGTAATATAACCAGAAAAGGATAATCACGGTAAACTAAGCAAAAAACAAATTGTTTTTGTACACATAATGCGAGCTTAAATTTACGAATGGCTAACGGCTTGACAAATTTCAGTATGCCCCCTAACTGTTTCTACATAATATCCTAAATGCAGTTTTCCTAATAACCTTGTTGATTTGCAATAGATGAAGATGGATGTATATCCCTGTATGTGTCCACACATGCATGTGAATTGGTAAACGTAGTGGGATGTGACATAATCATTTATGCTAGGTGGAGGTTTGTAGTGAAGCAGGTGTTTTGTGGTCTCAACAATGATAAGTTGAACTGCCTAGTATGTTTTACTGTTAACAGATTTTAATCTCTGTTTCAATATCATACTACTCATCTCCCCCCTATATAGTACTTTAAGAAATATATCCTTCTTCGGGATTAAGGAAATTATAGGCTTTGGGATCAGCTGTTTTCTACAACGGTTCACAAACTATAAGGATTTCCGTTTTCCTAAAGTGTGTCTGTTAGAAATTTCCTCTCATTATCCATCGTATCAGATGTACGAATACGTTAGATCCTACTTGATATGCATCTCACTAAGCCTGTCTTATATTTCATTGGACAGAAGCTGTAGAAACTCAAGTACTATCTTGTCGATATAGGCCTTCGATATATTGATCGTCTGATAGAACCATCTTCCCTCCGACACAAGAGTATATCAAGAAATGGAAGTTGATGGTCTTTTTCTTCCTCACATGTCAGACTCATATAGTCTTGTACGGCACTATTCTCATTACTATTATTATTATTATCATTATTTGTCTCTTGGGTTCCTAGTGAAGCATAAGGCTTCAGTAGCACATCTAGATTGCACTCTGTTCACTGCAGTATTTCTAACCTAGCTTCACGACTGCCAAGAGCTTTCGTTTATTCCTCACAAGATCTCCTCCATGTCACCCTCGGACACCCAACTCGTCGTTTCCTCTTTAGATTCCACTGGACGCCCGGGCTTGGCACGTGGTGTCTACGAATGGCTTTCTCAGTGTGTGCCCAATCCATCTGCACTTTCTTCTGCATATTTGTTGGGTAATAGGTTTTTGGTTGGTTCGTTCCGGAATTCCTTGTTGCTTATTCTTTCTGGCCTTCTAATCTGATCTTCAGTATAAAGTGACTGTAGGCGGTAGCTATTGATGAATGTATGGAGTTTGTTGGAAATGCTTTTTATGACGCGCCAAGTTTCTGAAACATATAGAGGCACTGACGTGACTGAATTAGTGTTGAAAATCCGGATCTTGTTCTTTGTACTGAGTGCGGTAGATCTCTACACTAGTTTCAGGTTAATGAGGAAGACCTGTCTTGCTTTTCCGATCCTGGCTTTGACTGTACGAGTCCTTTTTAACAAATCCCCTTTAACCTCATCTGTGTTACATATTACAGAGATATCATCAGCGTGCCTCCTATAGAATGTGACATAAGTGATTAAATCCTGAGCCATCAGTTCAATATATGACATACATACGTCAGCTAATAATGGTCCTAATGGACTCCCGATAGCAGCACTATCGATTTGCCGAAAGTATTCACCTTCGAAAGTAAAATGAACTTTGTCAGTACATAATAAAAGTAGCTCCTTTAAATGGATCGGAGAAATAGGGAAGAAGGATAGTTTGAAGATATATAGTGGCAAAGATTATTAACTGTCTTCGTTGAGGGTACATTCATAAATAAACAAATGACATCAAAAGAGTACATTTTCTTGTCTCTGATATTCATATCAGTAAGAAAATGAACAAGTTCAAAGTATCATTCAATGAATACTTACATAAAATATTGCGAATCGAGTTCAGTATTTCGGCTAGCCATTTTGCAAATTTGTGAGTGACAGATTGACACACTGATAATTTGGGCGTAGTTGATTACCGATTTCATGAAATTTTGAAAGTCTAAATAGATTTGGAAAATTAGATTCTATAGGTTTTAAGGAATTGAACTCCACCTTAGCAATAACATTTATATTAAGGAGTTTAACCAGACTAGATGTTACGTACCCTACTAGTTTTCTTATATCATCTGATGGAACATCCGCTATGAATTTACATTCATCACAAAGAATAGACAACATTTAAATAATCTAATGGATGCCCTTCTTTTTGTCATCCCAATGTGACTGGTATCGCAAATCCATGTATACCTGTTTACATAATTAGAGGTAACATAGGAAAGGAATCTTCTGGCATTGGATGGTGCAAGTTGTTTTGTAGACACAGATAAATTTGGTAGCAGAATACATTCTGTTCAATGTGGCTTTCAGTCTTCTGTTACTTCTTCCAGAGATATCGTCAATGTTGAAGTTGAGTTCAATAAAATCAAGCTTCTTGCTTACTGTAACCTCAGTTGATTTGTTGTTTTCATACCTCCCATATTTATTGATAAACTTCTGCTGGTGATCGTTGTCTCACAGGATCTTTTCAATACTCAGTAAATCTTTTGATTAGAAAAAAGCTGAACCTATCACTTCTTTCATTTTCCTTAGTGAAGTCGATAATTTCATGAGCACAACTGAAGAGTTCAAGGAAATGCGATGCATGAAGTAAGTTATCGTTATATCTGAAAAATTTACATCGTTTCTTTAATTGGATAATTAAGTTTTATCTTCTCAATATTTACCATAAAAATATCTCCTAATACTGGGCGTAATGGACTGTCCATTGCTACTCAATCAGTTTCGCAGTATAGACTGTTGTTGAACTGAAACTGAATGCCTTTAGTAAGTATCAATATCAAGCGTTTAAATTCCGAGATCGGCAGAGGAAGAAGTTTGAGATATTGACAAATAATTACAACAGTCTCATGAATGTTAATTTTTGTGAATGAAGAAATTGCATCAAATGACATCATTAAGTAATTAGACATGATTTCACTTACGTCTTTAACGAGCCGGAATAAATAGCGATAATTTGAATAAAGAATATTCTCGTCAATAAATTCTCATCAGGTTCTACAATTATAAAATTGTTTTTCTACGGTTGGAAAATTAAGCCAAGTTAGATGCAAATACATTTTCAAAATGGAGTAAAATTTAGTGACCGTAAGGAAATCGAGTTTGTTTTTAACCTGTCAATATTTAAATGATATATACGAATGAATGATGTGATAGTAAACAAAAAGATACCAAATAGAGAAAGCGTGAGTGGCCTTTAGTTTACAGAACACATTCTTTCTGAATGCACAATTCAGGTTTGATCAACCTTATTGCGATAGTCTTGGCTACTTCAAGCAGGTGTTGGTGAGTTACACGTGTAATTTTTTTCAGAATACAATTAATGATATTGGGAGCTTTATTAGCCTCTGTTTGATTCTCTGTGTCTACTAGATGTGCTAGGACTGAACTTTTCATCACCTTCAGTTAGGCCTTTCTCAGTCAAGCCGATAATTGCTCTTGTAATCGAAGAGGCATCTCCTTAGTCGTATGCCTTATGTAGCTAAATTCACAGGAACATCTAGATTGATATACTCAGGATGAACAGTTAATATTAGGTAGGTCATCCTTTAATCTCAGATTCAGCACTGGCCGACTAATGAATCATATACAAGGCCAACTTTCAGAAAGTGTCCTATCGACTGCTCTAGCCAGACATTGTGATGAGATGTCACTTGAAGCCTGTCTTGAATTTTAAGCGCAGAACCAAAGGCTTCTTCTCCATTAGAGTATGCCTTTCAGAGTATGTATAGTCAGTCGCCGACGTATAAATTCTAAATTTTCTGTAGGCCAGCGAGTGATCTTGTCATGAGGTTAGTTAATCATAGATAGTATAGCTCTTGGAGGAACACTCTGCTCGTTTATTTTCAGCAGACTATAAATTTAAAGCATACCAGACCCTTAGAGCTTCAGGCCAATCACTGTATGCAGAGTAATCATTAATCATTAACAGACCTCGCAGTATACTTGTGGTTTGCTTTTCAGTCCAATCCATTTTATCTCTGCTTCAACTTTCTTGCTTGAATCTCAAGGGATAGTTGAGAATCGACTTAATTTTTGATTGTGAGTTTTGGTGAAATAAGTTATCAGTTTGTAGTATCCATCTGCTTAGACTTAAATCAGAACTTTTTGCTGTCATTCATCGGATGTAAATATGTCAGTCGGCTTTTCGTATCCAAATTATACAATGACCTTGATACTCAATACATATTATCTCATAGATCGCTGGTTCAAATCCTGCCGTGGCTCAGATTTTCATTTCATTTTCAACTACCATCCAGCAACATATTAGATAATAATTTGCACAAATCTAAAAATATTGTGAAGTAACCAAAAAGTCCTCTGAGGATACGTTTAATTTTATTTATCTCCCCGTCTTCTAGCTACAATATAGTTTTCTGAGAGAATGAAATGATCTTGGTATGCATCAGACTTATTGAACTCAGTTTTAAAATGAAAGTTTGCTGAGAGATAAAAACTAACTAGTCAATAATAAATTACCGGCCTCATTTTTGTTCTTGATATATAGGGCTATAATCCTATTGTGCATCTGGATCATGTATGTCTGGCAAAAAATACTCACTTCAAAACCTCCTTGGTTAAGGAATTTAAATTTATTTTATGGAGAATGAGTTCATTTGTCTGTTAGTAAACGTATGAGAGAAAACACTTGAAATGTAAGTAACAGTTTTAATTTGGAACAATTTCATTTCATCATCTGAATTCGCAAGTACATCTGGTTAAAGCACACTGTCAGACAAGTTGTCTTCTACATTTTTAAAACATTTCTGTGAGAACCCACGACTTTTAGCGTTATCGAAGGCGTTAATGATTGAAGGTAACCTCCGAAAACCATAGACTATGATGAAGTGGCTATTCAGTGTTCACAGGGTTTCATTGTTTCTCTAACTCATATTGACCTGAGATAAGAACTGTTTTGGAGGAAAACATCTATGAATAATGTTTGATGGAGGGGCTGTTTAAATGACGGTCGGTGATCGTTTCACCGTTCATTTCTGGAGTAACAAATAATAATTTTGAATTACTTATGGTTCCCTGCACTATTTTTCTGCAGCTATAAACCTGCCAACCTATCAAAGTCATAGCTCCAGAACAACACGAATGTCTTTCATATGAATTTTTCAATTTGATTTCCGTAAATATTGAAGAACCTTGCTTCTCACAAGTTAAATGAAAAACGGAATGGATCTACACCGTCTTGGTGTTTAGTAGTTATTTGATTAAGTGTTTATTCAGTGATAATGGACAGGTACTTGGGAAACCATAAAAACATATACGGATAGCCTTCGTAAAGACCTAAGTGAAGCGGTTTTCCGTCCAGTTTTTTACTTCCTTTATCAGTCTCCGTGAGACATAGAATAATAAGTATAGGAACAGCAAACAAATGCCGTGATATGCATCCCCAGTCTCTGCAAGAGACACTCTGCTCAGTGCCTTCATCTGGCTGGGTTGTTTCAACAAATGTGTAAGGGCGAAAGCGACCGTCTAGTGTCTGTCACTAGATAGGTGGATACTTAGGGTCCACCAAGGGAAGTCGGAAAACTCTGACTCCAAATCAATGGTGTACATGGGCTCCGGGTTCTAGAAGAAGTCATCCCCTAAGACAACCACCTGTTTAGTCTAGACACTCAGGTAGTATCTCAGCCGTCGCACGCAAACCGAACCCAAGAAATGTAGGCTTTTAAAATAAAAAATAGATAGACAATAACTATAACTATGTGGCAACAGAGAAATCAAGCTTGAGGCATTCGTTATTTTTCGCAAAACATTTTGGTAGAATTACATCATTTAGACACAAAATATCCACTTTGTAGTCTCAAATGAATGAGTCTTATTGTCATCATCTATTTTGCACAAGATATGTATAAGTCGCCTTCACATCATTATTCATTTCGAATATTGTCATCAGTAAAGAAAAACTTGTTTATGCCTACACGTTATTCCACATATTCTCCAATAATGCTTGTTTATTTCTGAATAATGTATTCAGTCAGTTTGTCAGATAGTTATCAATTCTCAGATGGTTATAAATAGTTGTGTGTATTATGCAGTAATTTAACATCAAGAGATGAATTCATCAATGGTAAGCCTGAAACACAAACAGAAGGATTGACATTCATGAACAACTAACTAGTCTTTGTTTTTCTTTCATGACAATCTGATTTAATCGGATAGACTACGAAGTTTCATAATATATGAAAATGAATTTCAAAATAAAACATGACCAAGCGAAGCACGCGGAGATGGATTGGGCATACACTGAGAAGACAGATTGGGGATATCACGTTTCAAGCCCTCGAGTGGAATGCAAAGGGGAAACGACGAGTTAGGTGTCCGAGGGTGACATGAAGGAGATCATGTGAGGAAGAAATGAAAGCTTGTGGGCAGTCGTGGCGCCAGGTTTTGAAGACTGCAGAGAAGAGAGTGCAATGGAGACGTGCTACTGAAGCCCTATGTTCTACTAGAAACCCAAGGGAAAGATAAATATTTAATATAAGGGAAGCACGCAAACAAAATGAAGACAATATTGAATTATCATAGTATATATCGTAAAACACAACAAAACTGTGCATAGTAAGAGACGCAGATCGAGGTTGATGTATTGTCAGGAATTCATTAAGTCTTAGATAGCAACAAAGATTGTGTACAATTTTCTTTTGTACAAATAATTTTGGATTCTCCGTGTATATATAGCAAAGGCTTCTGCAGTCCGATTCTCGGCGAAGTTATGGCTGCGCACTACTGAAAGTCTCATGCTAGGACGAAACGGCTGTCCAATGCTCCCAGTTTTCCAATGTTCCTCCATCTGATGTCAGTCCATGATACCCCTCTAACGTTTGAAGCGATCAGTCCTAGCTTTGAACATCAGTGAGAACAACATCACTCTTTGGCGTCACTAAAACCGATTCCTGGCCATATCACCAATAGTTGGCAATCACTTATCCAGTTCCTAGAGGACCTCAGCCAAGTAATCTAAACCTCCCCACGCAGTTTGAATTAGTAGTCGAAGGCTGTAGAATGGCGTTACTTCTTGGTCTGATAACTCAAAGCTTTCTTCCAGCTCTTTTCTTACTTCACCTAACATTGCAAATTTAGGTAAGCAGTGCCATGGTAGGTGTAACACATGTTCAAGCCACCTCAGTCGATGCATGTCCTCAAATTCACTGACTAATTTGCCTAATTCCCTAGTATCACTAGTAAACGCTCGAAATCACTTATACTTTCATTTCTGCAAACATGGGTAAAGCTACAAAGGCACCTTTGTTCGAAAATCTGTGATCTCTTCATATCTGCTTTGACTTCCGTTTAATGGAACAGAGTCAAATGCAGTACAGTCTACTTGCTCTTCATTAAGTAGTCAGAAAACTAGTCATTACCAAGAATGGCGTTATCTGACAAGTACTAAATAGACCTCTTGTATCCGAGTTGGGATTTCCTCAGTGAACAGCCTATTCTGAATGATACCACTTTCCAGGTGAATGGAGTGACTAAGTCATTCAAACACTTCATTTCCGATCCTTAAGTTAGGGGTCAATCCTTACCAGTTCTAAAAAATTTCCCCACACTCAACAGGTGGAAAACTTATGTCAGACATGTCTACATTTTTTCCTAATGATTTTAGAAAACTCCACATTTTGTCAGCATATCCGCCTAACATGAAAATGTTGAGTCCATACTAGAAGTTATTCAGATACTTTTCCGAGAGTACATAAATCCCTGAGGAATCTGAAATCCCTACGGCTGTGTTTATTAGTGGTCCTATAAAAAAAATCAAAGGGAATGTTGTGAAGTGGGTATCCTTGGTAGAAATCACCGGCTGTTGTCACTTCAGACTACGATTCACTATGAGCCTTAAGCACGAGTTTGGTTAAAGAACTTTGATGAGGATTACGTAATTACTTCGTAATGTTTTCACAGCCAAACTTTGCCATTCAAGAAGTCAAGTATCGAGAACCAGGTAGTAATTTGACAGAAGGAACACGTAATCAGTAAGATTTGGTGTTTTTCCTGCAAGCAAAAGTATTTGGAAGTAGTGACTACATATTTTCTTTGGCCACTTTACCACTGATATGAATAATCCTTAGCAAGATAAAATCCAAATAGAATGAAACGCATATCCTGGATTCCTTTGCTAGTCACTGAGATCAATATATCTTCATACTGAAATGCTTACCTGAGTCTTTCAAGCTACTAAAACTTATGCATAAATTTTATCAGTGAATAAGTCAACAAATCAATATTATATGCTCATATATGACTTTATATCAACTACATCGAAATTCATGAGTAATATCAGAAAGTAACGCAGAATGACAAAGTTTATGGAAAGAAACCCTGATTTCGTCAATAAATAATGTTGAATCTCAGTGATTGGTTGGATTGAGCACCCCGACTAATTTTTATGAAGATCCAGGCACAGATAAAGGTTCGATTATGTTTTGGCTTGACAAAGACCTGGGTAGAAAAAATTATCAAAAACTAGACTGAATAATTATTATTCGTGAAATTTCGCTAATTGTATTCATAATTCATTACTTAAACAAAATAGCTCATTAGACATTCAGCTGTTTTGCAGCATTATGTTTGCAAGCTAAATGAAACATTTTGTTTATAATAAGTACTAATTTTTTATTTCGTTTATACACTCTGATTGTCCCAGTGGCGAAAATGTTGGTAGAACTAAACTTCAGTGACGGCCAACCACTTTCAAGTATGCACTGGCCAATCAGAATCAAGAATCTGAAGAATAATGTAATTATTGAGGAAAGTGATATTTTACATATAACTTATGAATCTGTTTTAGGTTTGAAATGAAAATATCTACATTTTCAATAAATTTATCATCCTTGAAACCATACCATTGTCCACATTGTTACTCATCAGTATGAGACAATATCATTTCCTTCTTATTCCCGTTAAAGGTCTTAAGAACTTTATAACTATGTATATTTTCAACGCTGTTTGTCAGCACTCCAGTTGACTAATCAACGAAGTGCTGTATGTGAACGACAGCTTGGTGATGCTGAATTATTTCAGAGAGTGGCAAATATGACTTCCAAGTATATGTGTATATTGTCGTACACAAAGCCATACACTTTTCTTTAACTGCTAGGATACATTTTTCTGATTTATCCTTTATCCACTGAAAATGTCACTTCTTTATATTTGGGTAGCACATACCAAGAATCCTTGGTTTGTTGCAACATACGTATGTAACTTAAACAATCCAGTTTAAATCGTCTTAGGTTATATTTACCTTTCTGAACATGACATTCGTCTGTTTCAACCATATTAACTACCCCACAAAATTTCATATCGAACCTGCAACGTAATCTTCAGCCTAGTTCATCAAAGGTTTATCCTATGTCAACAACACGGTAAACGCACGTCACGAATGACCTTCAGTTAAACATTTCTAACATGATTCATTTTCCTCAGCGTTTCCCCTCACATAATATTGGATGATGATTGCACTATATATCCAGCTGACAGAAGTAGGAAAATGTAAAGCATTGAATTCTAAACCAGTGGTTGAATAGCAAAGTCGTTGTCATGAGACTTCATGGTTGTTTGGTCTGGTAATAATGTTGGTTGTCTAAGCGTATGAAGTTCCAATAAGGGACGAATCAGCTGTCGAGTGATTTCAGGTCTTCAGTGTCTCTCCAATTGATGCCAGTCTATCATTGAAACTACTCTGAAACTAATTAACATGAACCAAATGAAACGAACGAAAATTAGTCCTTGTTCTAACAGTTTAGAACAATCATTCCTATTTACTGAATATGGTAATAAATAGAAAACGTTTCTGAGAAAAATATGATGTATTTTCACCCGGAGCAATCAGACAACTTATTCACACTTTGCATGAAGGTGCGCTGAGCAACTATATTAACATGAAGTTATAATAAAAATTCAATAATGAAAAATATTTTATTTTCCCCACTAACATTTATACGGAAATAACATATAAATTACTGGAGTAAGTTGACAGTGAGAATAAACCACTGGTCAGCATACAGGAGGAATTCTATTAAATCTGTATAGGACTAGGATAAAAAGAGTTTGATTACTTGCTCCTTATCATGTATTTTCGTAAAATAATACTACAGTGGAGACAGTTGTAGAGGTTTCTACTCATAGACTGAGGATGTAGCTCTAATTCATTCAATTTCGAAGTTTGTAGAGATTTGTTAACTTCAAGCTGTTATTTACAATTGACTGATGTCAGTTTGAGAAATACTAAAAACGAGGTAGTACATAACAACTGTTTCGTCGTAATATGACACTCCTAAACACAGCGCATTTATTACCCCACCACGGAATGAATGCAGAAACTTTAAACTTTATGGCGAGTAGCCTATATGTTCTGTTAGTTTGATTAATTCATTTCTGCACTAGAATTAGAAATTCTTACAGTATAAATGAGTCAAAGAATGAAAAACAAACTATCACCGACAAAGAAGAGCGATTACAGTTTAGTGAAGAACTCTCGTGTCCAACATTATGTTATCTGAATAAATTGAGGCATACGCTAATATTCATATTTCCTTCATGAATGATCACAGGATTTCAAAGGAAATCGTTGTCTTAGATATTGATTCAACTAGTTAATGTTGGCGAAAGTATAAAATTGTTTTAATTCTATGTATTCCACTACTCGAAATGGTTTACTGACGTTAGGCAGATAGAAAATTATGTATGTGGGGCATGTGAAAGGGCAACAGTTAGATAATTAGATGGCATATCATGGGTTTTCCTGTCGTTGACTGAACTGAAATGGTCGGCCACTAATGCAGTACAAATATCTATGCAAATGTCCTGATGTTGCCAGGATTAAGAGTTCAGATACCAAACACGTTCTGGATTCTACAGCTAACCACTGTCTACCATTAATATCCAAAATCAGTATACCAGCAATGTTGAGCCGTTTGTATAGGAGCCTATATGCGAATAGTGGCAGACAAATTCAATGCAATAAATGACAGGGAATTACAATCAATAGCTTTAAAAATATACCCATGGCACAAATAGTGACTATCGTGATTCACTGGCCTATTGTATAACGCTCTCGCCTTTGAAGAACATGGTCATGTGGTCCCGTCTTAGTAGGAAGAGCATATCTTACTGATAGACAGGTAAATCCAGTTTATCAGCCCCAAATAGGATGAAACACGTATCTTGGATCCCACTAACCACTAGTAATATTCTAATTAGGAACCGAAACACAGTGACCAAACTTCTTCAAATGTCATGCAATTATGTCATTACAAATGAACGCGGCGATTGCAACAATTCATTCAGAAACTCGTGTAGTTTTTTTCTTGTTAATAAATACATAAGTGGTAATAGCAGTTTAATGTTTTAAACATAGTGAAACCCCATCAGTTACGTAAAAGTAAAATCTTGTACAAAATAATCAGAATTCAATAAGAGAGTTGTTTGATATTAGTTTGTCCCACGTAGCACAAAATTACACCGTAATATTTACTGGGTGATATTTGAGCATGAATTATGCCTCATAATCTAATTAATTTAGTCCTGTAAGTTGATGGAACAAATGTACATGTTAGCACTATCAAACAATGATGAGATTGACTAGGTGTGTGATCCCTCACCAAGATACCTAAGCTCTACTAAACTAAAAGTTATAAGAAAAAAAGAACCAGAGTTCAACGGATTAACAGCCTAACTGAAAGCTGAAGATACTGTTTTTAGCACTGAAGGAGCAATAAACTCAATAGATAAGACAATACCTGATCAAATTTGCGCCCAATGAGATCTAATATTTGAACAACGAAAAAGTGAAGTGAAATATAATGAATTCAGTCTCGTAAGTGATCAGAAATTCGATAAGTGAAAGCAATGTAGCAACTTCTCAAACCAATAAAGGCAACTCATTACTAGAACTGGTTTGGTTTATGGCAGTCAGTAAATAAATTCAGACTGAATTCTACGAAAAAATTTCGGAAAGTTTTCACGTAGTTAAAAACAAGAATAGAAATCTCTACCTTTAATATGTTAAATGAAATCATTCCTGGTTGAATTTAAGTGGCTAGTTTTTACGCATAAAGCCAACAATCTCAGTGTTGTGCATGACATCATTAAAGTATGCAAACCAGGTTATTTTATTAGACACTTATCTGACATAGGAAAAGCACTAACATTTAAGCTATCAATATATGTAACTACAATATAATCCGATCAAAATAGTTCAAAGTTTAGGTTGACTAATTATCCTGAACTAAATAAAGTAAAAGCCTTATAAGGTGAGATAGTAAAGAAAAAATTATCCGTTTTCAATGAATGAGCTCAAATACTATTTTATCGATCAACTGGGTATCTCGGGTTATCGGAAATATGCTTGCCTTCAATAATAAACATTGGCAGAGTTAGGATGGCACTTGCAGAAATCATACGCCAGATACAGTCATGCGTCATCTTCACGTTCTTCAAACTTCACAATAAATAGACGAATAAATACAAGACACTGCTACAAGACCTATATATATATATATATATATATATATATATATATATATATATATATAGAATGTTATCAGCGTATGAGATTCAGAAAGTTTTAGCCCAGTTGAAAATTATAATCGAATTCCATAGATGACATACTTTCCACGTTGAGATTGGAAAGCATCCACAGTATTGATAGAAAATATAATCGAGTATCTTTCGAATTGGAATTCAACAAAAGGAACTGTTGATATTCAGTTGGAAAAGAGAACGAGAGAGTGTATTATTTAACCTACTACTGTTTACAGAAGATCGTTACGCTTAAAACAGACAACAGTGTTTTTCTTCAGTATGTCCTATTGTCTATCAAGAAAAGCTTTAGGAGATGTTTAAGTAACTGAGTTAGGAACCTGCCTAGCAAATCAGGAACCGAAAGCTCTAAAACAGAAATGCAAACGTATCATTAGTGATAAACTATTTATCAATTACCTTCAGGATACTGAAAAAGCGAAATAATAACTTTAGGTGTAGTCGCAGCGCAACTAAGACTAGATAAACGCATTCTAAGAATTTCCCACACAAAACGCGGACGTTTGGTATTCGATGTATGATTCTTACAAATTGAACTGTGCTCTTCATCACTTTTTTAAATTTACTCACAGAGAAACTGTCTGTGCTAAATGATGACCCTACTGATCAAAATGACCAGAATAAACTACAGCACCAAATACTATGGACCGATTTCAAGTTCATGTGGAATAATAAAAGTAGCCGATCGATGTTAGTTAAGAAAGACAAGAGCACAAATTCAGTTCAACATAAACAGGTAGATCCTAATAGTATGAGTAGCCTAGAATAAAAAGTTGTATATTTGTTTTGCATGTACTGACCAATAATCTGACTACAACATGGGGTGGAGTGGATAAAAGATTGATAACTGAATCTTTTTTAACTCAATCAACACTGAAGAAAGCAACAAGTACGACTGATCACCTTTTAAAGATGTTTAGGAATTCTACTACTAATAAAAATGAATGGGAAGTAACATTAAAATTTAAAAATGAAGTCTGTAAGTTGTGTGAGTACCTTGACATGATCGTAAGTAATATTTTTTGCTTGAAACGTCATACATTAAACAATAATGTATGTTATATCAAATAAACCAACTTGATACGGTTATTTATTGATACTCGTAATTTCCCCTTTTTCGGATTGAATCACCCGACCTCTGTTAGCAGATGGGCTTCTATGTGGATGTCATAATGCTGCATCCAGTAGTATAACGTAGTATAGCATGTTTTGTCCTATTTGGGAAATCCACCCTACTGAATGATAGTCTTCTCACTCAGACTCGAACCCAGTACCCACCACTTCAAACGTCAGGATGCCATCCACTAGGCCACTGAAACATGAGAGTCACCTCTTGTGCAACGGGCATCACTTACAATTTATCTGATATTAAATTAAAGTTCAAACCAATATACATTTTCTACTCTTTAGATATATACGGAGATACAACTGACTCCATATGATATGAAATTGTAAAGGTTATTTATCTAACACTGAAGGACGAATATATCTTATCTAAGACCGAACTTGTTGAACTTTTTATTAGAGACCAGATTTTAAAATGAATACAAATTTTTAGTATAATTGTTTTTTTATATGATACCGTCGTTGCTGGGACCGAATTGATCGGTCTCTATTGGCGTATAGGCTCCTGTGTGGATGCCTGGATATTGCGTGCGTTGTAGTTACATTAATGATGGATCGTGGCTAGCAGTGGAACCCAGGATGCGCATTACGTCCTATTTAGGACTCGTCAGCTAAATGTGCCCGCTTAGCAGTGGGAACAACATCACTCACTGAGAAGCAGGTACATCCAGCTGACGAGTTCCAAATAAGATGAAATGCGCATCTTGGATTCCACTGCTAGCCAAGAACTATCATTAAGATGAATACAAAGTTTTCCCGCTCTTCTAAGAATATTCCTTTTATCTAACTGACGGTTATCCCAACAACAGTGAAATGATGTAAAACGATCGAAGACTGGAGAATAAAAACTTATATCAATTTCCGTTTATGAACGCCTGTTAAATTAATATAACATAAAGGATACTCTCCATTACAGTTCAAAATATAAATGCATGTATTTATTAGATGTCGAGCAGAGCACATTGTTTCGTTCTCCTTAACAAGAACACTTACTCTCATATAGCCTGATCTCACTGGTTTGTTAGGAAGTAGCCTTTGTTTATACCTTCACAATCTCGAAGAAACTAGTTAATTTATCTTGCTCATTTAGTCCAAAATATGAATTTAATATTCAAAAAGCTTAGGTCGCTGTAATTTAAACTTCATCGTTATCACTGTTATTATGATTATTATTTTTCATTATATATTGTTTATTGTTAAAATATTCATCTTTCCAAAATGGTAATCTATTCTCTCTCACCCTTGATGACCCATAACCCCATTGTACTTTTCACAGTCGAACTAAATTTCCCCGCCCTATTTTTGTTCTGCCTTACTTCCACAACTGAAAAAGCTTCTCTGTTCCATTTGTTACTTCACTCACCTGCATTACATTGACCTTTGTTCCATATCACAGTGTAATTGGATGATCATAACGGTCACCTACTGTACCAAAAGTTGGATAATAATATGAAAACTTCATAATGTCAGATTCATCCTCTTGAAAAGGATCTTCCTAGCGTTATGGAAACGTCGAGGAATGATGTAAAATATTTGTTTATTTTGTTATTTGTCCTGATATACTAAGTGGGGCTTACACAAGTAAAAATAAACCTTATACGACAAGCTATATTTGCATAAAATCTGTTTTGAAATAACAAATCCCAATGTTTCGCAAAGAAGTCTAGTTCAAGCTTCGTCACAGAAATAATTCTCTTTTAATCTCAGTTTTTAGGTGTTTGGAAGTGACAGTTCTTTTTGTGCTTGATAACACTGTCCGTAGGTAATTGTAACTCAGTCTGTACCAGTAGGGGTAATGTTTCATAGATATTCTTTCTATGTGAAGTATTTCCATATTGCACGTGGCTGTATGAATTCATTCTCTGATGAAACTTCTTGGGGCTGAAAGGAGTACTCTGACATGTCATATGGAATTATTAGATGATTGTACAACTGTATATTTCAGATAAATATGTTAGAAATACAATGACTGTACCGGTTGTACAGTTTATTTGATAATTTGGATCGGTCGCAAAATATTTTATATGAATCCTAGTCAAGATCTGATTTATTACAATTTAACAGATGGTGGGGATTTTATTGATTTTAGGTCGTTATTCATCATGGGCTGACATCAGTTGCAGGAACGTTGGGAACCACGGAGCACTGGACACCTGTTTCTTCCTAGTATGGGGCACCACAGCATTACTCACCCATGATTGCACCGGAGATCGTACCCAGGACTTTTAAAGTTCACGCCCAGCATGTTTGCATTGAGCCACTGGGTCCATGTTTCCTACTTCTGTCAATTTACATTGCAGCGCAACCTCCATCCAGTGTCGTCTTTCAGTAACCGTCTTCACGTTCGACTTGTTTGGGCCCACTAACCATGACTTCTCGTTGGAACGTTAGAAGTCACCTCTCGAAGCTAGTCACCAATGAGTGAGAAGTCGTGACCAGTGGAGTCAACCAAGTCGAACACGGTGACAGGAAGTAAACGATGACGTTGGGTGTAGGTTGTGCTATGTCGTGAACTGACAGAAGTTGAAAATGTGGACTGTTGGATTCCTATCCAGTGGGTGAATGCTAACGTGCTGGTTGTGGTAGTTGAATGTCCTTTGTTCGGTCACTGGTTGAGCGTGTTCATGAGCGTGTACTGTTGAGGATTCCCATACTAGAATGTAACAAACTTCCAGTGCTCTCACGTTCCCAATGTTTTTCCAACTGATGTCAGTCTATGATGAATACTAACCCTTGATCAAATAATTACCCAAATACAGGTCACGGAGTGAATTCCCCTTAAAGAAGCTCGGCCAGGTTTCCTTGTGAAACGTTAGCATTTCTTATTAGAAACAGACTGAGATTTATAGAAATGTAACTCATACATGATGAAAATCTCCTAAAGTTTCCTCATTATTATTTTCTGCTTTTAAGCGTCTAACGCTGAAACAAGTTTTGTTCTTTTCATTCTCTCTCTGTGCATAGTTCACTTCATTACTTCAATTTTGCAATAGAAGAAATTGAATTAAAAACCTCGACTAACTAATTATTTATGAGAATGTTCAAGATTTTGATATAAAATCGTGTTTTCATGACCAATTAACTCCTTTCTCTTGTTACCTAGGTGATGTTAGTTGATATCATTACATTGTCAAGCATTTCTTAAATGAATTTTGCTAAGAATAGAATTTTTAACTTCTGTTGATTTCTTTTACAATGAAAAATTATTTTTACTAGGATAGTTGATTGCTTTTTTTTAACATTACTTAGACTATTATTATACACCCAGAACACCTTTAATATTCGATATGATTCAAACTTACTATTTCCTTAATTTTTTAGTCTGTGTAATTGATTTCTACTCAATAAATAATGCCATTTTAAAGAGCATTGTAACACCCAAGGGATGGAGCTACTTCAATATTAAAAAACAAATAAATAAACTTTTGTAAAACACAAAACTGAATGCTAGATAATGAATAGTTCACACTTTAAGAATCAATTTCAGGCAAAAAAAGTACTGCTCTGGTCTTCACAAACACCTAAATTAATAAATAATAAACCATAGTTTTGCGTAGCATGATATTACTTGTAATTTGCTTGATGGTGGCTAGTTGTGGAATAATAATGATAATAATTGATACCGGCTGTATAGGAGATGGATATAGTTCCTTAGCTGTCTATCAGATAGCACTGTGGCATCTAGAGCGATAAGAAGTGGGCTCCAGTCTCAGTGAGAACACCATCACACTGTAGGATGTAAGTACATGCTGACGACGATTTTCAAATAGGACGAAACCCGCGCCTGAATTCCACTGCTGGCCACCACCAAGCGAACAACAACACAATGAATCATCAGGCAATACTCCTCATCTGTTTTGGAGTCCAGCTGCCAACAGAGGTGGGGTAATTTGATCCGGAATAACGAGCGGAAATTACAAGTAGCAATAAATAATAATATTAAATGCTTACAAATTTTCAACAAAAAAATTTGAAACTACTGTATTCTGTGGTTTAATTTTGGATGGCTATGGGAAAACGATTGACTTTCAAGAGCTTTTTCATTAGAAATTGACATCAGGCAGAGATGCATTACAAACCTTGAGGCAGTAAAGAACTAAAGCTCTTGAGTTTTCAATGGTTCTCTGACTAATGTTAATAATATCTTTGTTGAACTCTACAACTAGATGCATTACCTCTGAGTAACTGACTTGCAGGAGTAATCTTCATGATTGATTTTCATGAAATACAACTGAAGAAACCAGGTTCTTTTGGAAGAAGCGCATAAGCAATTTTTGACAACCTTGATCCGACCTTATAGTCGTTATCACTTTGTGACTTTATTGACCGTTTTTGGTGACATTGTATTGACCCATTTGCACTGATGGATGTATATATATTGTCATAAGTATGAATACGATTGTACAGCTTTTGAAAATAATTCGTCGAAAAGAAAATTTTCTTCGCTTAATTGTCTCTTATAAATTTTTTATTACCTAATGGGACTACTTCGATAACCGAAAAGACTAGCTGAGTACTGGGAGACTCAGTTTGAATATCAGAATCATCGCGTATCTACTGCGTGTTTTTTGATAACTTTTATCAGAAAGTGGAAGTGTACAAATGATATTATTGAGAACGGTCCTAAAAGAGAAAGTAATTGGTTTATTTCTATTTTAATTTTTGTGCATACATTTTTGATGGCAGTGTTCTCTGATACTTTGAAATCTGGAATTTGCTATACTCAATAAAACTGGTGCAAATATTCTGATATTTTGACCGTCATTTTAGGCTTTGTAAGTATAAATCCATACTTGTCTTTCCCCCAGGAATTTTTATCAAGTTTTACATGAGACAAAAATATTCTTAACTAAGGTAAATCATGTGATGTAACATTCCCTTTGCTCACAAGACGAATCTTGTTTCTCAGTTTATAATAAAAACTATACAATGTGAGAAAACACTACGGTTCAGTAAGAAGTTTTCTTTATGAGTAACAAATGAATAGAAAGAATTAAAACATTTTTCGTGCAGAAACAAATTCAAGACAGGTAATAAGAGTGTAAATAAAGTATAAAAGAAGGATTTTTCTTCTCAATATCATAATAAATCAGGAAAATATTTCTACATGACTTTAGAGAGAAACTGAAAAGGGTTAAAAAATTCACTCCTTTCTTAAAATTCAGCAAATGTATATGCCTGTAGTTCATCTTAACATATCTACAACTTTTTCAATACAATTAAGAGATGTGTGGGGATTTATTGGTTTCAGGCTAGTATCCGCCAAGGATTTACATCAACTGAAGTGCCACTGAAAGTCTGAGAGGACTGCACGGCTGTTTCGTCCATGTATGGGACTCCTCAGCAGTGCTTGCCCCACCCAAGATCGAGCTAACAAAAGTGGAAGTGGTCATTGGATTCTGACCAACTGATTCAACAGCAACATATTTGCAGAAAGACCTAGATATCTTGGGCTCGATTTCTGTTGGAGTTATGCTTGTGCACTGCGTGGGTTGGTATACTAAGACAAAACAGCTGTCCAGAGCCCCTAGATTTTCCATGGTTCTCAAACTGACGTCAGTCCATGATAGCTATTGACTTTCTGCTACTTTTAGAAAAAACACCAATCTAACATATTGTCTACGAATTCAGTTTTTTCATGCCAAATAAATAGACTCGAATTTAATTGCAGTTTAAAAAGTTATATGATCAAATTACTAGTTTACATCAAAGATGATTACTATAGCATATCAACTCTAGACAAAACCTAATTGAAATCTGATTATTTTCAAAGAGCACTCGAAGAGAAATGTTGTTAGTCTCGCCTCTGATGAATGAGAATGCATAGCCTCTATAAACACCAAAGATTGTCTAAAAAAATGTAATGTACTCCAGAAAGGACCAAAATTTAAAATTGAGAATAATTCTGAAGATTTAACTCTATTGAGATATAAACGATGCAGCGTTTAAAACAACTTCTATAACCTAAAATCAGTAGTTGAAAAAATACCAAAGCATATAAAACTGTTTAAAGTTTAAAAGTTCTTAGCTTGAGACCTTCTTTCACACGTATAATGTCTGTGACAAATCCAACTTTCTTCAAAGTAGGTAATTGATAATCAGGAAATCTAAAGCTGCCTTGCGAACGCTTTGAAATAAGTGCTGCTTTTAGTACCCACCTCATTGTTAAGAATTTTAGTGGTTCAAATAGCACTTAAGATACTTCTTCTTTCATCTGCAACGGAAAATCTGTTCCTGAATTTGTCATTTGGTTAAGTCTTTAATTCCATGTGTAAAGAAAGTGACAGTCTTCTATAATCTAACCCATGACCTAACTGACATCTAAATTTATTACACTAACGATATCAAGTTTCAGTTAAATGATCGGCTATTTCTCCAGACTGACAATGTTGGAATACTGAGCGGCTTCAGCTGCTTTCTGGTAGTTTATTTCTTCTAAGTTCAGAGATTATAGTTTGAAGTGTTTAACACTGAAGAAAAAGATGTATCCATCTTACATTGATGACATTTTCATTACACACGATGTCAGGTTCGATGCAGAAACACTATTAAAAAGCATTACAGTATCTTGTCAATATCTCGCTTTTACGAGGAAGCTGAAGGAAAATGAAATCATCTGATTCTTGGATGTCTTTTGTGCGGAAAGGATCGACGTGTTTATACGGTGACATACTTAAGAAAGGCCTGATGAGCTGGACAATATCTTCATCACTATAGAAGTTTTGCTACAACCCAGTACAAAAGGACTTTCGCTAGAACATTGTTTAGCATATGTAGAGAAATTTGTTCCTGTGGCATTACTTAAGATATTGTAGCTATTCGATAATATCCAGAAAATTTCATCAACAAATATGGAACCTTTGAATGAAAAAAGGATAAGCTTCATGGTTGACCATTGACATAATACGATTTACGAAAGTTTTTAAACAAAGGCTAGATCATGCTTTTAAAAATTTAGTAAGCTCCTAAACTCACTTTTCAGCATCAACTGAGTGCTGGAACAATTGGAGAAAGACAAGACGAAACAGCTGTCCAGTGCTCCCAGGTTTCCTTTGTTCCTCCAACTGATGTCAGTCTTCGATGAATAACCACTTGAAAGACAAGATCCCGATTCTTTACATTTGAAACACGAATATGAATTCTAGTGCATTGGTGTAAATAAATGTATTTTTGGCAGGTAGGCGAATCTGTATAACAACGTAAATCAACATCTGCATGAGTGGCTGAGCCATGCTAAAATGCCGATTCCATAAAACCCAGTAGCGAAGCATTTAAAAAAAGCATGAAAATAGTATTATCGATTTCTTTATGGTCACCAACAGATGGTGAAACAAGATGTTTTCGATCACTGAAGCTTGCCTAACTCAAGTTATTAAATGAAATAAAGCGCGTTCTTCTCATCCTTAAGTTCAATATCATTCTTTATATAGCTAAAATTATGTAATTGTTAACAAGCTTAGATCAGTGAAACTATTTCCGGGGTTCTAACAAACAACTAGGACTGACCGAACTAGACCTCCAATATATGAAAACCTCTGCATAATGAAGGAAATAATGAATGCCTCAAGACTACCACCAAAATATTTCTGACATATTTTAACGACATCTGTTATTACTTATTTATGCTTTCTTCAATGATCACTTATCATATAATGCCTTTCAAATTTCGTTAATTTTCCTGTAGCAGCTTAAAAACCTTTCACTTCTGTGTTGCTACATATCAGTTGACTTATGAGTCTTTGATCTTCACACTTTTTTGTACTGCATCATGGCACTTATTAGTCAAACAAATACTTAGAGTCCTCAGATGATGAGTTCCATTGACACTGAAAACTTAATTATCATGTGTCTTTTAAACTTCCTTTATTTACTTTAAGAATATGAGATAAAAAGTACTGGGTACAGGTAAAAGATAATAAATATTTCTACTGCATGATATAGACCCTTGAAATCTATCCGTTTAGCTCTATCCCATGACTTACAGTAGTTGATCGGATAACCATATGACTTAAGAATATTCAAGTTCAAAGATATTCCATTTTAATTATGTTTTTTCTCCATAGTATGTGTGCATGTCTCATGAACATCATTAAGTTAATCTTGTTGCTTGTATTATTCCGATCTTGAATGGAACGAACGGATCGGTCCCTATCAGCATATGGGCTTCTGCGTGGATGCCTCGATATTGCATGTGTTGGAATCATATATTAATGGTGGATAGTGGCCATCAGTTTAATCTAGGATGCGCATCTCTTCCTATTTGGACATCGTCACTTCGATGTAGTTGCCTCCCAGTGAGTGGTGTTGTTCCCACTGAGACTCGAACTAGAGACCGATCGCTTCAAACGCCAGGCATTATCCACTAGACCACCCAGATAGAATAGTCACTTCTTGTGCGACGGGCTTAATTTTAACTTTTTTTTATTATCTCGTCGCTAAGTGGACTGAATTGATGGTGGTCCAGGGATAACGCTCCAGGGTTTGAAGTGTCGCTCCCAAATTCGAGTCCTAGTGGGAACAACACCAGTCACTGGAAGGCTGGCACATCCAGCTGACGAGTCCCAAATAGGACGAGACGCGACTTCTGGATTCCACTGCTGGTTGCTACCCATCATTAATATATCATTCAGTTAAATTTGTCTAGAAATTTATAATTCGGTCAGTCCTAGTTGTTTGTTAGAACCCGGAAATAGTTTCACTGATCTAAGCTTGTTAACAATTACATAATTTTGGCTATATAAAGAATGATATTGCACTTAAGGATGAAAAGAAAGCTCTATTTTATTTTCACTAACATGGACTTTTGAATCTCACATAATGTAATCACAATAACTACTGCAAGTTACAAACATTCTGACCACGAATTCACTTGTCATGGCAATTATATGAAAAAATGGAAATGGAAGAAGGAAAAATATGATGAAATTGAATACAGTGGTAACAAAGGTACTTGATAAAGAAAGAATGGTAACCTTTGAAATTAACTTTGGTCATTAGATAAGGTCAATATCAACAGCGAAGATCAAGCATAAGGATTAAGTGTTTTTGAAGACATAAAGTGGTCCTAAATTCACGTGGCTACCATCAGTAAAACCCATTTTGCAGCTTAGCTAATCATAAGTAGTTAAGAAAATCAAGAGTATGTTCCAACACAGATTTCATCATCCTATAAACAGTTATGTCACACCATGAATTTACTATTTTGAATGTGTTTAGATATATATACATATACATACAGGGACGCATCGAGGTACGCTTTTGAGAGTGGTGGAACGTGTAGCAAACTGGCCACAAAAGTATCTGGATACTAAGCCATAATACGCGCAGATCTTAAATAATTGCCTTCATTCACTGGAAAACACATTAGGGATAAAGGTCACAGGATCCATGTAAAAAAAGCTTTTATAATTGTGTATCGAAACTGTCGGGTGGGTATTTTCACGGTTGTTTAAGAGTCAGGTTTATTCGAATTTCAGTACTCCTTGTGGTTTCAAAAACAATTGCTCCTTCCACTAAACCTATGTTATTAATATCTATTCTCTCCAATTGCCAAGGCTATTTTCAAAACATAACTCGTTCACCGCTTTTATCACAACATTCCTGACTGTCATATTTTTCTACCGCTACTACTACTGTAGTGGGCGTTGCTGATCGAAATGGATGTAAGTAGTAAGTGTTGACAGAGCGGTATAAATCATACGGAATTACCAGCAATGGGTAGGTATTCTGCCTAGAGAAAAGCAGGAGACAGTGTAAGCATGTTAAGAGCAAATCAAGATAAAAACGGAGGAGGAAATGAAGCACATTTTGCAAATGACGGTTTTAGTGCAAGGTGTACCATATTTAACAACTACTATCCCACCTATTTACACTAAACATTTCTTCCTTCATACCTGTCTTCTCGCTTCTTTCAATACTAATGTCAATACTACTAATGCCAATACTATTACTCCTGTACATATTACACCTCTATTCTTATTTGATAGATCAACAAGAAGAGATATATCGTTAATTAGATAGATTCTCTACTTTAAGTTGCTGCATGTGCAGTCAATAAAAACTCTATGAACACATGTGTGGACTAAAGTCAATCTCTATTACATGCATAAACCTGAGAGAAGAAGAAAAGGAAATGTTACGGCAAAATACATTTATAAGAACCCTTTTTTACAGTGTATCCTAGCTATAAAATATCTTCTAAAAAGTTGCTAACAAACATTTTAATAATTATTAGCATATTTTAAAAGTTGAAAATAAAACACAGACTCAACGATAAAAGTAAAACTGGTTACCATACATGAATAGATAAAAATGTTGAATAAATTGATTATCTGCAAACTAGAAATATGAAAGTTATTACCTAACTTCATAATACTTTAACAACTGTGCACACAAATGGTAATTATGAAGAGAGTACCAGTAGAGTTACAATATAGCAGGGTATATAAATGCTCATTTATCTGTTGATTAACTTCAAAATAGCCGCAAAAACTTCAATAACTATTAAAATATAAACTGCAAGCTATGAAAATGTTAGCATAAAGGAATTTCAGTGGAATTAATTTTTAATTTGTTCATTATATGAATAAATAATTCAGTGAAATTTTATTATTACTGGATAATGTTTTGGGAACAATTTATTATTCATAGTCATGTGAAAGTATCTATACAATAGCCATATCTCAAAGTTAAGGAGTTTTCTTGTTATGCCTATGAACATTAAGCTGTGCGTGAAATGTAACGTAACAGATGATGCTTTTTCCTAATAAAAAAAACCAAAAATGGAATTCAGTATGAATTATAATGAACTTTCGACATGAATAAAGTAGGCAGCAACACCTTGGAACAGCTTAAAATAAACGTGAAATTTTATCAAGATGCACCTCTACATTCACATTGACCTTTTTCTGGCTTTATCAGCTCGTAAAATAACATAAGGTTTGATATCTACCACAGTTATTCACAAACAGAATGTTTTCCTTGGGTTTGAGTAGACCATGCTCTTCTGTTTGCTTTCCAATATCACTCAAAACTCTGGTAAGTACCTATGAGTTGTAATCTATAGATATCACCCTTTATAGTCACTCGATTCTCCAGAAAAGTACAACGGAGTCAGACAAAAGGAAATGTATTACAAGATTAAACTACGTACAAACGTTTACCGGTAGATACACACGTATAAAAATGGCTAGACGAATAAGAATTAAGCAAATGAATAATTCCCGTGTCACACTGTAGTAATCATAAAACATGCATCTCCGTAGAAGTACATGATTCTGCCATTGTAGAAAAAAATCTAAAATGACCTTGAAATGGCCAATAAGAAACAAGGGAGTTGTTTGCTGCTGCTCTAGAATACAGAAGCTCTAAAAAGCTTCATAAGTCATATCACTAGTAAAATAATGTAAAATTTACTCGATTTGCAGGCAGTTAGCTGTATGAAATAAGTATCACAAATATTTGTCTCTTTTTTGTAAGAATTGGAGTTTAGAAACTAAAATTGAACAGTTTGGTGAGTGAGTTCGGCTTAAAGATTCATTGTTCAACTTTAAAGATATCCTCTTTTTGTTCAAATGTCAAAATTCAGTAGTTGGAATTGGGATCAAAATTTGACATTATGGTGCTCAGGTAAATGTCAAGTCTCTTAGCTCACTTAGTAGTAGTCAGAAATCTGGTGGTTGCTGATTCGAATCCTGGCGTGCTGCAGGTTTTCATTTCACCTTTAATCACTACCTAGTATCAATAAATGTCTGCCAAACCACGGCTATCTCAGATAGTCAAACTGATAATTATTGCCAAGTCGTAGCCTAATGTGATTGGCTCCTGACCAATTCCACTTCGAGAAACCACAAAACCCTAGAAAAGCATGAAACAACACATCATAAAATGATAGTATACAGTTTCATTCCTTGTAGTTTTACGAAATATCCCCTTAGATATTATCGACAGATTTTTGATTGCATTTAAAATATCACTAATCATTCAAGATCAGTGATGAAATTCATTTAAATATCCAATTGAGAGTAGTTTTACGTATTCCCTACTGTTTCCACTCTCACTAAATATAAGAAGGAAGTTAATTCCTTAATATAAGAGTAAAACTTGTGCACTGTGGTAGAATGTAATTCCATTCTTATTGGTTTATTAGATTTATCACCCAGCGTAACAGTATTGTTTACTGGATTACGTTTCGGACATAACTTATTGTCCATAGTCATATCAAGATAACTACACAACTTTGAGATATCCTTTATATAGTCCTAATTTTTCTCGTCTCTTTGTGAGGTGGGCAGTAAGATTTTCCATATATTCGGAACAGGTGCTGAGTCATTCTTGTTGTACGCAATCCAATTAACCTATGAATTAGAAAATAGTGAAGGAGAATTAGAGATGTTGGGTTGTCGAATTAGACGGAAACAAGATGGGAGTTTAGACACTAGTGTCTACAGAAAACCTTCACATTCAAACCGTTACTTAGACTTCAAATTGTCTCACCCTGTGTCAGTTGAAGTTGGCTTAGTAAAGTATTTAAGTAACAGAGCCAAAAACTTACAAGTAAAACAGAAGATCTAAAACAAGAAACCAGATACACTTAAGACTCCTTAATCATCAACAATTACCCTACCAAATTAATTGATTAGCTCCTTAGGAATTGTAAGAAAAATATCAGTAACAAAGTTATAAATAGTAGTAATAATAGCAACAATAACAGTAATAATGATGTTGATAATGATGTTAATAATATTAGCATCAATACTGTGTATCGAGAACTCAAAACCTCCAAAGTATTACCATACAAGGAAGGTACCTCAAAAACACTACATAGAATTTTCAATAAGGCTGGGATTAGAGTGGCATTTAAACCTACAAACTCACTTCGAAATAGGCTTTGTAGGTTAAAAGATCCTACTGACCCAATTAAGCAGAATAACTTAGTTTACCGAATCCCTTGCAACGATTGCGAGGTCAAATACATAGGTCAAAGTAGTTGACCAGGATCAGAAACAAAAACTTAGCTAGGTCAAAATTGGTAGATCCTAGTAAGGTAAGGAATTTCGAAAAAAGCTAAGCGCTATGCATGCGACTACACACAACTACACAATAAGATGGGACAGGGTGAAAAATTTAAAACTAACATAACACGGTAAAGGGAGAGATTGATAACTAAATTTGTTTATCGAATCAACACTTAACACATGCAACAGGAATGACTCAGCACCTGTTCCGAATATATGGAAAATCTTACTGCCCACCTCACAAAGAGACGAGAAAAATTAGGACTATATAAAGGATATCTCAAAGTTGTGTAGTTATCTTGATATGACTATGGACAATAAGTTATGTCCGAAACGTAATCCAGTAAACAATACTGTTACGCTGGGTAATAAATCTAATAAATCAATACAAATGGAGGTTGATTCCTGTTTCAAAATAACCAAGTTAACAGTCATCGCTTCAAGTGTTCCGATAACCAAAAAATAGCTGCAAAAAATGTCAGCTACATATGAAAAATATCCAATATGTTCTATTATAAGTTTCTGTCACAAATAATCGTAAATTTTACTCTATGCTGGCCTAACTTACATAGAACTCATGACTTCTGGGTCGGCTCATCTTGTCAGGGTAGTCTGGTTTTTCTGGTTTCCTTATCAAAGACCTTATTGAGAACAGCTTTGTTGAATAGAAGTTTGCAGCAAGTGGATAAATTTCATAGGTACAGTGAGAAGCGTAAGACGAAATGACTGCAACCCAGTACTACTATATTAACTATATACAGCCTTAGTTATTCAGAATTGTGCCTTACATAATATACAATGGCTTGAAAAAGCCATTTGTTGTAAAAGATTCAGGGAAACGGTCATATATTGTTTCACATCCTTTGTGGGAAGGAGGTATCAGAAATTACAGATCCACTGTTTCTTATTTTTACGTTGTAGTCAGAGGAATTACTCCCAAAGAAGGAAGACCTAGGCCTTTTCAAGAACTGGTGAGGAATCATGCTCCTGTCACTGTCCACCCCAAGGAAAATATTATGCCACATCATCCAGGAGAGAATAAACAATGCGCTGGATTCAAAATTAAGACCGCAACAGAATGGTTGGCTGGCTTCAAGAAGAACAAATCATGTAGGGATCAAATTGCAACGCTTCGCTAAGCATCATCATAGAACAGAACGTGGAATTGCAGTCAACTCTCCACTCTATCTCAGCTTCATCGATTTTGAAAAGACCTTCGGCAGCGTCGACCGAGAATTAATTTGGCAGTTGCTTCAACACTACGGTTTTGGTTCCACAAATCTTTACCAACCTCATTCAACAACTATATGAAGACGCCACATGCCAGCCAAGTAATTCACAATGGGAAGCTCAGTGATGCTTTTGAAGTGAAGGCAGGAGTAAGACAAGGTTGTCGCCCACTATCACCCATGATATTCCTCATTATGGTCGACTAGACTGGATCATACCACAAACTGTGAGCAGCAAGAAGAGAAACATACGCTGGCTGAACCGATGAAAAGACCCTACGAGATTTGGATTTCGCCAACCATGATGAGTTGTGCCTAGTGTCTTGTCGCACAAACTCGAAGATATACAGGCAAAAACCAACAAGTTGACAGAAGAGGCTAGGCAGGGCAGCGAAGACGAGACTTCAAGTGAATGTAGAGAAGACAGCGGTGTTGAAGTTACCCAACAAACAACAACAACAACAATCTCCAATCACCATCAACGGGAGGAACTTAAAGGAAGTAGTCTCTTTCACCCACCTACGTTGAGCAGCATCCTACCAACTACAGTGACGGCACAGATGAGGACGTCAAAGCCAGTCAGGATCGGAAAGACAGCAAGTCAGGCCTTCATTAACCTGAAACCAGTGTGAAGATCTCCCGCACTCAGCATAAAGCGTGAACAACATCCGGAATTTCAACAATAATTCAGTCATGTCAGTGCTTCTATGTGATGGTTGAGAGACTTGGCAGCGCGTCACCAAAAGCATTTCCAACAAACTACAGATATATATCACATCAACAGCTGCCGTCTACACTCACTCGATACTGACACTGAAGATCAGATGGCCAGAATGATAAGAATAAGCAACAATAAAGTCACTCCGGCTGGTAACGAACCAACCAAGAACCTATCGTCCAGCAAATATGAAGAAGAAAGTGGAGATGGATAAGACGTACACTGAGATCGATTTAGGACATGACGAGCTAGTCCAGGCCCTCGAGTGGAATCCAAATGGGAAACGACGAGTTGGGCGTCCGAGACTAGACTGACATGGAGGAGATGGTGTGATGAAGAAATGAAAGCCTGTGGGCAGTCGTGAGGCGAGGTCGAGAAGACCGCAGAGAACAGAGTGGAATGGAGACGAGCTACTGCAGCCCTATGTTCCACTGGGAATCCAAGGGAGAAATAATAATATAATTATAATAGTCAGAGGAATTCGGGAAATATTAGGCAACTGTTTTCTAGCTTACTCTTTCACTTTCCCATCGAAATCATAAGTTTCGTATAACGTTCCGTTTAAGAAATTTAAATGGCTTGTTTTTCGTACTACTGATTACTCTGACTATGAGAATATCGAATGTCATCTACATCTTTAGTAAATTAAAGAGCACAATATTCATGAGTATAAAAAGCGTGTTCTTATCGTTTGTAAAAAGCAGATAACTATAAACTCTAATTAACAAAATTACCTTAATCTTCATTCCTGTGGCTTTGCACGCTCAATGTATAACTGCTGGCCTTCGTAATCATTTGTCTCTCTGAATATATACCTGAAATCAAAGTGTTAACTGTAATTTGACTTGAATAATAATTTCAGGTTGTAAATTTATGTTAGAAGTGTAATTTTCCCAAGTGGCAAGTTTATTTTTTAAACTGAAGTGCATTGAACACACCGCTGACAGACTTGTGCATGGTTTTTGTCTTGCTCCAGCCTCTTACAGTTCTTGCTAATAAATTTCACGTTTAGGAAGTATATGTCATCGATTAGTTTCAATCCATACGGGTATTAGAGGTTTTTGAATAAGTTTTGATAATCTGAGTGCCAGTGGATTGAACTAGAATCGATTCTGCCAAGATATGAATGTATATCTCTGTTCAAGTGAATAGGAATAATAAAGTACTGAGATCATGCAGAAAACAGTTTCGTTACTACTTGCTCCTTCTGATGATTTTTCAATGAGTGCTTGTTAAATTATGCAACTTCCCATTAAAAACCAAAGAGTACTACTGCTGAACAGGTTACCAGAGAAGTTTTGCTTCTGCTATTTCGAATAGTAATCGGGTCAAAAACATTTCTGTTTAACCTTAGTTATAGGAATATTTCACTTACCAGCCTACATTTAAATTAATGCAAATTGTTTTGTTTACCCTTTGGTATATTTACCGTTAGCGTAATTACTTGCAGCAGTTCTCAATTCACAATTCACCAAGAAATGCTAATTTGCTTACTAAAGTGAAATGGTGCAAAAGTCATTTTTCGGTTAAACTCAGTATTCTAACGAGTTAAATCTCAAGTAGTAATCTCTTCAAAAATAGAACAATCGAAAAAAACATTTTTTGCCCTAAAAAATGATCAACCCAACTGTAAACAGTTTCCTATATTTTGGATAAGTTCTATAGAAAACAAACACCATGAGTTGTCGGAAGATTGCCAAGCTTCAGATCTAAAACCTCACTTAACATTGAGTTTGTCCATGATTTAGGAAGTAGAAACTGGCGCAAGTATGAAATACTGTAAACGAGTTAAGATTTGACTTGCTTTCGATTCGCATTCTCTCCCTCTTTTTATAACGACTACTTATCATTTTAGTTAGACTGAATCACATTAGAAAATGTTATTAAAATACAAAGGTAACATAGTTCACGTATAAAATCGCTTCTTAGTATCTTTCTGGCACATAAACAGATACCTAGTCTTATAGTAATGCGACTGTAGATATTTGTAAAAACCATCCCGATAAGATCCCAGACGTAGGTTTGGTACTTGCTAACAACAATACGTCTTTCTTGATTGTTAGCAAACGAGAAACCTTTATCCACAACTCGCTATCGATTAACTCCCAATATCTTGAATCAAATGAAGTGCACTTGCGCAAGATATAACTTGGCCTAGTGGACACACAGCAGATCTGATCTACAGATTTCGATCGGTATTTAAGAATAAACTAAGGATAAACTTTTGGAAAGAGGATGTCAGTTACACTAAATACAATGAGTTGCGGCTACTTGGTTTAGAAAGCTGACTTCCGACCAGTGGATACCGCTACATCTACCGAAGTTTGGGCAGCCAGGTTGCATGATTAAGCCTCACGTAATAGGTTTTGACCAAGAGATCTTATAGCATATTCTCTCATTGAAGCACGTACCGAATAAGTAAAACACTCTTTTAAAGGCTCTTTACTCGAACACCTGTGGACATGTTAAAACCTACGGTGAGTTGTGAGTTGACCTGTATACATAAGATGCTATCCATCAAGGATGTCTGCTAACTGCATTCTTATTCACAAGTACCGTAGATGTATTTGTGGGGGTCTCCCTCTCATCGTCTGGCGACACAGAGATTGATCTCTTCACAAAAGACTCTTTAGCAGATCTAAAGTACGCAGATGACATTGTCTTGTTAGGTGATGTTAACAAGATTCAGAGTTCGCTAGACATTTTATTTAGTAATTGAGAATGCTTGGGATGCGTTACTCATCACCCAAATGCAAGCCATTGTTCTAAGGCTGGTGTCCTGGCCAACAGTGGAGCGTGAAGTGGCTGAATGCCTTAAACACTTCAGTTACCTAATAAGTCAGATCACTTCTGATGGGTCAGTGTGCGACGAAACCTCTACACGAATGAAAAAAGGATCAATTCTCTTTCACTGACTTCAAAATTTATTGTGCTCCCAAAATATCCTATTACCTAGTAAGGGTCGAGTGTGCTGTGCTGCAGTTAACTCTGTCCTACTGCACGACTACGAAACATGACCAACAAAAGTAGAGGGTATGAAGTGTTTCGGGTGATTGACCGCCGTTGACTTCATAAAACAAGCCATGTTATGGTGTCACTACGCGAGTAATGCAGAAGTCAGGGGTATAGTTTTAGCGGGATAGAGGAAAGTCAGTAAATAGAGTTGTGAACTTTTATCAACTCACATGTCTGGGACATGTGTTAAGCATGCCTAGTCACATATGCCAGATCGCGCAATATCATCTGAGGTAGATCCAGGCTGGTAAAAGTCTCGGGGTGGCCAAACTAAAATATGGTATTGCTACACAAAGTCCTCGATTGCTGGTCTGGGCCATGTAAAGCGATGCACACTACCAGATTGGGGTTCGTGGAATAACAAAGCAGTGATTTGAGACTTTAGGTGACATAACATAGGATCGATCTCAGTGGTGCAGATATATCCACACTTCATCCTAACCGCTATACTAAATTCAGCATTTTCTCACCCTTTCTTCCTCTCTTTTAGCACTGTCTGCTGTTTTTGAAGGATTTTCTTCTCTTCTTTCATCTTTTAACTTACCACTTTGTTACTGGTTGTTGTGCAGGTATGAGGTGTGGGAACTTGAACCATCACACACCAATGCCTCGTCTTATATTGACATTGATTGTTTGGTTTGATTGCCTGCTGCATGAAAAAGCACAAGATCACTGAGAAGACTTCAATTCAAAATGCTATGCTTATGTTTAACACTCATGTAAACACATGGTTGTTTGTTTTGAACATCAAAGGCTGTCGGATAAGACTTGATTTCTTATCAGTTCTAAGCAAACAGAACCAAGTTTGGTGAAAGGAAAGGAAGCAGCAACTGAATGATCCGTTGACTCAAATATTTATATTTTTATGTATCAACAGACGAGATCTGATCAAGAAATACTTAGGGGTTGGAACGACTTTATATCAGTAATAGATTTGTTTATTTGACATATAGGGCACAGTGATACAGTATTATTTACTTGATGACATTCCCAGCATAAATTATCACTTCTCACAATCACATCAATGTAATCACACTACTTTCGATATCCGATTTTTATAGCCCTGTCATCCCATATTATTTGTTTCTATTGTTGGTAAAGTTTTCCATATCTCTGATATAGGTGTTGCTTCATTCCTATTACATGTGTTGAGTGTAGATTCGACGAACAGTCAATCTCTCTCTTGGACTTAAGTACAATGGCTTTGTCCCACCCTATTGTGCGGTTGTGTGTTAATGCGTGCATTGCAATAGCCGAGTTTTCTCATTCGGGTCTATCATTCTATATTTAGCTAAATTCCTATATTCGGCAATTCTAACTGACCCCGATCGGCTAGGTTCACCTATGCACTTGGCCTCGTAGTGATTATATGAACTTCAGGTCATCTCATCCAATGTCAATTAAGGCAGGTTTAGTCAAATGTCTAAATTACAGAGCTAGAAAACTTACTAGTCAGTGTAATGACCTAAACCAGGAACTAACACATATAAGAAGTGCTAATAGTTAATAAGTATCCTCTACAGTTAATCAAAAAATATGTACAGAGGAAACGAAATAATAAAAGTAAAACGAGTAGAAAGTAGTTCACAGCCTCCATTGTGTTACCCTATAAGGAAGATACGTCAGAAATTTTATGTGGGATTTTCAAAAAATCTGGAATTAGGGTGCCATTTAAACCAACAAATTCACTCAGAGATAAGCTTGTTAACTGGCTTAGGGATACCATCAATCCAACTGAGCAAAATAATGTAATCTGTCGAATTCCATGTAATGATTGTGAGGTCAAGTACGTAGGTGAACACAACACATGTAATAGGAATGAAGCAACACCTATATCAGAGATATGGAAAACTTTACCAACAATAGAAACAAATAATATGAGATGACAGGGCTATAAAAATCGGATATCGAAAGTAGTATGATTACATTGATGTGATTGTGAGCAGTGATAATTTAATATGAAATTGAATTCTGCCAGGGTACCCAAGTTTTCCACTGACTTTAAATTTGCTCGTTGCTTCAATTTTTCAGTGTTTTTACCACTCAGTTAAACTGGTTTTCAAAAGACTGGTCGATAAGAAAATATTCTAATCAGAGTCTCTTTCAATTTTATGTTTATGATGACTGTATCAATATCAAACTTCTCGTAGAACTTAAAACTTCGCTCTCCTGGTTTGGAAAAATCAAATAACTATATTTTTTGAGTACATTATCAGCACCTTGGTCTAATTTGAAGAATAAATATGAGTAAAAGTGCATTCGGACAACAAATCCTAAATGGGTAGAGGCGTTGATTCTGTACACCACTATTTACCATAAACAAATCCTTTTAGCTTTATTTTAGATAAAAAATTCTCGACTATCTACTTTCAAAAAGTCTCGACTTTTTGCTGTTTACCATCCCTTTATTTACCATTCACTATATCTTTCTTTTTGATACATCTGCATTATTTACTAACTCTTCATTGGTAACTAGATCCAGACTGTCTACTTTTACTTTTCCGATAATTCCCATATTCCTTTTTCGACTATCTTGCATCTATACAGACAGGAGTTATGAAAGATTCCTAATCTTCCCAGCAACCCGTAGCTCCCTAATTAACTATTTCAATTTACAAATTATAATTACCAACCCACAAAAACCTTCATCTCATAAGAGCTAAGAGCAAGAAATGAGAATAGATTTGCTTTCTCACTGCAACAGAAAACTGACCAGCAAGAACCGAGCCCCAAGAACAAGGTTCGAAATATCAAAAACTATCACATTCCTGCGTTCACGCTAATGATGTTTGAACAATAATAACCTTGAACAAATAGTTAACTTGTTCATCTTTCAAGGTTTCTCATCACTATCATCTTCGTGATGCTCTGAATTTGTCTACGAGTAATGGAGACTTCATGTATATACACCTCAATATGACGTAGTTATAAAGTGAGTAGAAAGTATGAACATGGAGTTGCACAAATAAAAAAAAAAGAAAACAAGCAAAATAAAATCATCCAAATTGAAGTGAATAAAACTAAAATTGTCTGATAGAGAACAGGAAGTCCCTTTCATAATAATAATTAATTCTTGATAACATTTGAACGAATTCAATGTTTCTGTTTTTATCTTGTAAAGAAAAGACAATCGATGCAAGACAGTTCACATTCAGTGCTCACCTGTATCTATGTTTATTGAAATTGCTAGAGTCAAAACAAATTCCCATGGTAGTTTGTGCAAATTCATCTTTTTCTATTTCTCAGTTTTATTTAGATGTATAATTTATTTTTTTTTTAAACCAAGGGCAAACTAGTTTCTTTATCAATGATTTATCTATTGTAACGAAACACATACAGACAATGCAAGTGACTTGCTTTAAAGTTGCTTTCATAAAAGTGAGTGATGTCCTTAGTGTACACTGTAAAAGATGTTTGACAAATAAGTAAATTGAATTTAGTCTCAGTGATTATCTTTATGTTTCAATAATCTAGGCCAAATCATCAGCTTTGCATGTATCATTTTGTAATGGTAATTGTGTGGATAACAGCTGTTATCATACATATGAAATATTTTGATAAGAAAATAAGTTGCTTAGTTTGCCAATTTAAAAACAAGATTTTGTAGTGACAGTGAGCTGTGGCTAGTGGTGGAGTTTAGTACACGTGTTTCGTCATATTTGTGATTCGTCAGCCGAATGTGCCTGCCTCCCGAAAAGTCATGTTGTTCCCTGGGTTAGAGTCTTAGTGGGGAAAACATCACCCACTGAGAGACAGGTAAGCTAGACTGACAAGTCTCGAATGGGACGAAATGAGCGAGCTGGATTCCACTGCTAGCCACGACCTATCGTTACTACCAAACTGAAACTACAGACGATCTCAAGTCATCCACACAGAAGCTCATATCCCAATAGAGACCGATCAGTTCGGTCCAGTCAATGACGGGTAATTACAACTGTTAGCAATGAAACTAGATTTGCATAGACTTACTTTCGAAAAACCTGTTGTTTTCAAATAGACAATAGTACCTTAATCGTTCATGGAATAATAACTTCTACGAATATCATGCTCGAAGTACCAATTAAAATTGATCGATTTCAAGCTTGTATTCATCACCGAGTGATTTCAGTTGGGGAACTAATGGAAGGGAACCTTACGCCACTGGATAGCTGTTACGTTGTGTGGATCTCTATTTAGGGTTATCTATGAAGCAAATAACTTGTACAGAAATGTCGATGAAACTTCCATAACTTGTTAGCAGTGTCTTACCATCGTGAAATCAAAGCTTCGTTAGCTCATTTGTGTAATCAATTCAAATATATATGGATAGAATGATTGTTCAATGAAGTTAGGCGCTACATGTTTAAAAAATAATCAGTCCACTAGATCATCTTCGGTAGAAGTTGCCATTTAAATAGTGAATAAATGTACAGCCTGAAATGAACACAAATTTCGTTTTTTGACATCACTAACTTTAGAGAAAATTGAAAGTTTGACTTATTAGTTACATCGTAACGACACAATAACTTTAGCATCAACCTCCCATCAAGTAGCAAAGTAAAACTGTCAACCAACTGAAATGAACTACAGAACTTCAGCATATGATTCTTTCTATACAAATTGTTGCCAGTTAGTTTTACAGATGTCAAGTCACCACCCACCTCATCTCTCAATGTTAGCTGAAGTAAGCTTACGACGGAAAAAGTTAGAGGTGATAAAATAAAAATCATGACATCAGTTCATGAAATCTGACTTGATGGAAAAGATATGTAGCAGAAGATGAGGATGATGGTGGTCTGGTGTTCTCTGAGGTTTGATATTTTGTCGTGAAAGTTTCATCACCATGCTTGGTGACGGCCTTAACACTAACTTCATAAAGAACTAACGCATCGAATATGAGTGTTTGACCGTCAGTCTGTGCCAAGTAGGCAAATGAAGACTTACCAGTTAAGGTTCACGTGACAACCAAAATTGGTGGTTGGCGAATTCAGGCGATACAGCTCAGAATCGATCTGTTGTACAAGGTTGCCCACCTATTTTTTCATCTTAATCTTCATGCTGAATTTCATTGTTTTTCGACCCCTTTTCGTTCTTTTTTCATGACTTTCTTTCTTGTTTGTCTGTTTCTCATCTCAATGTCTTCTACCATGATGTTCAGATATGAAGTGTTGTAATTTGGAGAGTTATGTAGTAATTAAGGCCCCTTAGTTGCTGCTAACTGATAGACACTTTTAGTGAACCAGAATTCTTGTCCTCAGTGAACAAATTTTTACAATCAGGTCATTTCAGTTTGTTTTCAACCATCACTTAGCAGTCTCCATGGAAAGTGCATTGAGATTTGAAAAAGAACTTCTCTATCTGTTTCTCAAAGCGTTTAAAGTTCATGAGACTAAAATCACTCAAAACCAAATGCATCTGTAGCTTAACTGATTCAATATGTTGTACGTACTTCTACTCCATGTACAGCAATAAACCAGTAAGAAAATTCAGTCTTAATTCACTCTGGTGTACCGATAAGCCATGAAAAGAAATGAAGGCTCAGCACTCATATTTACGAAAAAACAACGATATGTCTACTACTAATGCGATTTGAAAATGAATCAAAATTCATGCAGCAACCTCGTACACATTTGTAAGACAGACAATAAACTACATATAGAATCTGAGGGCTGCTCAAACTCCGATAGATGAAACAGGATTCGAACCAACAAGCCATTGTTTGGTTATTAACCGCTTAAACAGATGAGCCACAGCACCACTACTGCGAGTATTATACGTCCAATTAGACCACATCAAATTTACTTCCATCTCATCCCATAATGCTCTCACTAGGCTTTTCTGACTTTTTTTCATGCCAAGAACTAATAAGTTTACGGTGATTATTATAATAAACATTTTTGTACTCCAACTCTGAACTCTTCATTCTCACAATCAATGAGACTCATTCATCGCATTGATATTCTTTATTCGCTTGTATCCATACATTCCACCTTCTACTAGAGTACAAATATGTCCTACTTACGCATAAGAGTATGAAATACACTTTCTTTTCCGTTGATTCTACAGATAAACAGAAACGTTTGGTAGTGAAAAAGTAGTGAAATAAAATGCGAATGCACTTCATTCTCTTCCTTTTTTTGTTTCGTAGAAACTCTTTCGTCAAAAAAAAAAATCTGAAATCATGAGGCATTTTAGCTGTTCTCCGCTCGAATTGAAAATTTCGCGTAGTAATAGGCTATGATTTGTTACAATAGCCTTTAAGACAACATGGGCAGCCACACACATACAGACAGACTGGAATACTTAATTCACCTTATGAAAAACTCTATTGTCATCATTTTTATTGATTTATGAGATCTAAGAGGAAATTATAACTTCCTCCCAACAAAATCAGTAAACTTTTATTTATATTTTACGAATTTAAAGACATTCGTAACAAAAATTTACGTATTTTGTTTTGAATGTGTAAAAACGTGTTCATAGAGTTGTTTTTATTATCTCGCTATGCGTACTTTTAAAAATATCAGTAGTATGTTACGATTGACGTGCTTTGATTATTTCAAGAAGAAAGCCTTCTACCTGAAAACTCTTCAACTTAACAGTTTTATAATAGGTGATGATTGAAGGTGAAATGAAAATTTGGACCGCAGCCCGATTCGACTCAGCGACCACCGATTTCCCGGCTCTATGCTGTACCAACTAACCTACGAGGTCTGACTACTGACTAGATTTTTATTTCATTTCAATCACTAAGGGTTTCGCCCGACTACCATTTGAATTTGTAACGCGTTACTACCGTTTGATCGTACTCACATTGACTGCCTGGTCAAGACTTCTCATCAGAATCAAAATCTAACTGAATTAGAGAAGGGGAGCATCATATCGATTATCATTTTCACTATCTGAGATAGCCATGGTTTGACAGACTGGTATCGATACTGGGTGATGAAGGAAGGGGGACTCAAAACTGGCGCCGCGGCTGAACTCGAACCAGCGATCACTGGGTTTCTCACCCGATGCTCTACCAATCATCACTCAGTATCAATACTGGTCTGCCAAACCACGGCTATCTCAGATAGTCAAAATGTTAACAGTTTTAGTAGAAAACCTATTTCCGCTAAACTTGTCTATATACTGCTATGATTCAAGATTCAAATAACTAATGGTTACTTTTATCATTGCATAATGGGCTGGTGAAGACCGGTATGAACTGGATTCAGTTTGAGTGTAAAAGATAAGTAATAACCTACCGAGGAAATAGATATAAAAATGGCTTCCTAAGAGAAGCATTTCCGTCACAAAGTTCTACTAAGGGCTATATATCAGATTGCATATAGCTTTGGATTGAATATTCGAATCTGGAGGTTTTTGAAGATTTATTGATTTTAGGTTAGTATTCATCACGGACTGACATCACTTAAAGGACTATTGGGAACCTGGAGTAACTGCACATCTCTTTCATTTGGATGTGCAGCTCCTAGCTAGCATGCATTCATGATCGTGCAAAGTATTGGACTAAAGGTCTTTAGGTTTTCCAACAACCACGTCAATATCCAGCCATTTGGTCTACATTTTCATACTTCTGTCCAATGCTCCTAGATCTACAGTGATTCCCCAACTGATGTCAGTTCTGAATGAATACCGACTTAAAGTCAATAAATTCCCACAAGCCTCCAAATTGAATTACTCAACAATGACTTTGTTCGAGATGAGACTTCCCCAAGCTCAAATAAGAAGTCGTGGTCGGTTGTCTAACTCGCGTATGAGAACAAATACTCTCCATTGACATTGGATGAAGATCACACTATATGGAGAATAAATAGAAGTAGGAAACTGTGGACCATTGGGTTTCGATCCAGTGTCTCAATGGTGACGTGTTCGTCATGAAACCAAAAGGTTATAGGTCCGATCCCTATCAGGGTTACAGATGCGCACTACTGAGGAGTCCCATAAGAAGATGAAATAGCCATTCAGTGCTTCAAGGTTCTCAATGGTTCTCTTTGGAATATCTCAAAGATCATTTAGTTTGATACATATAGACTAACTTGGTGGCTAGATAGGTGATTTATATTGCAGTACTCAGTCTGTGACTCACCTTTGTGACGATTTCATCCCCTTTGAAGGCAAAGTGTAGATAGGTGGACTTCTTGTCAACTGTACTGCATTTAATTTTTTTCTCTTCTGTCCCACCGTACTTGTCAATGAACTTTTGTGGATAACCATTTCCGCATAGACAGTTTTCGACAAAGACCAGTTCTTCCTCAAGTTTTTCTTAAGAGCGCAGTTTACGCGTATGAATGTAAAGTGTTCTTCGGATTCTCAGAGTTCTTTCGTATGCTTTAAAATTATGCTAAAGATTAGTTATGCTCTAAAAACTTGTTTAGTCACCAACTATAACCTGAAGGCCTGAACTGCTAACATATACACAGATGATGCTGAAACAATATGAAGCATTACAAAGAAAAGTTAGACCCGTATATTGCTCCAGAAGTGGTATATCTACCCACAGATAGATAGCATAATAGTCAACGGTTCGATCGAGTGTAAAAACATACTGCAAAACGATCTGGTGATATCTTTGGTTGGTTTTTAAGTAACAGTGAATTAAAATTCGCTGACGACGTACACCTCCTTTTTAGAAAGCTCCTATCACTGTATAAACCATCATTAAGCAATGAGAAATGGAAAGCCAACTAAGCCAAGAGAAGTTTGCAATGAAAACTTCCATCTACTTGTCAGGGAACTACCTCACATCGAATCACTTCAGAAGATTAATAAATACATTTTTTGATAGATTTCATATATGTCCCAACACTTAGGTCGTACAGTACTTGCTTGTATATAACAGATTTAGGGGCACCACTGACATAATTGTTTAGACTTGCACCAAGAAGTTGCAGGTAACACAGAGAAACATTCCTTCAGGTTATAAAGACTTTACTCACTCCTTTCCTACAGCATCATCTGGTAAGCGGATATAGATGGAAATGATTATTCAATTCATTTGTCCTCTCTATGACGAAACCCTCTTGTCTAACAGAATACGAAGCTACATCATTAAGTTTTAAAACTAACAGTACTGCATCTGGCTTAGGCATCCGATACTAGTTGTGATCCTTGGAAGGTCAGTAGGTATATCTGTCACCGAGAAAAGTGCTTAGCAATTATGTTGCTTTGTTGACATCTCTGTACTTGAACATCTACTTGCGTTAGAGCCAACAATGAACAGTCTATATAGAGTGATGTCTACTCTAGCCATTTTTATTCAACTTTATCACCGACACACTTATTAAGGTATCCCTCATGTCAAACTATTGCTTCCGGACTGTTACTTGTTGATAATTTATCACTAACAACAGGAATTGGGACGGTGGGGTGAGCTGACCACTTAATGTACTTGAGACATCACATTAACCCTGGTGTCGCTGATTAGCGATATCTAGACATGCATACGGAAGGTTGAACTGGCCTCCACCACCTGTTAATCGAAAGAACTCAGGCCACATCTTGGGGTTGGGTACCACGTACAACACCTCTGTCAAATATGCGGAGAATATAAAAGGCCATAAGGCATTACATCACCTTCGTCTTTGTTGAGATCACTTAAATGATGTAGAGGTGAGATAAACGTGTTAGGTAAGGAAAGTCAGTTAAATGATGAGGTTGTCAACTTCCACAGACTGAGCTGACTGAAACAAGGATTACGCGAATCGAACCATCGTCTACTGCAACACACTAAAGTAGGGTTAGGTTGGCGAAAAGTTAAGGATGACAAGACCTAAAAGTGGTAGCAATCCCAACCGATGGCAACTACCTTGATGTAGTGGTCAGGCTGATATTTCACAATGACCAAATGAGCTACACTGGCTGAAACGCTTCTTCCCTGAGATTGATTATACCATGCCAAAAGAATCTGTTGGATAAGACAAAAAGTAGTGGTCGTTACAGTGTATATTGTTACGCTGTGATGAGGGTCCGAGGGCGAAGTTGTACCGCTAGCTGGATGACAGCGTGACAGCGGTAAGGTATTTCCTGCGGATGACTAGGAATGTCATGCTGATGTTGAGACGATAAGTATCAGTGATTGAGGACTCCTGATGACATGGCGTAGATGAACTTACTCTTTGACGTCTTTTAACGCATGAATATTCTCACTAACCTTGATCACCAAATAGTTTCTCTTCTCAAACACTTTTATCTACTTTGATATCAGTCTTTCCTTGTCCACGTATTCCTGCGAATCGTGATAACTTGAACTGATGATGCACCTCAATACGAGGTTACACATTGATTTTACATCTGGTAGTAATCAAGGACGTCTCCGATTATTGGTCTGATTTATGCAGGGAGAAATGTAGGCCTGTCATTTTGAGATCTCATGACAACTGAAAATGATGGTTGGCAATTATAGGTAATATAGCTCATAATCAATCCTAGCAGTAAGAATCCTTTTCCATCTTATATTTGTTCTGATCGAATAACGAGTAGTCTCAGGTTGATCATATTTATCATTTCTGTCTGACCAAGCTGTCAATGGTTAAATAACATTCTATAAATGTAATGTATTTTTGAGATGAGTAGGGATTTTTAATTTAGAAGTAGCATTCATCATGGACTGACATCAGTTTGGGAACCATTGAAAATCTGGGAGCACTGGACAGCTGTTTTGTCCTAGTATGGGACTCCTCAGTAGTACGCACCCACGAACCGGCTAGGGATCCAACTCAGAACCTTCAGGTTAACCATTCAGCCACTGATATGCTTTGAGAAAGTTATTTTTAAAGTTCAATGAAGTTTCGATTCGTTGTCAGATAATAATCACTTTCACTGTTTCACTTGACGTTTGACAAACTTTCAGATGGATATTAGGAAGTTCTAATGGGAAGCTATGTTCAGTGGGGTCAACCAGCCGGAAGTGAAGTGGACGCTAACTGAAGACCTTGGGTGCCAGTCACGATATGTTGTGAATTGACAAAAGTTGGAAATTATAAACCCCCAGAAACTGACCCAGTGGCTGAATGGATAACGCGCTCGCCGGGAGACTTGAAGGTCCGAGTTCGATCCCTAGCTGGGTCGTGGGTGCGTACCCCATAAATGTGTTCTTTCTTGGCAAATAAAAACTTAGTCAAGATGTTTTTATCCTTATTTCTTATCAAATAATGACCGATAAAGTAAGTACAATATTAAAAGTTACATGAAGATAAAACGAACTCACTCAGTACATTCACTTATACAGATGACTACAAACAGATGATAGTAGTGACATGTAAAAAGGAGTAAAAATAATTGTAAAAGTAGAAAAAATATACACATTATCGTGAATGAAATTCATTGAATTGAGTTGAATTCACCTCTTTCAATTGAGTTAAGGAAAAATACCGTTCTACGAAAACAGTATACAAACTAAAGGAAAGCATTTACACTATTACCTGCACTCAGTTTTTGTGTAGGGATTGGAATAAAGACGAAAGGATTGAAATTGTGGATCTATGTAATAGCATTTATGCATAATACTAGCAACGAATATCACAACTGAAATAATGAGCAAAAAATTAAAATTATAATAGAGGAAAAGTATGAATATAACCATGATGTTACTGATGATGCTCAACTTAGACCGGACGAACTTTAGCTGTATGTGATGGCCTGGGTATTCCACTTTTGTTTTTACCTACAAAATATGAAACAGAATGAAAAAAATAACCGAGTAAGATGTTGCCTGTATTGGAGTGAGAACAACATCGCACACATCCTTAAATAGTTTCACGCTCAATCGCTCCAAGTGTTAGATGCTTAATTCTAGCTTAAAACGTGAACTGCTTAGGCCCCATTACTCTTGTTTCATGTTTTTCTCCTGGTCATTCTTGGTTCCCTGATGTATTACTGCTTTCCAGGAAAATCCTTTGCTTGACCTTTTTTATATAAGGAAACTGAGACTATCTGGCACAACCCAGCCTCCACTGTTAAATTTCACTAATCCTTATGTTTCGCCTATACTTACTTAATGTTTCCCCTTATTCTTTCTTGGACTCCGTCAAAAAGACTACGTTGTACTACGTAGGATTTTGAAGGATGTTAGTAGGGTAAGTGGTGCACTACTAACCGTGCTGAAAAATGCGGCATCTAAACTCTTATAGACAGCTGGCTACAAATATTCAATCTGATGACAAGCATCCTCTCTATGTACCTGCATCTCTCTCCATATCTGTCCTCTGGGAAGACAAGAAGCAAATACATATAAACCTCTATGTACGCACAACTACATACAAAAATTTACGTTTGCCACCTTGTTTAGCTTGTGTTTTATATGAACAAAATCATACTGGACCACAGTCTCATCAATCAACTTTGCAATAACGAACAGTTATCATCACCCTGAAGTCAATAAACATTCCAACAATCCTGTTATTCTTTATTATGTATCGCTAAACAGCCTTCTTGTTACTATACGTTTGGAAAATGTTGTACAACCGGTAAACTGATGGATTATCACATGCTGAGAATTCAGTACTATACTGTAAAAAATTATGGTTCGAACGAAGCAAATATATTACCGTTAGTATTATAAATACATCCAACCGACGAGCCCCAAACACGACGAGATGCGCACCCTTAAGTCCACTGCCAGCTACTAACCATTGTTATAATAATAATCTTAAGTTTATATAGAAATGAACACTATACAACTGAAGTTAACCAGCATAACTGACAATGAAAGGATTTATCTAAAAGTGAACACAAGTACGATCTTACAGAATTGGCCATTAACGTAATTGATACTTCTAGAAATAATCTACACTTAATTACGTGACGTTCTTCAAGTCAATTCAATATAACAGCGTGTAATCATCTAAATACGCTTGTCAACATAAAAAAGTGAAAGTAAACGTATGGACATGGAATGTCCCACCATGCTTGAACCTAGCAAGGCTGCTTAGATTGCAAAGGAGATGAGAAGGGATAGCATTGAAGTGCTTGGAATTTACGAAAGCAAGTGGAATGGAAGTGGACCTCCAAACTGTCAACTGGAGAGTCAATAATCTACTCCGATACTCTCACCCAGACGACAACCAAGAGCACACTGAGTTATGGAGTGGCCATCATGCTGTCCCCAACAGCATCAAAAACTCTCATGCAGTGAGAACTAATCTCCTCCACAATCATAACAGCAAGATACAACGCAAAAGGAAGGAAAGTCACAATCATACAATCCCATCACTACGCACCTACAAATAATGCAAATCAAGAGAAAAAGGAGGAATTCTACACACAACTGCAATCAACACTCGACAACACCCCACCCCAGTTGCCGACATCAAAATTCTAATAAACGATATAAATGCCAAAATGGGAACAGACAACTCAGAAAGAGAATCAATCACAGGTCGAGAAACACTCAGAGAAATGAATGAGAATGGAGAACTCTTTGCAGACTTCTGCCCATTCAACGATTTGGTGATTGGAGACAGTGTGTACAAACACAAAAATATTCACAAAGCGACATGTACTTCACCAGACACCAGACACATTACACTTAAAAACCAGATCGACTTCACCTCAATCTCAAGAAAGTGGAGATGGAGACGCAGCCAGCCTACTGCACACAAGATCAAAAAGAGGAGCAGATGTAGGTCCACATCACCCACTGTCTAGTGCAAGGAGCCTTCCAAATCTAGTTGAAACCTTCAAGGAAGTCGGTGATAGACCACAGTTCAAGTTCAACACCCTCAACAGAAACCGAAGATTCAAACTATAAAGGACATCTTCACGTCGTCAACTATCAGAACAAAATGGGAGACACTGAGAAACATCCCAGAGGAAAACTGCGTGCAGGAACACTGGAACTCTCAGAAAGCGACGTGAAAGGAAACCTGCACAAACATGTTAGGAAAGAAGAAAAAACAAGACAAGGTACGGATCTCCACAGATACATGGAAGCTGATAGAGAAGGGAGAAGATGGTGAAGAAGATAAACCAGTGAAGTGCAGGGATGAACAACGAAAAGGGGAGCTGAACACAACCTTAAAACACTACACTGGACAAAGAAGTGAAGAAGATGCACGCAAAGACAAAACACACTTCTACAATACATTGGCAAGTGAAGCAGAACAGGCTGCAGGTAGGAGAGACAGAGACCTGACAACACTATATCAAATAACTAGGTTACTAACTGGAAAGAGATCAACACAGCACAGATGAAACCAATGAAAGATAGTGAAGAAAACTTAGTTACCAAAGCGAAGAAACAAAGGAAACGATGGGTTGACCACTTCAAAAAACTCACTACCTCCAACTCGTCCAGACATATACCACCACCAGCACAGACACAAAACTATCACTGAACACAAACCCTCCGACAAAACCACAAGTGATGTCCTGAACACCATAAAGTTGCTGAAATCCAGGAAAGCAGCACGACCACATGGAATTCCACCAGAAGCACTGAAAACAGACGCAGAGACAACAGTCGACATGCTCACACCACTATTGTCGAAGGTTCCCAAGGAAGGAAGGAACGAAAGGGACCTTCCGGTTGGAAGAATGGCTACCTTGTCAAACTCCTAAACAAGGGTAACCAAAGTCTGTGCAACAACTGGCGAGGAATCATGCTCCTGTCCCTATCCATCCCAAGCAAACTATTAAGCCGCATCATCCTGGAGAGACTAAAACATGTTTTCGCTTCAAAATTATGACCGGAAAAAGCTGGTTGACTGTCTTCAAGAGAAACAATTCATGTAGGGATCAAATTCCAAAGCCACACATTATCACTGAAGGGAGCGTAGAATGGAAGAATGGAAACTCTTTATCTCAATTTCATCGACTTTGAAGAGGCTTTCGATAACGTCGAACTAAAAATTATTCGGCAACTGCTCCAACACTACTACCGAGTGCCACAAACCTTTATCAACCTCATTCAACAACTATATGAAGACGCCACATGACAAGTGATTCACAATGGAGAGCTCAGTGATGCCTTTGTATTGAGTTGAAGACACGAGTAAGACAAGGTTGTCGCCCACTATCACCCATGATATTCCTCATTATGGTCGACTAGACTGGATCATACCACAAACTGTGAGCAGCAAGAAGAGAAACATACGCTGGCTGAACCGATGAAAAGACCCTACGAGATTTGGATTTCGCCAACCATGATGAGTTGTGCCTAGTGTCTTGTCGCACAAACTCGAAGATCTACAGGCAAAAACTGACAAGTTGACAGAAGAGGCGAAGCAGGGCAGCGAAGACGAGACTTCAAGTGAATGTAGAGAAGACAGCGGTGTTGAAGTTACCCAACAAACAACAACAACAATCTCCAATCACCATCAACGGGAGGAACTTAAAGGAAGTAGTCTCTTTCACCCACCTACGTTGAGCAGCATCCTACCAACTACAGGTGACGGCACAGATGAGGACGTCAAAGCCAGTCAGGATCGGAAAGACAGCAAGTCAGGCCTTCATTAACCTGAAACCAGTGTGGAGATCTTCCGCACTCAGCATAAAGCGTGAACAACATCCGGAATTTCAACACTAATTCAGTCATGTCAGTGCTTCTATGTGATGGTTGAGAGACTTGGCAGCGCGTCACGGAAAGCATCTCCAACAAACTACAGATATTCATCAACAACTACCTACGCTCGTCACTGAAGATCAGATGGCCAGAAAGAATAAGCGACAAGGAACTCTGGGAACGGACCAACCAAGAACCTATCGCCCAACAAACATGAAGAAGTCAAGAGAGATTGGATTGGGTTGACATACACTGAGATGATTTGGGGACATCACGCGCTAAGCCAGGCTCTCGAGGTGAACCCAAATGGGAAACGACGAGTCGGGCGTCCAAGGCGAGGGTGACATGGAGGAGATGGTGTGAGGAAGCAATGAAAGCTTGTGGGCAGTCGTGGTGCCAGGTTGAGAAGACTGCAGAAACAGATTTAAATGGCAACGTACTACCGAAGCCCTATGTTCTACTAGGAACCCAAAGGACAAATAAACAATAATAAAACAGACTGATACTAGTTAAAGAACCATTTGAAGACTTTGAGCACTGAATGGCTGTTACATCCTAGTATGGGACTCCTCAGAAGTGTGTATCCACGACCCTGTCATGGATCAGATCCAGGACCTTCAGGTTGCCGGACAAACAAGTTACAATTGAGCAACTCGGTTGGAATCCAGTGGTCCACATTCTTCCTACTCCTTTAAATTGGCGATTTAGCGCGAAAATGAAAATTAAACTGAAATAACAAAATTCCATACAAGAGCATTCAAGCATTTTTACTTATTTGGCTAAAAGTAGAGCACATTTAAGGTCTCAAATGATCTAAAGATTCAATATCAAAAAGTATAACTTTCGGTATCTGTGCTGAACTTATCAGGTACAACGGAAAGGATCTTTTTAACAGCAAAGAATTAAAATCTGAATAAAGGAAAAAATGACGAAGTTCGCAGAATAAAATGACATAAATCATTTTATTTCGCGAATACTCAGCTGCATACAGTCTAAAAATATTATGGATACTTCAAAATGCAGAAATCAATAATCTTAAGTTGTACAACATAATCACTGATAATCCATACAACATGTAAGGGAATTAATTGTAAAGAGGTAAGAAGTATGAGAATGGAAAAATAATAATAAGCTACCTTGAACAGATGCACCTGAGTTCAGTCATCAGAAGAACAACCCTATTATCACAGGTACGTTGGCGACACATTTGGTGTTTGTAATCGTATGAAATATCCAAATGAGTTAATTGATAAGCTCAAAGAGTCTCACCTTAACACTTAAGTTACGAGTATGAAAACAAGTTGAGCTTTTTTGGACCTCATTTTGAGAAAAATAATCGAAAGTAAGGTTGAAAAGACCATCCATAGAGAAGACACATGGATCGGAGGACAATACCTTAACAATAACAGTTCCTGTCCTTACAATTATAAGCGTGAGTTTGTCAAGACACTTTACAAGAGAGTTAGGAAATTTTGTTCTGCAAACAAGTTAGATGAAGAACTCAACTTTATAAGAAAGTGTCTCCGAGAGAATGAAGTATCCAAAAGAAAAGATCCATGAAAATAGATAACCAACTGTAGGAAGGTTTTTTATACACCATGCATTCAAAGGAAATGCAATATCCAAGAGAATAGATCCAAGAATCAAAGCAGCACTGAGGAAGAGCTTCCCTGCAACTAAGCTTATTTCAGTATCACCATGCTCGTTGGAGCAGTCAGAATTGTATAATTACCCCGATTATGTCACACCACCAACTATATTTATGAATTCACATGCACTTGCAGTAGCAGGTACATTGGAATGGTGTTCATTATTCGGCTCACTAAGCATATTCCCAAGAATCTGTGCTTGAAAGTAAGTAGAATTTTAACCAATAAAACTGCCAGACACCTTGTAACCAAAGGAAATAAGATTACTACTTCGAATGCTTTTAAAATAGTAAACGTACAGAAAATATCTGGATTACTGCTTTTTATGAAAGTGATTGTAATAAGACGCTTTCAAACTGACCCTTGCATACGGTAGGACAGTGTGGTTAGTCTCTCACTCCCTTGGTGAATATGATTTGATCCTTTTTCATTTTCATTACAAAACTCTTTATTTATTTTTTATTAATTTTCTTACATGTTAAACGGATTATCAGTGATTTTTTTGTACAACCTAAGACTATTGATTTCCTAATGTTGAAACATCCTACGTTTTAGACTATGTGCAACTGAGGAGTATTCGTGAAACGAAATGATGATCTATATCACTTTATTCTGCATATTTCGTCCTTCTTACTTTGTTTAGATTTATCAAGGGTTCTAAATGTCTGGCTATTTCCGTAGACAACGTTTCACGAAATATCGTTGATTTTTACTTTTGTAAAGTAATCGAACATTAGTACAACATTTTCAATAAAATGTTATCCTAAGTAAAGAATTTTGAAATAAAGACGACTCGAACTTACTAGCTTCTGAAGTGGATTTAGATTTTATGGAAGAAGGATTACTTTTCTGTTGGTTTTGTAAACATCTTGGATTCTCTGTACATTGAGGCATATTAATAGTATTAGAACCTAAAAAATGTGCTTTCCATACATCTTCAGGACCACCAGGTGCAATTGAAACTGGTAGAAATGGGAGATCATGATGACAAAGAGGACAACGTAATCCAGATGATAATTTTATAGGTAAACAATTATGAGAATTTAGATGTGTTCTTAGTATAGCTTCTGAACACCGAGAACAACGTTCATACTGTCCAGGTGTACAAGCTTCACATTCTTTAAGTAAATGATCAGTTAAACCAGCTATTTCAACCACCTATAAGGACAAAAAAATAATGAAGAGAAGTTTATACGTACCGAAAAGTGAGAAGAATGAAGGTGTGAATTCAAGATGTCTACTATCAGCTTGTAAGAGAGCTGTAACTCAGTGGTCTCGTCCCCGACCTTCAACCAATAAAACGAAATAGCATATGCAATACGCTACTAGATTCTCAGCATATAATAATCTCAACAAATTTGTTCTCTGTATAATACTTTTAAACGCAATAATTATTGCCTCCAAATAGTGTTAATAATAAAATTATTAAAGGCACTAATGTGAAACGGGTAGCTCGTAATAAATAAACGTCCAGTCTGAGAACTGAGGAATGTATAAGAAATCGAGTGTCAATTTAGTGGTGGTAGTTCAATAAGGCAGTACAAAAATCTACAAATCGATTTAGGTATCCTAGGAATAGTAATGTGCTGTATTTTTGAGCAATTATAAGTTCATTTCCATTCGGTGTAACGTTTTTTCTTTGTTTCATTGTTACCATCAGAAATAACAGTCTGGAAACATTTCAACACCGAATTAACGAATTCACCAAAGCATAAGTAAAGTTAGGTTTAGAAATTCCATTCCATTCTATTCAATATTCTGCTATCCAAGTACTCAAACAGAACATTACAAAAACATTTAAACTGTTTTAACGCATATGTTAATGTGACTAGACAATCTTCCTCTTTAAGATAGTTAAGGTTTCCTTCCAACGAATTTCACCGCACCAACAATTTGTAATCACTTCATGGTGACATCCATCTATCTGTCATGTACATCACAAGGAAATAAGCCTCGAAAAGCATCGTAATGTCTTCTCGACTGCATTCTAACAGTGGTCCGACACACATTTTATATAAAATCAGGTGTGTTATGACACAAACTGTCACACAAAAGACAAAATCAACGTAGAACCTCACACACAAGTGCATCAATTCAAGTCGCCACAATTCACGGCAGTATACAAAGAACAAGTCTCTAGGAAACAACTCCTACCTGTCAAAGTAGACAAAGTTGTGTGACAGAATAAGCACTTTGAAAACAAAGGCTAGTGCAAATATTCAAACTACAGAAGACATCAAAGAGTGAATACATCTGTGCGACTATCACCAGTTTTCGGCCACTTTCTCAACCACTAATTTCTGTCATCTCGGGGACCTCAGTCAAAATGGTCAACATCTATCAACCCGGCTCAGACCAACAGTCATGGATTTCATCGACTGATGTTGCATCTTAGTCTGACCTCCCTCAACCCTCTTCCAATTTAATCCGATTTCCCCCAACGTGGCACGTTAATGTAGACAGTGACTCGGGATGTCACAGTGATAAGATACATTGCAACATAACAACTTTCATCATCATGGTAGTGGACTTCTCCTTCTGTTTGTTCAAAATTCAGAGACATCTTTCCTATATGCTTCTGAACAACTTTTAAAATTCTACTTCGACTAGATAATAAAAGCAACTGACCCAATGAAAAAACTAGAGTTATAAAGAAGGCGAAGAAAATTTTCTTTCATCAGAAGGTAAAATAAATAGATAAAGTCTACAGGTGATTATACAGTTCAATCGAATGAATGAAACACACTCAGATACCTCTTTCAAATCTGTGCACCAGGCAATGAGCCACGCATATTTCGTGGAGGCTAATGATGCTATCTGACTGCTCAAACCTCACTAGGTGGAGCGGGCCTTGAACCTGACACATATTAGTTGATAATCATCTCCCTAAATCACTAAGCCAGTCAATAACTTCAGTAAACAAGAATAAACAATCACAAAATCGATGGTAACTGGAACTCAGCAGCACTTTGCTGGACTAACTCCAGTCATTTTCTTTCTAACAGGAATTACTACACCCATTAAATGACCATATCGATAAAGCCCAAAATTTTATTAGGCTGAATGCCTAGACAGGAAATGATTCTGCGCAACAGACTAACATGTAGATGAATTCGGATACACAAAAAAACCAGCTTTCCTGTGAAAAAAACATGTTATCACCAAATACCTCTTGGAATATATTTTAGGAAATTTAAAATTGTTTTAAGTGGGCACTGAAAACCAATAGACATAAACACAACATACTTGTTTACAATTAGGACAACGATGGAGCATTGGACAAATTTTCCAATAATGTAAATCTAAACCTTCCTCTGTGAAAGACTCATTTTGTTCCCCACAGAATATACACGTTTTATCTAAGCTCAGTAAAAGTTCTGCTTCTTCAGTATGTTGATTTGAATCTTCAGAGATACTAGGAGCTGCTGAATTTTGAAATGGTTTTTCAACCTTTTGAATTCTTGATCCATTTTGGTTACATATTTGATTCTGATGATTCGGAGATGCAGATAGTGGATTCGTAGACTTACGATTATAACTTTTTAGTATGGTAGCAGATTTCCTCTCATGATTTGTTGATTGTATGTTACGCTGTACTCGTGGATTAAAATGGTCTGTTATTGAAGGATTACTCCGATTACCGTGTCCAACCATAGCGCGAATCTGCTGAACATCTGCCTAAAATTTGATAACAGGGATCCAGTCAGATATTTTTAGATACCATACAATCGAGAGACAACTGGATAACACTTAAATTTTCAAAAAAAAAACGCGTATAGTATATCCTCTTTCTAGTAACTTGCCGACAGTGGCACTAAAATTTCACTGTTAATGTCGCATGAAATGTTTTTCACTGGTCTTATTCAACAAAATTACAACTACATTGATAATTAATGATACATTCATTAACAAATACTTTCAATCCATTCTTCGCAACCTTCTAAAGCTTAATATGAAAATATATAAAGTGTTGTATGATTAACAGTTTTCAGTGATTGGTTTTTGAGGGTATGACTATCAACACATTTAATTGGAACGAATGTTAATACACTTTCCAAACTTCTTTCATTGCTTGTGACCGATAAACTAAAGACCATCCTTGAAGTTAGTGACTTGAAACAAACTTGAACTGACCTATACATAAATCTTCTAGCAATACATAACAATAATAATTCACTTTATTCTAAACAATTTGTGGTACAATTTGGAATTCTCAGCATGATGTATTGCAACAACAACAAAATATGCGTATACACATACTCCTTTACAATATTTCAAATTGTGTTATTATAAAAATTTAAGTAATGTAAAGAATATTAAAAACGAGAAAATTTTACATTCTTAGTTGAATTATTGAAATGAGATTTTTAACTGTTACAAAGTTGATGTGTGAGTTCTGTTCTAACACCCTTTTCCTCACAAAATATGCGTGCTGCGTAAGGTACAGTCGAATTCTTCTACTTAGTTGTACGAGCATACAGTCTGATATCGTTCCTTTTTGTCCTCCCTGACGAGATATATGGAGAGAGCTATGAACGATGTGGATGCTCAGTGTCAGTTAAAATTTCTGTAGCTAGTAGCCTGCTGGGATTTTAATGTCTATCAACTATAGTATTAATCACTTGACCTAGAGGCCAACCACTCACTCTACTGACGGCCTTCAAAGCCACCCTAAGCAACATAACACAGTCCATTTTTAGAAGACCAGGAAAGATCAATGGGGAACAATTCAGAAGAATAGGTAAAATTCAGGGATTAATAAATCGTAAAAGAAGAGGCTGAGTTATGCCAGAAAACCTCAGTTTCCTTATGTAATAAGTCAAATGGAAGATTTTTTTACAAATCAACAAAATATGAGACGACCAACAAAAGTCAGAAGTAAAACTCAACCCAAGATAGTTAACACTCAACTTACTCTCAGCAAAAATACCATCAATGCAACAAGCGTCATGAGATTTAAGCAGCCCACACAAGTCTTGTTTACACCTGAGGTAAAAATTAACAGTCTGACATTTAGAAGGGTTTAACTTGAGACCATTTGTGAGAGACCATTTGCCAACTACAGACAAAAAATTCATTTAATTTAGAGCAGTCTAAGGGAGAGTTAACTGGAATAGACACCGTCAGGTCATCAGTATACTTAATGAAATTAGTTTCAACAGAATAAGGTAAAAGAATGAAAACAGAAAAGGAGAAAGTACAACACATTGAGGCACACCAGCTTGAGTAAGCAATAAAGTCGAGAGCTTCCCTTTATAGACACTGTACTGTTTCCTTTCAAAAAAATAAGAGTACAGCCACTTTGTAACCACCCATGGCTCAGTATGAGCTATGGTGAGCTTATTTAACAAGAGTCGTCTAGGAACAGAGTCAAAGGCTGATGAGCAATCCAAAAAGACACAACGAACATACTTAACACCTTTGTCGAGACTAGAAACAATATTATGATGCAAGACAGTGGCTGCATTTAAAGTACTCCTCTGGTGCTTATAAGCAAACTTTTTGGATCTCTGAAAACCATCAATGAAGGCTCAATCACAAGGAGAAGTAATTTCTCCATTGTCTTCAGAAAAGGGTAAGTAATAGCGGTGGGTCGAAAGGCAACATATGATCCAGAAGATGACTTAGGCACAGGCACAATTTTGATCTTCCCAACAGCGGCTACAAACACCATCAGGACCTAAGCTTTGGGAGGGATTCAAGGATTTCAAACATTTAAATACATCATTTGTAGTGAAACCCGGAAAGCAGCTATCCATTTGACTTTGGACATTAGGAAGGATGAAATTAGATTGCCGACGTATAAATGACTTGTTTAATGCGCAGACATCCGAATAAGATTCTTTTGTCATCTCTTTTATACCAGTAAGCTCTTTAAATAATTTCCACTTATTGGAAGAGTTCCCACACGATAGGAACTTCTGGTTGTATATAGTATTGAGACGTATTTCAGACTTAATTAGGCAGCCTTTTAACGCCAGGGCGATCTCTTGTCTTATACAACCTTTCCTTTCCTCTCCGGAGCTTCTTGAGTTAAGGAGAGGAAAGTCTGTCAAATCTCATGTAGATTGTTTCCGCAGGGCAGCAAATATCAAGACACAACCTGAGGTAGCTTGTGATATCGGTGATAGTGATTTCTAAAACTTCATCAGCAAATATATCCCAGTCCGTTTCTATAAGCATGCTTCTCAATCGTACTATATTCTCTTGTAAATAGCATCTGTATTGAACTTTCTTGGAGCCCGTTTACGGGCTCCATATATGCCAGGTTCATTTTGAAATGCTAATTCTAGGGTATTGTGACCCAATAATACTAAGAAACTGCAGTCGCATGAGTTAAAATCTCCACAGACTATATATAGACAAGGAGTTACGCAGAACCGGAACAGTAAGTCCAGTGAATTCATTTGCGAAAGTCGACAAATCTGGGAAACTGCAGTCAGATGTGATATAAATGTTTATATAATATATATATATTATATATATATATATATATATATATATATATATATATATATATATATATATATGTTTGTATTTGCTCAAATGTTTGGGACGACATTTGATGATAATGCACTCAATTTTTTCGTTAAAGAAGCAAAAGCATACATAATTGGAGGGGGACCAGTTTGCATTGATAAATGTTGCTACAACACCACTACACTTCTTCTCGGAAAAGCTTCGATCTTGTCGAAATAATATGAAACCAAATAAGCAGACTAAATCATCATCATACAGGTTATGAAGCCATGTTTCCTGTAGCATTATTACAACCATGTTTCGATAAGCATTTGTGGTCAAGAGTGACAGAAGGTAATCAACTTTATTCGGCAACGACCTGTAGTTTGTGCTTAGTATTTCCGGAATAGTCATTTGATCTATGGCTATACGCTCGAAAGACCGTTGCCATCCATCATGGTGCCTCTTGTTAATTTGCCTATCAACTTGTGAAGCAATAGGTTGTAATGATTTTAAAAATGCGCGAGAGTATACAATACGATTGGTTGATATAATTGAACGATTAAAACAACATAGAAATGAGAAATTCGATGCAATATATTCTGTGATAAAAAAGGTAACCCAGAGTTCAAGCAGGCCGTCGGTCATATCAAAGCAGCACTCATTCACAAACAAGAAATTATACAAACAAACTTGAACTACTGATAAACAACTTATAGTAGGCACCTATGATTAACAAAAAAGAAAATTATGGTGCGTGCTGAACAGTATGATCATGCGTTTACTTTTTAGAGCATTTCACGCGATGAATGAAAACTGAATGTTGTCAGAAAGATAAATTACGGTACTTAAGGGTGATACTAACCTTAGTAATAAACTAAGATAACGACTACGAAGGAAGGTTTAAGGTAGGGAAAAACAAATAAATTTGAACTTTCCCCATATCTAATGTTTCAATAAACCTCAGCATACGTTCCTCATAGTTCCTACATAGTGTTTTAGGGGCAGCTTTCAGGTTATATCTATAAACTACTTATTTAAGGCGTTTACCGATAGACAATAATGTCATTCTGCAGACTGTATCTATGGCAGTATTCGAATATAATTGTTTCTCATACCATTTAGAGATTTGTTCCATCAGCTTTGACTATAGAGTTTGATTACTGCTGTTCTGAGTGTATATGTACCTGCGGATACAAAGGTAAATTCATATACGTAACAGTAAGCGACGTTATCATCTATATATTGTTGAGGTTTATGCTGAAGCATAGATTTTTTTGCCTCAGTGATGAAAAGTGTTTATATTTATTTTATATATTTTTTATATTTTATATTTATTTTTATAACCACACTAAGCATTTGGTCTTAAATTCATACTATTCGATAAATGTCTTTTCAAAGACAGATTACTGAGCAGAACTCATCTTTGAGTGACTTTAACACTAACATTTACGAACTTACAGAGATATGAATTACTGACGTTTGTCTTAGGGAACAATTTTATATCCTCTTCCAGTGCATCTACTGCACAGATAACGTCAGTTAGTAATGATCCTAAAGGGCTAGCTAAAGCGAAAACACCAATTTATCGTGAAAGTGTTACCTTCGAAAGTGAACTGTATTAGTGTATGATGGAATGCTTGAAACGAAAAGCACAAATATATCACATTCAGTAAGATAACTTCACCTTAACATAACACAGCATAAATTTATCTGAAGAGTCAAGTATGTCAAAACCAAAATCGACAAAATTTACGACTCAGATGTTCAGAGGGCTAAGTTTACTTACTAAAAATATAGTACCAATAGGTCAGCACAACGATAGGAAGAAACAGATGACCAATAACATCTTCCTTTATAAAACGCTTGATGTATGGGAATGTTTATCTAAGTCGAATACATAAGTTACTCAATATGAAAATTTTATTCGCTTGATAGTTTGTGGGGACTAATTGATTTCAAGGTAGTATGCATCACAGAATGACACAGATATCACACACACACACACACACACACACACACAGGCAGACAATATCAACAAAGGATCAGGCATCGGTGCTTAGCAGTTCACATTGTCACATCTCACATCAATATATCAAGTGAGAATGCACAAAGGTGAATGATGAAATGAAGAGGGAAAGACTGAATGAATTAGTAGGACGATGATGTATGCATAAGTCTGCGCCACTAACATTGACTCTGAGCCACATTCCCTACAGTCTGTAACCACCGGTTTCTGCTGTCACGCTAGAACTAACCATGAAGTCTACACTTCCCTAAGTAGCTCATATCGGCCACAGGATTTATGATCTGATGCGGTGTTTTAGTTTGGTCACCTCTAACCTTTTCCTAGCCTAAACCTATTTCAGCTGGCACTGTGTAACGAGATACGCTAACTAGGCATACGTAACATGTATCCTATCCACCACAGCCAGTAACAGTCCCCAATGTTGTCAATTGACCCACTTCTTCTGCGCAAAAATCTATTTCTGATTGAGGCGGGGATACCATGATACATGCTTAATGCTACGAAAGCAACGGTGGTCAAACAACAGAAGCCTCTTCATGCTCTCTACCTTTAATGGTCATATTTAACAGTCTTGCAGTAGAACATAGAGAACTTCAGCGCTATACACTCAACCCTCAATAGGCAATTGGATACCAGATGAACGCTATAAATGTTGAAGTTGGTGAAAGCCAGTTGAAACTATTTTATCCACGAAGAGATTTTGTTGGTCACTGACCCACTAAGCCTGGCATGACTTCCTAGGTAAGTGAAGTGGTCAATATACACAATCATTTCACTACCTATTGTTTGTCAAAGAACCAGAGAAGGCAAGCATCTGGATAACAGCTTGCATCCCAATTATTCTCAAATTGCCAAATAAGGTGTCTAAAAGACTCTGTATATTGTTAACTTCTTCACCTAACAAGACAACGTCATTTATGTACTTTAAATCTGCTAGGAAGTCTCCTGTGATAAGATCAATTCGTGTGAATTCAGGCGAAGAGAGAAAGACCATCATAAATACGTCTACGATAAATTAGAATAAGAATGGAGTTAGTCGACATCCTTGATAGACACCACTTGGCGAATAAAAGTCACCTAATAGTTCATCATAGGTTTTAACGTGCCCATGGATGCTTAAGCACGGAGCCTTTAACAGAATGTTGTACTTATTCGCCACCCCTTTCAGCGAGAGACACTGAAGTAACACCTCTCATCAGATGAAATCTCAAATTGTGTCTTCGATTCAAGAAATACAGCTAAAATCGAGCGCCCATAAGTGTAGTGTCCCTGTTTTCCAGAACTAAGGCAACTCAAATCGTTACGCCGTAATGCCTGGTCCTATGTTGATATTGATGATGATGATGTTTTCAAGAACCTGTTGGCAGGTTAAGACCTAGAATGAGATATACCCAGGGACTCAGACACTATGTTCGTCAGGCTGATTCCCCTGTGATTATCCACAAGCGGATTTACCTATCACTGCTGCCTTTACCATCCCTTTAGCTTTCGATACCCACCACTGCTTACAATCATTATGTAGACTTCCCGTCAGCATATATTTAAATTACTTCCGCTCCTCTTATTGCTTGGAGGCTGGTAGGAATGCATTCGTACGCATCCATTAGTTTGAAAGAAGCTGCTGAGATCCATTGACCCTTTCCAACTACTTCCTGAGGATAACTTAAGTTCTTCAACGGTATTCTTACAACAGACTAGAAATAACCCCAGGCTTCTTCTCGATGTATGACACTGTCCTAATCCGATAACTTTCTCTCCAGTTTCTCGTTGAAAGCAACCTTAGTATTCACATCGTCACGCAGTATTCCCAATGGTCTTGTTATTGTAGTTTTCCCGCATCCATTTAGAAGAAAAAAAGCCTATGCTCAAACCAACGCGAGGTCGGTGTCCAGACACGTACCACAGAAAAAGCAGCAATCTCTCACCAATCCTCTCAAGAGATGACTTAAAGCAATATGGTTTATTTGTACCCACCGCTGAGTTGAGATGGGTGGATGCTCCGCCATATAATGTCTATTTTTACATCTGAAGTTCGTACTGAACATAAGTAGACGGTTGTCTAAATATAACTGTAATAGGTGATCTCCATTATCACTCCGCTCTCCTGGAATCCCGAAAGTGCCACCCAAGTGTCTTTCTACCTAACTTAGCCTGTCCACTTGAGTACTCAAACCACTGTCTGAGAAAACCATATATGAATGTTTAGCTTTCAGTAGGAGGATAGAAAGTTTCTACAGAACTCACCCTCACTTCATTCAGTCAATAGGTATGTGAGCAGAGACTTAAAAGAGACAACGGTGAGTTTCACTTTTCTTTTTAACCGTCATTGGACCATTCGGTCGAAAACCGCACGGTCAACCATCAAAACCGGAATCCAGTAGAGCAGCGTACTTTCTGCCTTACAACCTAATGCTACACAACCCGCAGGACCGCAAGAAATATCCATCGAGTTTCCAGAAACTTGGCGGGTGAATTCTGTAGATTTACCAAATTGGTGGAGTAAAGTTCAGTGAATAACCACACTTGGGTCCCGTACGTGTCTTACAAATACAGCATACATCCACGGCCCGAGATATTTAAGTTTTGGTCAGAGAAACTTGTTGGCTGATTTGATGGAGGGTGTGGGCATTCAAAGCTTCAGTGAGTATTTTGGATCGTCAGGAAACCAGGGACTCTGTTCTGTGAACTCAGATCATTACCAAGAGCTGTAGAGCTTGAGAAAATTAAAGATGGTGTAGGAATATTGACAGAGGGATGTGAAGGAAAGTTAGAAGGTTGATAATTATCTGAGGGAACTTGAATGTTGAGATAATTGTGAAGGTGTTTGACACTTCCCAGCTCCCCAAACAGTTGAAGGCCGATCCTTCTAAAGGTATCAGAAACAGAAAGGTTAACGCATGACCCCAGAGCCCAAGAGACATCTACTTGAGGCCGGTCACATACGACCTTCACAGAAGTTTAATATGTTAATTTCCTTTATGCGAATTCGAAGATCAACACAAATTACCGGTGCCGGTAGGCCATATATAACTAGGTTACTAACTGGAAAGAGATCAACACAGCACAGATGAAACCAATGAAAGATAGTGAAGAAAACTTGGTTACCAAAGCGAAGAAACAAAGGAAACGATGGGTTGACCACTTCAAAAAACTCACTACCTCCAACTCGTCCAGACATATACCACCACCAGCACAGACACAAAACTATCACTGAACACAAACCCTCCGACAAAACCACAAGTGATGTCCTGAACACCATAAAGTTGCTGAAATCCAGGAAAGCAGCACGACCACATGGAATTCCACCAGAAGCACTGAAAACAGACGCAGAGACAACAGTCGACATGCTCACACCACTATTGTCGAAGGTTCCCAAGGAAGGAAGGAACGAAAGGGACCTTCCGGTTGGAAGAATGGCTACCTTGTCAAACTATTAAACAAGGGTAACCAAAGTCTGTGCAACAACTGGTGAGGAATCATGCTCCTGTCCCTATCCATCCCAAGCAAACTACTAAGCCGCATCATCCTGGAGTAACTAAAACATGTTTTCGGTTCAAAATTATGACCGGAACAGGCTGGTTGACTGTCTTCAAGAAAAACAATTCATGTAGGGATCAAATTCCAAAGCCACACATTATCAGTGAACGGAGCGTAGAATGGAAGAATGGAAACTCTTTATCTCAATTTCATCGACTTTGACCCGACTGATAGCTGCTACCTTGACGTGGTGGTCGGGCTTGCATATCACAATGACCCAACGAGCTATGCTGGTGGAACGCTTGTTCCCTCGAGGTCCTACCATACCAGAAAGGTCTGTTGGGTAGTGGTTAGACGAAAAGCAGTTACCGTTATAGTGTAAATTGCTACACTATGATGGGGGTCTGAGGGCGAAGTCGTACTGCTGCTAGCTGGATGGGGTGTGACAGCAGTAAGGTGTTTCCCTTGGATGACCAGTAGTGCCATGCTAAAAAGGTCGGCCCCAAAAATAACACACTCCACCACGCCCCACGGTCTGCCGGGCCGGCGGTGTTGGTTCACTTGTCGTTTCCTTTCGACCATCCGGCCCCAAAAATACAAAAATTCAAAATAATCATACTCAAAAGGCTGGGTGTGACAGGCCTCAAGCAGATGTCCGATGGGCTCTGCGGTCACACAAATCTCTTTCAGGTACCTTAAGAAGAAATAGCCTTCCACGGTGTGGGCAGCCGGGAAGTGTCAACCGCCCTCACAACTCTGTCAGCACCCAAGTTTCTTCTGACTGCTATCCTCCTCCTCCATCATTACCTTCTAATCTTCCTTCACGTCTCTTAATTAATGATGCTGCATCATCTTCAATTTCTCCTACCTCTGCAGCCTTCGACAACGATCTGAGTCCACAGAACAGCATCCCTGGTCTCCTTAAACCACGCTCCAAATTACATATTGGAGCCTTCAATGTCCGCACCCTCCGTCAAATTGGCCAACAGGCTTCGTTGGCAAAGACTCTAGCAACTCGGGCATGGATGTGTGCTGTGTTTGTGAGACACGCATACAGGACCCAAGTGTGGTTATTCACCTGACCTCTCCTGACCAATCTGGTGAATCTGCAAAATTCACCCTTCGAGTTTCTGGAGATTCGATAGCTAGCTCTCGTGGTCTTGCAGGTGTAGGTATAGCATTAAGCACCAGGGCAGAAAACTCACTACTAGACTGGATCCCAGTTGATAGTCGCCTCTGCGCTATGAGGCTGAACGGCACAGTGAGAACTAAAAGGAATAGTGAGACTCGCCGTTGTCTCTTTGTAATCTCTGCTTACGCACCCACTGACTGTAGTTCGGATGAAGTGAAGGACGAGTTCTACCATAAACTGTCTAACCTCCTCTCGAAAGCCAAACGTTCGGACGTAGTGGTTGTTGCAGGTGACCTCAACGCACAGGTGGGTAGACTGAGTGAGGCAGAAAGGCACTTAGGTGGCACTTTCGGAATCCCAGCTGAACGTACAGATAACGGTGATCGCCTATTACAACTATGCTCAGATAACCGCCTATTTTTAGCCAGCACAAATTTCAGACATAAAGAAAGGCACTGTCTGACCTGGCGTCCACCGAGCTCGACTCAGCGATGGACACAGATAGACCACATTGCTATTAGTCATCGCTGGAGAGGATCGGTGGAAGACTGCCGCTCCTTCTGGAGTACGTGTTTGGACAGCGATCATGCGTTGGTCCGAGCACGTATATGCCTGCGTCTCAATGGACGTAGAAAAAATTTGGCAACAAAACCACTACGAGTTCTGCTGGACAACGAAAACACCAAAGCCGTGTTCAGTGAGAAGTTGGCTAGGCAGTTATCGGAACAAAAGACTGTCACTCATCCAGAAGAAGCTTGGTGCCATCTTCAGTCTACTGTAAAAGCAGCACTGGAGACTGTAGCCGACTCCAAGATAATGGCTAAAAAGAGCCAGTGGATATCAGCAGCTTCTTCCAAACTAATGGATGCACGTGAATGCATCCCTGCAGGCTCTGAGTACAATGAAGAGCGAGCGCAACTTAAAAATAACTGACGAAAAGTCTGCGCAACGATCGTGAACAGTGGTGGGCAGCAAAGGCTAAAGAGATGGAAAAGGCAGCGGCGATCGGTAACAGTAGACAGTTATTTAGACTTATTAAGGAGACTGGGGGGAAATGGTCAACAACAGTTAGTGAGGTTATAGCGGAGAAGGACGGATCGCGATTCACTCGCAGGGAAGGCGACTGGGACGATGGGCAGAACACTTTGAGGAACAGTTTAACTGGCCTCCAGCCACCATTGCGCTGCCCGCTATCCAGTCGGACCCTGAATGGGACATAGAGACAGGTCCCCCAACACTAGAAGAAGTTGAGAAAGCGGTAGGTAGCCTGAAACGGGAAGGGCAGCAGGACCAGACGGACTACCTGCTGAGGTATACAAGAATGGTGGTAGAGTTCTCTTAGTCAGGCTAACGGAAGTGTTAGCCAGTATATGGGAATCAAATACGATCCCCTCCGACTGGTCTAAGTCACTGATCATCCCAGTCTTCAAGAAAGGCGAGAAGTCCTCTTGTGATAACCACAGAGGAATCAGCCTGACAAACATAGTGTCTAAGATCCTAAGTTCTATAATTCTCCGACGCCTGAGTGGAGCTCGGGAACAGCAAGCCCGAGAAAACCAGGCAGGCTTTAGACCTGGCCGTGGATGTATCGACCAAATATTCACACTGCGCCAGGTCCTGGAACATAGGCATGCTTACAGACGCCCGACAATAGCTGTATTTCTCGACCTGAAGGCGGCATTTGACTCCGTTGATCGAGAAGTCTTATGGCAGTGTGTCACTGAAAGGCGTGCCTAGTAAGTACATCACCTTATTGAAAGCTCTCTACTCGAACACTTGTGGGCATGTTAGAGCCTATGGTGAGTTGTCCAGGGAGCTATACTCATCAAGTGGTGTCCGTCAAGGATGCCCACTATCCCCATTCTTATTTAATTTTATCATAGATATTCTTATGGAGGTTTCCCTCTCGTCACCTAATTACAAAGACGTTGACCCGATCACAGGTGAATTTTCCTTAGATCTAGAATATGCAGATGACATAGTCCTGTTAGGTGAAGACGCTGACAAGATGCAGAGTCTTCTGAACACTTTGAGTGGGAATTTGAGAATGTTTGGGATGCGATTTTCACCACCCAAATGCAAATTTTTGCTCCAGGACTGGTCTTCAGCGGTACCGCGGTTAACAATAGAGAGTGAAGTGGTTGAGTGTGTTGACCACTTCACTTACCTGGGAAGTAGGATCAACCCGGTGGGTTAGTTGCCGATGAGATTTCTGCACGGATACAAAAGGCTCGATTGGCTTTTGCCAATTTGCGCCACCTATGGCGCCGCCGTGATATTCGTTTGTCTATTAAGGGTCGCGTGTACTGCACAGCAGTCCGCTCTGTTCTACTGTATGGCTGTGAAACATGGCCATTGAAAGTGGAGGATACAAAAAGGCTTCAGGTGTTTGACCACCGTTGCCTTCGTAGTATAGGACGTATTCCGTGGTGTCACCATGTGAGTAATGCAGAAGTTAGGTGTAGAGTTTTAGGGAGAAGAGGTAAGTCAGTTGACGAGGTTGTGAACCTTCATCGACTGAGATGGTTGGGACACGTACTACGTATGCCTAGTCACCGATTGCCTCGTCACACAATGTTGGCTGAGGTAGGCCCAGGCTGGAAAAAGGCCCGAGGTGGCCAGACTAAAACATGGCACCAATGCATGAAGTCTCTGACTGTTGGTTTGAGCCATGTAGGGTGATGCAGACTAGGCGGTTGAGGAACCAGTGGCTAGAGACTCAAGGGGATATGGCTCAGAACCGATGTAAGTGGAGCAGATGTATACACACATTATCCTCATCTTAACTACGCCATATCGAATCTCACCATTTTGTCGCTCCTCTTTCCTTTCTTCTTGTACTTTATATTTCTTTTGGCTGCATTCATTTATCTTCACCCTTCACCTCACTACCTTTCTACTTGATGAATTGACGTGAGGTGTGGCAACTCGGACCGTTACGCAGTAATGCCTGGTCCTATGTTGATAATCATTGATTCATTCATTCATTCATCGACTTTGAAGAGGCTTTCGATAGCGTCGAACTAAAAATTATTTGGCAGCTGCTCCAACACTACTACCGAGTGCCACAAACCTTTATCAACCTCATTCAACAACTATATGAAGACGCCACATGACAAGTAATTCACAATGGGAAGCTCAGTGATGCTTTTGAAGTGAAGACACGAGTAAGACAAGGTTGTCGCCCACTATCACCCATGATATTCCTCATTGTGGTCGACTGGATCAAGCAGCAAACCGTGAGCAGCGAGAAGAGGGGCATACGCTGGCTGAACCGATGAAAAGACCCTACGAGATTTGGATTTCGCCAACCATGATGATTTGTGTCTAATGTCTTGTCGCACAAACTCGAAGATATACAGGCAAAAACTGACAAGTTGACAGAAGAGGCTAGGCAGAGCAGCGAAGACGAGACTTCAAGTGAATGTAGAGGAGACAGAGTTGATGAAGTTACCCAACAAACAACAACAACAAAAACCAATCACCATCAACGGGAGGAACTTAAAGGAAATAGTCTCTTCCACCCACCTATGTTGAGCAGCATCCTACCAACTACAGGCGGCAAAGATGAGGACGTCAAAGCCAGTCAGGATCGGAAAGACAGCAAGACAGGCCTTCATTAACCTGAAACCAGTGTGGAGATCTCCCGCACTCAGCATAAAGCATGAACAACATCCAGATTTTCAACACAAATTCAGTCATGTCAGTGCTTCTATGTGATGGTTGACAGACTTGGCAGCGCGTCACGGAAAGCATTTCCAACAAACTACAGACATACATCACATCAACAGCTGCCGTCTACACTCACTCGATACTAACACTGAAGATCAGATGGCCAGAATGATAAGAATAAGCAACAATAAAGTCACTCCGGCTGGTAACGAACCAACCAAGAACCTATCGCCCATCAAATATGCAGAAGAAAGTGGAGATGGATTGGACATACACTGAGAAGACCAAGTGGGGACATCATGTTTCAGGCCAGGCCCTCGAGTTGAACCCAAAGGGAAGACGGCGAGTTGGGCGTCCGAGTCAAGCGTGACATGGAGGAGATCATGTGAGGAAGAAATGAAAGCTACTGGGCAGTCTTGGAGCCCGGTTAAAATGACTGCAGAGAATAGAGTGCAATGGAGACGTGCTACTGAAGCCCTGTTTCACTAGGAACCTAAGGGACAAATAGTAATAATAAAGATAATAATAATGTCATTTCTATTCCGTAGTCTTTCCAATGCACTGAAATGCTGAGAAGTCAGGATGCTTATCTGATGAAATCAGAGTTACCGATATCATGAGTGACATCAACAAATTTAGCTTTCAGCCAGCTTTAATTTTCAGATGAAGTTGGAATCAGTGAACTCAATTGATCATAAAGATATTTTAACTGAGCATGAATCGTCAACTTAGAAATTTTTGTATGTGGAACAGAAAAATTAAATCTAAGAGAAATAGCTTCTTTATCGGTAATCAACACCTGAATAGATGACAGATTAGTTATATATTCATCCGAAGTTATCGGAAAATGGTTCACGCACATGACCAGATTGCTCGAAATACATTGCACGAGGTCCCTATTTTTTGATTAATTGTGTGTATTATAGTATACTTGTAGTTGAAAGAGAGAGCCAAAAAAGTTATGAACTGATTCTACTTAGCACTGCTGCTTTTTCATACACTGATGAAATGGATCAAAGAGAGAAGTTACCTGGTATTGTTTCTTGGCATTTTTACCACAAAATGCGGTCATACAGGTCCTTGGCTAGATCACCATACATTTTTGTTTAGATGTCAAATTGCAGAACTAACTCACTAAGGTATAAGTAAAGTTAGGTTTAGAAATTCCATTCCATTCTATTCAATATTCTGCTATCCAAGTACTCAAACAGAACATTACAAAAACATTTAAACTGTTTTAACGCATATGTTAATGTGACTAGACAATCTTCCTCTTTAAGATAGTTAAGGTTTCCTTCCAACGAATTTCACCGCACCAACAATTTGTAATCACTTCATGGTGACATCCATCTATCTGTCATGTACATCACAAGGAAATAAGCCTCGAAAAGCATCGTAATGTCTTCTCGACTGCATTCTAACAGTGGTCCGACACACATTTTATATAAAATCAGGTGTGTTATGACACAAACTGTCACACAAATAGACAAAATCAACGTAGAACCTCACACACAAGTGCATCAATTCAAGTCGCCACAATTCACGGCAGTATACAAAGAACAAGTCTCTAGGAAACAACTCCTACCTGTCAAAGTAGACAAAGTTGTGTGACAGAATAAGCACTTTGAAAACAAAGGCTAGTGCAAATATTCAAACTACAGAAGACATCAAAGAGTGAATACATCTGTGCGACCATCACCAGTTTTCGGCCACTTTCTCAACCACTAATTTCTGTCATCTCGGGGACCTCAGTCAAAATGGTCAGCATCTATCAACACGGCTCAGACCAACAGTCATGGATTTCATCGACTGATGTTGCATCTTAGTCTGACCTCCCTCAACCCTCTTCCAATTTAATCCAATTTCCCCCAACGTGGTAAGTTGAGGTAGAGACAGTGGCTCGGCATGACTAATACATTTTCAAGGGATCTCAGTCATTGATGGTTAAAACAAACATCACTAACAGAGTTGTCTGTCTCGCGCAGTACTTTTCGTCTGACCTTGACATTTATCATAGGGTGATTCAACCAAACCTGTGGTCGAAATCTTCCCTTATGTCTACTGATGTTAACGGTCATGTCTGAGTTGTATAACAGGACAGAACAAACTGTAGCACAGTAAACTCACCCTTGGATACATAATTCGATATCTAGTCGACGCCGAAGATGACACAGGTTGGCAAATGCGAAACGGGTTGTCGGTATCTGAGATAAGATTTCGTCAGCAACTAACAAACTGTGTCAGTATCTGCTAAAAATACACTTTGATAACACCTTTCTTAAACAGATTTAACAGATCTAAATTCAGCAGTAGAGAAAAATCATATTCGTATCCAACGCGTACGTAAAAAAGTTGAAAAGAATGATAAGTTTTAATCAAACATTTTTCCCTTTAATTGTTTTTAACTACTCTAATGTGTCACTATATATCTAGTTTAAAAAATTTTCGTTTCCTACACCGTAGCTATCTTGAAGTTTGCCGATCTTTAGAACCATTTCGAAATAAATACACGATTCCAGGAAACCTTGTTCACTGTTGCCAAAGTATTAGACATCTATTTACTTACTTACTAAAGTGTAATCAAACTGAAGTCACCAAAGAGGATAAAAAGACTCAGGATAGTATGAATAAGAAAACAAATGTAAATTCTTTACAATGACTACCTGAAGCGCCTCAACCTCTCTTTGCTTAACCGAAGCTTTGATTCCAGGTGGCTGATCATTTGAAGTTGGAGCATACCTTCCATCAATTCGGTCAAATTTTCCAAGTAGTCTTCTGTATAAAGGATGTCGATGTAAGTTCACATCATCTAAAGGTATGACACGACGAACAATAGTTCGTTCCTCCGCACGATAGAGGGCAACAATAAGATTTTCAGCTGTCTCACGTACCTTTAATATTAATGACAAAAGTAGGAAATATGATGCAGTCAGTAGGATTCTTTAAGACACTTCTTCTATTCACAAAATAACTAAGAGAGTATTAATTAGAAGCTTTAGGTATGCGCATTATAACACAAAAAAATAGTGACTACCTAGTTCATATATTTTTTAAGGATGAACTTTAAAGAGAACTAAAGTTGTGATAAGAAACTATATCAGGAAAAAAACTCACTTCATTTGATCGATGATCTAAACACTTCGCTGTGAACATAGTTAAAGCGTCTAAAGTGAAACCTCCTTGATTCCCGTGTCCATATTCATTGAAAATAGGATCAACACCTCGAATGGCATATAACTCTGTCACCAATTCAATTCGACTTAACGCCAATCGATCTAAAGTTATAGGAGGAAATGGTCGAACTAATTCACTCCAAAATGTTGTATATTGTTTCATCTACAGTAAGAAGAAGAAGAAGGAAATATTTGACAAAAATGATGCTCCACTTAAAAGTTATATTTATTTCTTGTTGTACAAATACGTCAGCGTAATTTGTAGAAGCTTAGAGGCAACCTTTCATAGATAACAAGACATAAAAAACATTCTGTTTTGGTCAACTTCATAAAACCTATTGGTAGGGTAAACTGCATTATCATTCATAGTCAGCGAAATAAAACTGGCATTCGCATGATACACTTGTGAATCATGAATTTTATCACATCTTGAGCAAGAATAATAACTTGGATAAGTTGTGGCTTACACAGTGAAACCTTCAGAAACAATCTTGTTTTCAATTTTTTTAACACGTTCAGTTAATAGTAAAATATTCTTACGTAGCAATAACAAACAGAAATTAATGATAGATATTCGCTAGCAGTGGAATCCAGGACGCGCGTTTCATCTTATTTATGACTCCCCAGCTGGACGTGTCTGCCTGTCACTGAGTGTGATGTCACTCCCACTAAGACTCGAACCCAGGACCAATAGCTTCAGACACCAGAACGTTATCCACTAGGCTACTGATTCTCAATAATCAAGATTCACAGGCTATAATATGAAAAAACATGAAAATTAGGAAGCCTAACACTTACAGTAAATTTGTAGATAGACACCCAGTAAAAATAAATAATTATAACATAGGGTGCATAAAAAGTAGTCTACTGGCCTTGAAATAAGTCGAAAGTGTTGCCTTTACTGACAATAGGAGTTTAGTAAGCATCATACTTCACTGCATATGTGGTATGGTTGACAAAAATACAAAATTCGGTTCAGTCAACGACCGAAATCTTCAAGTTATAACGCCGAACTATACCTGTAGCACAAACAAGCAGTGGGTATCATGACTCGGTGGATAACACGCTCTGATATTTGAAGCGATGGATGCTGGATTCAATTTTCAGTGAGAAAAACATCAACCACTGGAAAACACACACGTTCAGCTGGTGAGTCCTACAAAACAGGACAAAATGCGCGTCCTATATTCCACTGTTAGCTTTTATTCATCATTAAATAGCAAAGATAATATATATTGAATCCATTTTTCGCTATACTAGTCACACTATACTGATAATGAATTTCATATGGATCATTAAAAATTACCAGATAGGAAATACATTTTTCAGATGTAATGAATGATTTAAAAAGGTCATCTAGGCAACTCGATTTGGAAAGCATAGTTATACTAACGTACCCATGTGCTTTTCAAGCAAAACTGTTTTCTCAACCAAAGCAATGACAACTAACTAGATGTTATCGTTCGAGTATGTTAAATGATACCGTTTGAACTGACTTATTAACACGAACGAAAGATCTCACAGTAATCGCAGATATAGTTGATAAGTTACCGTGACTGCTGACTAACAAATCCAACGTAGAACCTCACACACAAGTACACCGGCTCAAGTTGCCACACTTCACAGTAGTACAGAACAGAACAAGTGGATTAAGAAAGAGTGATATCAAAGAAGATAAAGTAGTGTGAGAAAATCAACAATCTGAAGATAAATAAAGATTAGTGCGAATATTCAAGCTTTAGATGTCAAGGAGTGAATACATTTGCACCATTGTCATCGATTTTCAGCCATGTCACCAGGAGTCAGTCCTCAACCACTTATTCCTTTCGTTTCAAGGACCCTAAACAAGCAATCTACATCTCCCCATACGACTCAGACTAACATTAAGAGACTTCATGGACTGGTACCAGGTTTTGGTTTGTCCACACTGAACCCTCTTCCAACTTCCTCTAGCATGGCACATCAAGGCAGGTGGTGACTCGACATACTCAGCATATGTCCAAGCCACCACAGTAAATGAAGGCCCACAATCTCATCGATCGACTTGGTTATCTTGTTCAACACCTGTTGCTTGACCTCAACTTTGATCACACGGTGAGCCCATCAAACCCAAGCAATGTAACGAAGACATTTATGACCAAACACCTGTAACTGTTTCATATCTTCTAATTTTAACGATGTAAAATTCAGTAACTTGGCGAGGACTTCAATTTTTCTCGACAAAATAGTGAAAAGTGGGATAGATTTTGTCGTCGTTCGCGAAATAATTAGAAAAAATTGTCATTTACATTGGTATCTCTACTCTAAATTAGGACAGATCATGAATTTCTGGAGCTTTTAATGCAGCATACTTCCTTCTCGACACACTTGTGGATGTATACTCTAACAAAACTCACCGCATTTATGATAAAGTAATAAACAATCTTCACTTCAATTTTGAAAAAGTCATCTTAGACGCATTCTGCTATTTTAGATAAGAATATGAGAATGTCATACCAGACAAAACTCGGATTTGCCACAGATTATTAAGAATTGGTTAGTTTTTTAGTGATCTTTATAGTGTTCTTGTTTGACCATTTTTTTTATCTGAAGAATAGTTGAGATTCGTTCCATCTTCCTTAAATCTTTTGAATATATGTGAGAAGACTTACATCATTAAAATATACATACCTAAGTCACTCACTGAATCAATAGATTTTTCTCCTGATATTTATTCGACATCACTGCGGTGAAGTTAATGACAATTAACATAGTCATAAGTGAGTATCTACATGGTTGCTTAAGTTAAGTAAGCATGTTTAAGATACTTAGAATTCGCTGATATAATGATATCAACATCATACAGATAAGCAAAACAATCTCAGTGATATAATTGTTTAGTGATGCACGTAACGATTGTCGGCTTGACTACTTGATTCTCAGGGTATGGATCTAGGGTCATGATCCTGCTTTAGCCACTTTGATGTATTTAGCCGCGTAATATTATAAGACCTCATAAAATAAGTGTGATTCAGCATTGCATTACTATTAAATAGCACTATGATAACACATAACCTCGCCAGGTTAACTAGTTCACTAGTTACTAGCCGGTCCTGAGCCGGGGTAAAGAGAGAAGGTTGAGCATACGGCTAGCAACCCTACCCCGGAAAACCAATCCAATCCTTAAAGAAACTTCAAAACACAAACAAAATATAAAAATAAACTGATTCCTCCCTGGAATCGGAGAGACGAAAGGACGCCGGTTGGTGAAAGCCTTCGGGAAGCCAACTGGCCGATGTGTCTCCACTCTCTCAATGAAAGCGAAAGTAAACGTGGAGACACGGAATGTCTGCGTCATAATTGAACCTAGCAAGGCTGCTCAGATTGTAAAGGAGATGAGAAAGTATCACATTGAAGTGTTTGGAATTTACGAAAGCAAGTGGAATGGAAGTGGACCCTCCAAACTGTCAACTGGAGAGTTAATAATCTACTCCGATACTCTCACCCGAACGACGACCACGAGCACACTGAGTTATGGAGTGGCCATCATGCTGTCCCCAACAGCATCAAAAACTCTCATGTAGTGAGAACTAATCTCCTCCACAATCATAACAGCAAGATACAACGCAAAAGGAAGGAAAGTCACAATCATACAATCCCATCAATACGCACCTACAAATAATGCAGAGCAAGAGAAAAAGGAGGAATTCTACACACAACTGCAATCAACACTCGACAACACCCCACCCCAGTTGCCGACATCAAAATTCTAATAAACGATATAAATGCCAAAATGGGAACAGACAACACAGAAAGAGAATCAATCACAGGTCGAGAAACACTCAGCGAAATGAATGAGAATGGAGAACTCTTTGCAGACTTCTGCCCATTAAACGATTTAGTGATTGGAAGCAGTGTGTACAAACACAAAGATATTCACAAAGCGACATGTACTTCATCAGACATCAGACACATTACACTAAAAACCAGATCGACTTCACCTCAATCCCAAAGTAAGTGGAAATGGAGACGCAGCCAGCCTACTGCACACAAGATCAAGAAGAGGAGCAGATGTAGGTCCACACCACTCACTGTCTAGTGCAAGGAACCTTCCAAATCAAGTTGAAAACCTTCAAGAAAGTTGGTGATAGACCACAGTTCAAGTTCAACACCTGGGAACTGAAAGACGAAGCTACAAAGGAAATCTTCACGTCAGTCATAAAGACAAAATGCGAGATATCGAGGAACATCCTTGAAGAAACCTGTGCAGAAGAACACTGGAAGTCTTTGAAAAAGATGTGGAAAGAAACCTGCATAGCCGTATTAGGAAGGAAGAAAAAAGAAGATAAGGAATGGATCTCGACGGATACCTGGAAGCCGATAGAGGAGAGGAGGATGGCGAAGCAGAAGATAAAACCAGTGCAAGGATGCTCAACGACAAGAGGAACTGAGCACAATGTATAAAACACTGGACAAAGAAGTGAAGGAGAGTGCACGCAAAGACAAAAGACACTTCCACAAAACACTGGCAAGTGAAGCAAAACAGGCTGCCGGCTGGAAAGAGAGACCTGACAACATTGTATCAAATAACCAGGTTGCTATCTGGGAGGAGATCAACGCAGACGAAGCCAATAAAAGATGATGACGGAAATTTAATTACGAAAGAAGAGAAACAAAGGAAACGATGGGCCGACTACTTCAAAAAGCTCTTGAATCGACCACCACCTACACTTCGTCCAGAAATACCACCTGCAGCCGCTGAACTACAAGTGAACACAAATCCTCCAACAAAACTCAAAGTCCTGAACGCCATAAAGCTACTGAAATGTGGGAAAGCAGCAGGACCAGATGGAATACCGCCAGAAGCACTGGAAACAGACGCAGAGACAACAGCCGACATGCTCACACCACTATTGCTGAAGGTCTCGAAGGAAGGGAAGGTACCAGCAGATTGGAAGAAGGGCTACCTTGTCAAACTCCCGGAGAAGGGAGACCTCAGTGTTTGCAAGAGCTGGCGCGGAATCACTCTCCTGTCCACCCCAAGCAAAATATTAAGCCGCATCATCCTGGAAAGGCTAAAGGATGCACTGGATTCAAAACTACGACCGGAACAGGCAGGCTTCAGGGAGTACAAATCATGTGCAGACCAAATTTCAACGCTACACTTCGCATCATCACAGAACAGAGTATAGAATGACAGTCAACTCTACACCTCAACTTTATCGACTTTGAGAAGGCCTTTGACAGCGTCGACCGACAAGTAATTCGGAAACTGCTTCAATACTACAGAATAACACAAACCTTTATCAGCCTCATTCAACAACTATATGAAGACGCCACATGCCAAGTAATTCACAATGGGAAGCTCAGTGATGCTTTTGAAGTCAAGACAAGAGTGAAACAAGGTTGCCTACTATCCCCCATAATATTCCTGATAGTGGTCGACTGGATCATGCAGCAAACAGTGAGGAGCGAGAAGAGGGGGATACACTGGACTGCGGAAAAGAACCTAGAAGATCTGGATTTCGCCGATGACTTGTGTCTGATTTCACATAAACTTGAAGATGTACAGGTAAAAACCAACAAGTTGACAGAAGAGGCTAGGCAGGGCAGCGAAGACGAGACTTCAAGTGAATGTAGAGAAGACAGAGGTGATGAACATGCCCAACCAACACCACCAACAACAGAAACAGCAATCTCCAATCACCATCAACGGGAGAAACTTGAGCAGCATCCTTTCAACTACAGGCGGCACTGACGAGGATGTCAAAGCCAGTCAGGATCGGAAAGACAGCAAGACAGGCCTTCATTAACCTGAGACCAATGTGGAGATTTTCTGCACTCAGCATGTGGAACGACATCCGGATTTTCAACACCAACGTCAAGTCAGTGCTTCTGTATGGTTCAGAGACTTGACGCGTTACGAAAGACATTTCCAACAAACTACAAACATTCATCAACAACTGCCTACGCTGGCTCGTTACTGAAGCTCAGATGGCCAGAAAGAATGAGCAGTAAGGAACTCTGGCAACGAACCAACCAAGAACCTATCGCTCAACGAATATGTAGAAGGAAGTGGAGATGGATTGGGTATACAGTGAGAAGGCCAACTGGGGACATCACGCGCCAGGCCAGTTGCTCGAGTGGGACCCAGATGGGAAGCGACGAATTGGGCGTCCGATGGGAGGGTGATATGGAGGAGATCGTGTGAGGAAGAAATGAAAGCTTCTATGCTATCGTGGAACCAGGTTCAAAAGTTTGCAGAGAAGAGAGTACACTGGAGACGTGCTACTGAAGCCCTATGTCCCATTAGGAACCCAAGGGATAAATAATAATAATAATATATATAAATGATAACACATAACTAATGCAGTTATTTAGCTGCTACAAAAAAAACCTATAACCACAAATAAAACATTTTCCAATGGTTCTCCGACTGATGTCATTCGGAGATGAATACTACCTTGAAATAAGTAAAATCGCTATTCCCCTCAAACTACATTACTGTATAGTGTTCATTAGTGACATGCTTCCAGATTGATATCCAGAAGTTCTTATGAGAAGCCGGAAGTGAAGTGAATACCAACTGAAGACCTTGCCGGATAGTCACGCTATATCGCGAATTGTAAGGAGTTGTAAACTGCGAACCAACGGACTCAGAACGGGTAACGCATATGTCGTGAAACCTGAAGGTCCTCAGTTCCATCCACAGCGGGACTAGGTGTTGGGTACGTACTGCTGAGGAGCCCCTTGCCAGGATGAAACAGGTGTCCAATGGTCCTCCAACTGATACCAGTCCGTGGTGAATAACACCTTAAACTTCATATAAGTTTAACCAAAAACACATGTATGAATAAAGTGAAAAACCATTACTTAAAAAATGAGTATTTTAGGAATAGAAAAAGCGTGAATAACCTGCGGCCACTGAGCAATTTCTAAAATTTTCCTTTTTGCTGTATCTCTAATACGTGATGAAGGATCACCAGTACGTTGGAAAATCACTGGAATCAACTTGTCCATACAGTAATATAAATCAGGTCGTGGAATAGAATATTTGTCAGCAAAATCAACAATTGTTGGTTTGAGAAATTTAGTAGCCAAACGAAATATTGACAAGACCTGAAGAAGAAGAAAATGCGAAACTAGTAAGTCACTCAGTTCTGTATGTATTTTGAGTATATATATTGTTGTTTGTAAGTGTGTACAGGGGACTATATGTAAGTAAAACAAACAGAAGAGCTAACAGAAGTTGGAAATATGGAGCATTGGATCCTGACCCAGTGGCTCAATGGTAACGTGCTGGCCGCGGAACCTGAGGGTCGCGGGTTCGATCCCTGCTGGTGGGGTCGTGGGTGCCCACTGCTGAGGAGTCCCATACTAGGACGAAACAGTGCTCCCAGGTTTCCTTTGTCCCTCCAACTGTTGTCAGTCTACAATGAATAACAACTTGAAACAGAAGATAAGTTGAATAGTGAAATGATTGTACTCTGAATTCACGAAACGAAGCATATAAAACAAATGATGGATTAAAAATGTGTAGCATTAGGACAACAATTACGAAAGAGAAACTATGAATGCCTTCTACATATATACACCTCATGTTTTGTCAACTGAAATGAATGAACTTATGTTATCCACCATGAAAGAGCTACTAACAAGTGATAAAAACCAGAGTGTTTCCCCATGGATACCCACTCTCACTTCTTTTATTTAAGTGCGTTGTAGATGTATTGATGGAGGCAATTCTAGTTGCCTCTGATTTCTCAGTTTGCTTTTAATTACCAACAAACCATCTGCCCAACTACAACATAATTAACAGATAACAATGCAATGTTAGGTGAAGACGCCGATCAAATACAGTCATTTGAACAGCATACGTGAAAATCTGTATTTGCTTGGCATGCACTATTCACCAATTAGATGTAGGATGATGCTGCAGGAGTGACTGATTGATCTGCATGGACTCTTAGTTTAAGAATACTAAGTGAAGGGGTAACCGCTTGCATCATGCATAAAGGATGAGCTCCCTTGGACATCTCAATGTGTCTGAGAATTCACTTGCTCCTGTGGAATAAGACTACTCAATGTTTCCTTCCAAACGCATTTTCGAACATATACCAGCCTATTTCCCCAAAAGAGAGCACCTCGTAGCTCCATTTTAAAACTTTTAATCGATGATGACCACTAGATGAATGAAGAAAATAACTTCATTGTCATCCGTACAGCTAGTGAAAGCCTCGTGAAAGGTGTATACCTGAAACTTCTTCAAACTGTGGAAGCAATGGACAAATAATATTTTGAAGCCTAAACTTTGCATTCAAAAGAAGTCTGTCCAGTTACGCGACTTGGTTTGGGCATGACCTATAACAACATTTTACCTTAAAAATATTTTCTTTCACACTTGCTAACGTTTTCTCAAACATGACATTCTTCCACCCTTAAAATCCTGATTTCTCATTACATTTATCAGTCGCTTCAACCACGTTACATAATTTAACTTATTATTATTATTTGCCCCTTGGGTTCCTGGTAGAACATAGAGTTTCACTAGTATGTCACCATTGCACTCTGTTCTCCCCAGTCTTTCCAACCTGACTCCACGACTGCCTACAAGCTTTCATTTCTTCCTCACACCATCTCCACCATGTCACCCTCGGACGCCCAACTCGTCGTTTCCCTTTTGGCTTCCACTCGAAGCCCTGGCCTATGATGTCTCCAAACGGTCTTCTCAGTGTATGCCCAATTCAATCCATCTCTACTTCCTTCTGCATATTTGTTGGGTGATAGGTGCTTGATTGGTTCGTTGTCAGAGAAAGTTCCTTGTTGCTTATTCTTTCTGGTTATCTGATCTTCAGTATCGACTGAGCGTATACAATTGTGGCCACTTCACTAAGTATTTATGAGTTCATCTGCTCCTGTAGAGCTGGTTACATAGGCTGTACTCAAACAGCTCTACCCATGCGCGCTCGTGAACATGTACCAGCTTGGCTAGGGAAAGGAATGACAAAGTCCACCAACAGTGAAGTCTTCTCGCATCTAGTAGATACTGGACATCCTATCAAGGTAGATCCCTCCTTTTCTGTGATATATCGTATCCCTTCTAAACTCCCCGACAGTGTACAACTATGCATCTTATCCACAGCCAAAACCATAAATATTAATGCAAGAAAACCTGATCTGTATGTTCAAAGAAATATGTACATCAACTTTGTCTACCTTGGTCCACGATAGGGTCATACCTTCACCGTTTGTCATCTTCAACCGTGACGTAACACTTCACATTTCGTTATTCTTTATTTTGTTGTTGTATACACACGATTCTCAACCTATATGAATATAATTTATCGCTACATAATGATTATTTGACCCTTAGTAAACAAACTCATATAGATATTCATGCCCCCAGATAAATAAATCATTATCTCTAGATTTTATCTCCTTATTTTGTAGTAATTCTGCTCATATTGATCTCATTGTACAACAAACACAGTAGATTGATGACTATTCCATATGATACAAATTTACATTCATTTAATTTGATCTCTACTTACCCTTAACACTGTTTCAATATTGAAATAAATCCATCCTACGAAAGACAAAATTAACTGTAGCGAAAATTATCAAGCACAATAAACTTAATGACTAAATGTAAATTACAGTTCTAATATACAAAGTTGATAGATAGACAACATTTTCAGTACCTGATCACCTAATGCTCGACGTAAAAGGAACGTGGTAGATCGGATTTCTGCCTTTGGATCAGGGTTAGATAAATCCGGGAGTGATACGGGAGGAGGAAGCTTTGGTGCAGTTACACGTTGTTCCAGTTCAAGAAGAGCTTTTTCACGAAAAACCCATGATTTGCTATAAGCTTTTGTGACCTGTGGATAGTAAAGTTAAAACGTAAGGCAATAACTGAACACAGAATAAATACGAAACAAAAATGAGTTAAATGATTATCACGTTGACTATCTGAGCCATGGTTTGATGCTGGGTGATGATTGGTAGAGCATAGGGTGAGAAGCTCAGTGATCGCTGGTTCGAACCCAGCCCCGACCTAAATTTTCATTTTACCTACAATCACCACCCAGCATCAATACCAGTCTGCCAAACCGCAGCTATCTCAGATAGTCAAAATGATAATCAGTACGACGCTCCCCTCTCATTCTAATTCAGTTAGATTTTGATAGGGATGAGAAGTCCTAACTAGGCAGTCAGTGTTAATATGACCAAGTGGTAGTACCGGGTTACGAATTCACATGGTAGTCAGGCGAAACCCTTGGTGACTGAAGTGAAGTAAAAATCTAGTCATCATTCGGACCCTGTAAGTCAGTTGCTAGAGCATCGGGCCGGAAACCCGATGGTCACTAGTTCGAATCCAGCCGCGGTCCAAATTTTCATTTCACCTTCAATTATCACCAAGTATGAATTAACTGACTCTACACTAGGTGAAAGTAATCACAGTTTCGAAAGTGTAAGTTTGGGTTGATATATAAATAAAACGCATTTTTGTGAACTTTACCAATTTAAGAGCATCTATTATCGTCCTCAATCTAGAGGAAAGCTGCTGTCAAATTATTTCAGTCAATAAACCCATGTCATGCAAATCGAAATACGATAAATATTTATCAAAAAGATTTCCTCTGGATTTTGGGGCTTTGTGGGGATTTAGAGATTTTTTTCAAGTTGGTACCCATCATGGGTTGACATCAGTTGTAAGGACACTGGAAACTTGGGAGCACTGGATAGCTTTTTCGTCCTATTATGGGACTCTTTAGCAGTGTGCACCAACGACCCCGCAACCTTTAGGTTCCGTGGCCAGTACGAAGTTGTAAATATGGACCATTGAATTCCGACCCAGTGGCTCAATGGTGACGTGCTGGCCACGGAACCTGAAGGTCGCGAAGTCGTGAGTGCGCACTGCTGAAGAGCCTCATACTAGGACGAAACAGTTGTCCAGTGCTCCCAGGTTTCCAAAGTTACTCCAACAGATGTCAGTTCATGATGAATACCAACTTGAAAAATTTCCACTGGGATTCCATCACTAAACAAGTACACTATGAACCAATGACCGAGTAAAAGACACAATGAAGCATAGTACAACCACAATTCAATTCAAATCACAGTACAATGTCACAGCAATTTTTTAATCCTATGAACTAACATGACATCATTTATATGAACTATGATCAATATTTGACCGAATAGTAGTATGGCAACTACCAGGCACTGAGTAAAAGGTTAACATTAGGAGCGCAAACTATGCTGAAAGCAGATTGTGAAAACCTCAGCAGCAGTTAACAAGCTAGAAAACAAATCGACAATGGCGTTACACTCCATTGAAATGGGCCACAAAATTGACTTCAACGGAACCAAGGTTTTACAAAAGGGTTTTGGGTCACACCAAGAAAGATTGACAAGCGAAGTCCAACATGTATAGACGAATCCTGAGAGTTTGAAGGGATGAGATGCAGTAAAGTTAGCTGCCTACTGACAATTACTAATGAGTAAACAGAAAGAGTGACTTTAGCACTTATCTTCATCACCAGTCTCAATTTTGTTATCTCTACAGCAGCCACAACACATAATCTGGATTGACTTGATTCATTGTTATTATTATCTTGAGTAGTATAATGACCATAGGTTCAAGGCCGAATTTACTAAAAAAGGTTTAGTGTGATGACAAATTGTTTTGAACACAAAATGGCGGCCTAAACCTCATTCTTCTCCTGATTATTCTTATCTTCACTTCCATCATTACTATCATTCATTCCGACTCTAATCTGATAAACCAATGAAAAATTCGTTAATACTATTCAGCCCCATATACCAACTGAAATACATACATATCCACCATACATGCCCCATTCCACTTATAAAATTTATACTGGATGATGATTGAAGGTGAAGTAGAGATTTGGAACGCGGCTGGATTCGAACCAGTGACCACCGGGTTCCCGGCTTGGTGGCTGTAGCTCAGTTGGTAGGGCACTGGGCCGGAAACCCAGTGGTCACTGGTTCGAATCCAGCCGCGTTCCAAATCTCTACTTCACCTTTAATCATCACCCAGTATAAATACTAGTCTGTCAAACCACGGCTCAGACAGTCAAAATGATAATTTACAAAATTACTGAGTGATTACAGTGTCACCTATGACCATTTTGTCTTTTACAATCAAGGAGAATAGGAATGATAACACACATTGGGCATATAATGAGACATACTACTTTACAGTGAATGGTTACTTATCATATTTTTGAAACACAATGACTATACGAAGAAGACTGAATAAGGAGATTTAATACACATCTATGGATTCACTTATATGTCCTTAATTTTTGTAATTTTGATTACTTCTTTGAAGAAGCTCAGACCAGACTTCCATGAGAAACACTGGAATTATTTTATTTCAAACATCCTGTGAATTGCTTAAATACAAACTATAACATGATATGATTTGGTTCACCAAAAGACTTTCCAATAGCGACGTTCAAGTTCATTAAAATGAATAAACGTATCACCTAGTTATTGAACTGAATGTTGTTGCTTATATTATCCCGTCGTTGAGTGGGCCGAATCGATCAGTCCCTCTTGTCACATGGGCTCCTGCGCGGATGTCTTGATACTGCTTGTGTTTCAGTTATACATTAACGATGGATAGTTGCTAGCAGCGGAATTCAGGACGCCCGCTTCGTCCTATTTGGGACTCGTCGGCTCGATATACCTGCCTCCCAGTGAGCGATGTTGTTCCCACTCGGTGGTCTAGTTGATAACGCTTTGACATTTGAAGCAATCGGTTCTGAATTCGAGTTTTAGTGAGAACAATATCACTCACTGGGAGGCAGGCATATTTAGCTGACGAGTCCCAAACAGGACGAAACGCGTGTCCTGGATTCCACTGCTAGCTACTATCCATCATTAGTAGTTACTAGATTATTGGTATATTGATAACACACTGGTAATAACGACCAAAATGATAACTTCTCGTGACGAATACCCCAGAAACAATATACATACACATGTGAAAACCAGAGGTAAATCAATTTGATAGATGTCAATAAACTAGCGTTCGAATAAATTTTGCAACAAATGGAACGTATCAACTAGTGAAATCAAGCTCCTATTAGTTGTTGATGAAAGTAACTAACTCTTAACTCAAGATTGTATTTTCAGTATAAGCAAATACTCTATTTTTTTCAAATAGTGATATGCTGCTGTGGTTATTCGACCACAGTAAAAGCGGCCATCAGTGACTGATAAAACCAACAAAGAACCTCGCACACAAGTCAGTCGATTCAAGTTGTCACACTTCACAGTAACACACCATAGAATAGACGGATTGAAAAGAAGTGATATCAAAGAAGATAAAGTAGTGTGAGAGAATTAACAATCTGAAGATAAATAAATGTTAGTGCGAATATTCAAGTTTTAGATGTCAAGGAGTGAATATATCTGCGCCACTGTCATCGACTTTCAGCCATGTCACCAAGAGTCAGTCCTCAACCACTGATTCCTTTCGTTTCGGGGACCCTAACCAAGCAATCTACATCTCCCCATACGACTCAGACCAACAGGAAGAGACTTCGTTGACTGGTGCCATGTTTTGGTCCGTCCATTGTGAACCCTCTTCCAACCTAATCCAGTTCCCCCCAGCACTTCACATCGAAAACAATAATGAGCTTTTCAGGTAAGATTATGATTATGACAAGATTCTTTTTACATAAAAACCCAACTTTTCAGCTACGTAATATGTAATGAAAACATCAACTGATGAAAAAACACCTTGGGGAACGAAAAGCATGATTTTATAAAGAATACTAGGAAAATCATCGAATCACATGCAACTTTCACAAAAACTAGTTTTCCGATCCAGCAGTGATAGGCGACTATTTTATCAAAAAGATAATTTTGTAAAGAAACACCTGTCAGCACCCTGATAAAAAGACAGGCCAATATTGAACTACAGCTCATATACCTCTTAGTTATTCATGTTAACTAAGTAGTTACTTCTTACACTACGTGTCAGTAATAGAAATGAATGTGAATTCTGTGAAATCGTACAACTTAACAATCAATTATAGACCATAATGACCTCATCGTTTCTCATTTCTATGCTTTTGGTGGTAATTACCAAGGTAATTATGGAAAACAAAAGCAACACACCCAACAAAATCATTTTAGACATGCGATCCTATCTGATTAACCTACATTCGGTCTATTCTCTTAACAAAATTAGAATGTGAATTAAGCAAGTAAAACAATTTCGAAACACTATATATATATATATATATATATATATATATATATATATATATCCATAAAAAGTGGTTGTTCTTACAAGATTAATTCCAACAACATCAATGGCTACAACAGCTTGACGTCGATTGGTTTCACTCATTGGTTCAGGAAGATCAATAACACCAGTTGGTAAAGTTTCGCCATTTTCAAGCATACGTTCATAAGATGCTTGTTCCAAGTACTTCATAGTATGCTCATCGTCATAAGAATCGATATCCCTATGATCATGTTCAATTGCGTTGACAAGTACATGTTCAGAATGTTGTAAATCATCACAAACATCATGATGACCTGGGACTGAAAAATCTAATGTATATTGTTCTTCATCGATTGCACGTAGTGCTGCACTGTTATCTCTAACTTTGCTTTTAAGAGCTGGTAAAGGACGTTCATCAGGATCAATTAAAGGATGTGCCCGACGAAATGGGAAGTAATCAGTCGTTTGATTATTATTATTTTTATTGTTAGTATTATATGATTCATCGCTACGCCAATTTCCATTTGGGTCATCTGCTGTTAGCAGACTCTGAAAACGTATTGGTGGCATACGATTCACTAAAAATGAAAGAACGCAATATTTCATGAAATATTCTACGGAATTACAGGTAAGAAACATTTGAATTGATATCCTTCTATGGGTGTTGAGAAAAATGGGGGTGCGGATTTATAATACGAGTTTTCAAAAGAATAATAAAAGTAAAACAATGAAACTGTGTAATACCAACATCTTTTGGATCTTCACTGATAATATGCATAAAATTAGAAAAAAATGAACCCATTTCTAATTTTCATTTAAACTGGATCAGTATGTCATCGGTACTATGCTTTAGTTCCTTATAAGTTAAACTGATTTGCTTTGCCAAGCCTTCAGTAATTTACAGCAAACGCTTCCTGATACCCTTCGGAAGACTACATTGTACTTTGCGGATTACTATAAATGAATTTTCTGAAACTATTTCCCACTGTCAACTAAATGCTGTAATATGGAGCTGAAGATCGATTTGGACTGAACTTTACGGGGTCATGTAGGAAGATATTGGTGTGGATGTTGAACAATCTATCTCTGTGTACAGCCTACGTACCTAACTCCACAAGAGCAAATGAACTGATATATGCACACATATGCAAGTGTCTAGGAGTGGCAGTTTATCTTGCGTAGAGGTGTTTACCACTGGGCAACTAGTATGGGTGATTTGCAGAGTGGTTGTATAGAATGCGATTATGCAACGTCTGTGAATAATATCACCGAAAACAAATTTTGCTGAAGTTTTTCAAATATAACTAATTTCCCCAGTAATCCTAATATGCTTTCTAAATGCATAAAAAACAAGCACAAAACCTTGATAATATTGTTTAGACCAAAAGTATTGCACCATCTATCTTAGTGTTATTCTAAACCACAGCTGCTACCTTGGTATGGTGGTCAAGCTTGCCTATCAAAAAGATAGACCTAAGTTATACTGGTTGGAACTCTTTTTTGAGGTGTTCCCTTCTTTAATGGCTGAATTTAATTTCAACTTTATAATTCTCTAATCTAAACACTATAAAGTAATGAGATTCTAGCACGATGTTGCACTGCTAATTGTACATTGATCGGTCACTGAAGCGTAAACAACTTCATGTCTATTTCTAAGTGCTTATCGGATTATATCGATCTTTTTGCAATTTGGCAACTGGACTGAGCAGCTCAGAGTCATCATGCACCTTGATAGATGTTAGCTAAATGAAGGCAATCAGCAGGAACCCCTGGACCTATGTTCCGTGCTTTTTGGCACTCGTCAGCAAGGCGTATCTGCAACCTCGTCGGAACTGACGTCCCGTCTAGGATTCAAACCCGCGTCACCCTAACCCACGATCCTGCGCTCCCTAGTCTGGTGGCCACATTTCAAAATGATTGATAGACTCTGATAAGCACTTTGAACTAGATAGCATGAAATTAGTTACCAGCCAGTGACCCAATCAATATATCCAATCCAATCCTACAGGAGGTCAGTCACGACCCAAATAGCTCAGTGATAACTTCTCTGGCTGCAGCACTGAGCGACACCGATTCGAATCTCAGGAGGAATATCAGTTCTAGATACGTATTGCTGACCAGTGCCAAAAAGCAAGCAACCTTGATCCAGGACTTCCTGTCGATTGCCTCCATCTAACACCGCTGACTATATTGAGCAGGACAGCAGTAAGATGTTTCCCGAACATGACTGATATTTTAACCTAACGCTACCGTTCTTATATCAAAAGGAGGAATCAGAATAGATCAAATCTAAAACTAGCAGACTCCCTGCCCCACCGCATTTATTCGCAGAGCTAAGGATTTCCTGTCTACCGTCACGACCTCAGATTAATTAAGTCATCCTTACTAATTCTTTTTCTTTTTCAAGTACCTCAAAGAAAGTACATTTCCATGATCTGGGGAGCTAGGAAGCGTCAACCATATTCACGCATCTATCAGAGCTCGACTTCCTTCTGATAAGCATCAACCTTCCTCCTTGTTGAATTCTAAATTCTCCCGTCTTTCTGATGATAACTCTACACCACTGACGATTACTTCTAACTCTACAGTATGCAACAATGAATCAAGTTTACGATATAATGTATTCGGTCTTTTGAAACCATTCTGCAAACAGCATTTCACTACTTTTAATGCCCCACTCCTTCGTAAAATAAGAAGTTAGACCCCACTGACCGAAACTCACATCCTTGACAACAGATAAATGTTATGTTTGTCCTACAAACGTAGATCCAAGGGTGATCATTAAGACAAAGTGTACTGTTTGACTGAATCTCAGTTGACAGTCGTCTGTGCAGTACACAGTAAGAATTTAAAACGATACTGGAATACACCAATGGCTTTTTTTAATCTCTGCTTACATGCCCACTGACTGCATCTCAGATTAACTGATGTCCATAGGTGGTCCTCATGGTAGACAACTTCAATACATAGGTAGGAAGGTTAAGCAAGCTATAAAGGGACTTATTTGGCACGCTTGGGATCCTAATCGGAAGAACAGGTAAGGCTCAAACAACCAAACATTTCTAACTAACACAAGTTCCAGATATAGAAAAAGACCTTGTCTGACATTGTCTACCAACCTCACCCCAACAGTGAATATACGTGTGCCGCATTGCTATCAATCATCGCTAGAAAAGGTTGATGGAAGGTTGTAGCTCCTTCCAGAGAACGTGCCCAGACAGTAATCATGCAGTAGTTTGAGCAGGCGACTGCAAATGAGTAGGAATAGTACAAGTTAAAAACCATTCCGAGTGGGCCTCAATGATGAGGATACTAAAGCTGTAAAGATATAAACTGATTAGACAGTTATCAGGAAGCGTAAATGTTAACTATCCTGACAAAACCTCATGCTATTCCTAATCTTCTGGAAAAAAGGGATGAAAAATAAAGATGACACTTTCTGAGGGTTAGAGAAAAACTTTTCATACTGTCCAATCATCAAACCAGATAACAGTTACCCAAAAGAAATAAAAGTAGTAATGACAGACTGTCTGGCAACAAAACTTAAGGGAAATTCCAACAAGGCTTTCTTTCTCATCAGACAGTTGATCAAATGAATAATCGGCAAACAAGTAACCTATAACTATTGTAACTGGTGGGCAATTTTTTAAACACAACTAACACAGAAAATGTTGGTAAGTGAAGGCAACTTCAAAAGTTTTAACCGAGCTAATACAACACTATATTATTGATGTCAACAACCAAACCACAAAAAAGTACGCTTCATATGATATGACTTCTCTGTTCAACAGTACAACTCTCCTTGAGATAACAGACATCATTTGCCAATAAAGATATCCCATTGCCAAAAGCAGAAATGAACTGTCTCCTGTTTTCGTACACTAAAGATATTTAATCCCAGTTCACTGGCACCACATATAAGCAAGTTGACGATGTGTCTATGGGACGTCTTCTATGACCAGGAATGATAGACATCACATTTTTACATTTAGAAAACATCACTCTCAAACTTGCAATAGATAAAACCATGTTTCATTCGAGAGGTGTTGACAATACCTTTATTATCCATATAAACGTTGAACAAGTAAGGAAGCTGTCTTAAAGTTTCAACAATGTGCATCATACTACGTTTACGATAGAATGTGGAGAGAAGCAGTAGCCTAATTTTCTTAACTTATGTTTGCGACATAATGAAGACGATACGATAGAGAGGAGTATTCATCTCAAAAGCATAAGGAGCGGTCAGTACTTAAACTATAACAGCTTCTGCCCAGTGAGGACATTATACCAGAGGGCAGGGAGATTATATTCCCAATAAAAAAAATGCAGGAGGAATGTCGACTTCATTTTTGTCTCTTTATTAGAAATTCCACACAGTGGAATTACAATCTACCACAGTGCTCTGGCTTTACTTATATACCAAGAATTTCAAACAATTGAACACAACAATGGTTATCCGATGAAGTTCGTGCAGAAGTACTACAAAGGTAAGAAGAGAGGGAAGTATATTATTATTGTTGGAAAGAAACCAGTGTTTCTTAATTTGATTTCAAAGATGATGTTGAGACAAGAATCAATAGGTGCATTAGGAGTGTAATGACCAGGACCTACCCAGCTGTGAGACTTGTCCCACTGTATTAAACAACATGTGCGATTACACAATCCAAATTAGACAAAGTTTCAACTTCTGTTAACGCCAACTGTATTTATCAATTCACGTGTAAATGCAGTAGCAAGTACGTAGGAAGAACAGAGAGGCAGTTGGTTGCCTACCAGGATCGCCTAGCATATGCCAAGGAGCCTACGTCTCAGAGATCCATTCCTTGTTCAACAGTCCAATAACTCGTCACTTATATGATACGCGATAAAATCCTTCATAGTAGTCAACAGACAAAAGACCTCGCAACTACTTCGAATTGCCGAGGTCGTCACTATCCGACAAGTTCAACCGGAACTGTGTGTTCAAAAGGAGACAGCTACCAACTGGTTATAGCCCCGCTAATTAGTGACTTTTTACCCTCTCTTCTGTGCCAAAATATTTCTAACATATTTATTTAGTGCTTATTCATATCCATATCAATATTTAATAGCGTCTCATTATTACTGTATCTGTTATGACTATGGTAGTTTTGTTTCAACCATTTATCATCTTGTTAACATAATATTTTCCCATGATTACCCAACCCCTTCTACTCACTTCCAATCTTATCTCACTCATTCGTGAACATTACTCAACTTGCTTTATGTAGTTTGACCGAATTTATAACTTGAACTTCCTTTGTGTCCTGAATTATAGTGTCTTCCAGATCTTTAGAACATAAATCAGTATCTTAAAAACGCTTCATATAAAATGTGTTAATATTTGATAAAGCGATTATTTACTTATGCATCTGAATAAAATCCTATGAAATACAAATGACGTCACCTTATCCTGCAAACAGTGTTCCGTTGTATTATTCAAGTTAATAAAGGGGATTAAAGGCTAGATATCTGTCAAAAGCATCGATTAACAACAGTGTATTACATGTGAAGGCATTCAAGTATAACTGATAAGTACAAATCATTTATGTAATAAAATACACTTACTCTTGTTTCGTTCATTAATCTAAAAATAATAAGATAGTATAGTTAAATTAAATATAACACAACATGAAAATAATACACACATCAGTTTATACCATCAAAAACTTACTGTATCATTAAATGAACTCTCAATTCGACCAAAACTTTGTTGATTTTCTGCTACATTAGTGGACAATAATCTAACTAAATCAATATCTCTATACAAATTGGTACGAATTTCACTCATTTCATTCTTTTTCAAGTTAGCTTCTTCATAGTTCTCTTTTTCGACGGCTTGTTGTTTTTCAAGTGCTAGTCTACCAAGACGTTCACCAACCTAAAATTATATTTTAAAACATGATTTGTGCGTAAGATATAATTTGGTAATGTGTGTGAAACTTCACATGTATATGGACAGGGGAGGGAATATTGGAATGACCACTGCATATGGTCACACAGATGTATGAAACCAAAATAAAGCAACATAAAAAGCGGCTAGACCTTGAAAAGTAAATAAAACAAGTGCATGGTTGTGGTTGATGGACTAATTTGAAGGCTGGTGTAATGTGAAGCCCTCAAAGATTGTAAAGCATTGAGTAGCTCTTTCACTTTAACCGGTAACCCCTAACCACCAGATATAAATGCGGTGCTTCTACACCTCTAGACAGACAGTACCTCCAAGCCACGGGAGAAGTATATAATGTACATCCATTACTTGCTTCAGTTAATTCATGAGAGAGTCCATGTTAGGTGGTTAGAGACAATCGACAGCAAACCTTGAAGTTGTTAAATGCTTGTGAGCACGCTCAAACAAGGTACATCTGCAGCCTTGAGGGAACTGACACATTCTTAGAGACTCAAACATACTACATCGAGTGCAACAGACAGAAACTTCACTACTGAGCTGTTCGGGAAAGAAATAATCTACTACAGGGTTGGATTAAATACACTAACTGGACCCTGGAAGGTAAACAATATCATGTTATCTAGTGCTGACTAAATTCTATCCACAAATTTGTTTTTGACCAGTCTTCAACAACTCTGACAGTTACCAGCTCTTACCCTCGACTTACTGATGTCTTAAAGTTATGAACTTGATCAGAAAAAAAGATAGCGTGTTATTACTGCACTAAAGAAAAAAACAGATGCATAGTTTACTGCTCTCTTAATAGTCCTTTTAAGTGTTTGTTTTTCACGATGAGAACAGGTCCGAAAATCAAACATGTTTATATAGGCAGAATTATGATTAAAACAACATCCGTAGGAACCTATTCTAGTAAATCAGTCCATGAGGCACCATTTTGTTCTTAGATTACTAATGAAGCTGACAAAGTAGCTTAGACAACGAAAAGACTTACATAAACTTTTGTTTATTGTTTGGTATAATACACTGATTGAACGCGTGTAATTCTCCACAAATGGATAACATTTTATAAATTATCCCCTGGACCAACTAAACTTATGGTTTTACTTTATTTTTCTCACTGGTAGCCTTTTCGCTGACTTGCAAACGTCGCGGCTAGTTCAACCTAGCTACATCCACTTGGCAAAGTATGTTGTTTCCATGCAAACAATAGCATAACGATAATAGCTATTATGAAAAAATAAGGATCTAAATATACATGGCTTAGGAAAGAAACAATAACATGATAAAATTTCTTGTGGAAACAAATAAAAATAACGCAGCCAAAAGATGCTACTTGTAGGAAATTCCACTTGAAATTATAGTTCACATCTGAGATCAAAAAATATGTTACAGAAACTATAAAAATTGGAAAGATGCACCGTATATTATTGCATATACGACCTCATAAAAACAAAAATCTTAGTCACATTTTTTACAAACTAGATATCAAGTAGTCAATATCCCTTTAAGCTGCACTAAAACCATATTCAGGAGAATTCTTCAACATTTTTAGCTACATAACGTTTAGTTCAAGTCTGCTTTTAACTAACCTGTTGTAGTTGAGCTATGGCATCCCTCATACTTTGTGCTTGATCAAAACGTTCAGCTGGAAAACGAAGCGAAAACAAAAAATCCATCATACGATAAATTGTTTCTAAACTTTCACACAGACAGAACAACAAAAAAAGAAAATGCTTCACTAATTATGCGAAACCTTTGCGGATAAATTATAATCGTGTTTCCTTTTTCTATGATATACCTTCTATGCATGATTCAGACACTAATTCAATACTCAAAGAGTATTGTGTTAGAACAGTCAACCAGTCAATGACAAAATGCCACCTGGTTCAAGTTGTCATAACTCAGATTAGCACGTTCAGACAGAATGCAGCAAGACAAGAAAATCAACAGGAAGGAAATGGCATCATAAAAAGTAGAAGAAAGGCGTAGGAGTAGAAGAAGAGGGGATAAAAGCAAATGACAAAATGTGATATTACATTCAGGATGAAGATAAGATGTGGATGCATTTCTGCAAGGGAGATCGATTTTGAACCATACATAAGCGAGAATGTACAACCATCAGTTTTGGACTTCTTGTGAACCTCAACCTGGAAGCCTACACCTCCTTACAGGGCTCCTATTAACAGTCACAGACTTCATGGATTGACGCGCAAGCTGTAACAGATTATATTCAAACACTTCCAATTTCACGATGCGTAGAGCTACTACTACTTCGCTAAAATCATGATCAACCACCAACTGAACTACTTTACATTCCAAGTGGCATAGTGACTGAAATATCTAGATGATCGTTGTACTTTATTTCGTTTTTCTCTTGATATATATATATATATATATATATATATATATATATATATATATATATTTCAAACAGTCCAAATAGAGAGAACCAATTGAAAACCCTTCTGGCGTGCTCTTAAATTCACCAAATACTTCATACCAGTAGATCAATGTAACAAAAAAAAGGTACACTACAGCACTCATTAAAAGTTGGCTCATTGAGACACTAGCTCTATAGAATTGCGTTACAATTTCCTGTGGACAGACAAAATCAGTTGGAATAGTATCATGACAAATCAGATATTAGCAGTCCCTTATAAAGCGTCATGGAGAAAAGACAATTCGCGTGTTAACGAGAGGCATATACAACTGACAATTGATTACGTCATAACAACCACACCCTACGGCACTGATCGCTAATCATAAAATGAAATCTCGGGTAAAAATAAATATCTCTGAAAACACCATTCATTTGGGGAAATGTCGTAGATAAAATTGGATAAGGAAACAACCAGTTAACCACTGCATTAGCAATAAAGATTCTCGAAAAGTGGGATGAAACGCCACCTTGTGTACACCCATGTAAAAAGCGGCGAGAGACACATCTTGTGTGAGGGCTGCTGATACTACGTAGCTGTAAAAACCTAGATAGTTAAGGCCGGGTTCGAGCCCCAATCCACTGGTTGACAGTCACCTCTCTAAACCACCGAGATGTAGAATAAAAACCAAGTAAACAAAAGTTAGGATTATGATGAAAGATAGTGTACTATTACTCAATTCATTAGTAGGAACCCATTAGCTGAATAGTAAAGGATAAATAGGAACAGCGGATAGTTACAACTTAACAGGTTACTCCTCATACGTCAAAGTTGTACAAACATTGATTTTACAGACGACATAATGAGAAGACGAAGATTGTTTAAAATATTTGACATATGCACGTTCTACATTATCTTCAAAATAATTTTCATGTCTTCGCAGAACTGTTTAGATTTATTAAGGTAATACATAGTTCACGTTCTTGGTATTACCATTCCATAGACATATTCCTTGGCTGTTTACACGATAATTACTAATATAAATTTTGCTGTAAAAGGTTTATTCATCTTTTAACTTTGTGTTAGTTGGATAGTAGAGATTTACTGGGTTTGCAGTTTCATGATTCACTCATCTAAGTGTATAAATCAATATTTGCTGTTAACATAACACAAAATGTTGACGTTATTCTTGGCTTTTGCTTAGTTGGGGGCGGAAATAAGAAAATCAGTAACCTATTAACCATACGCAGTGAAGCGAAAAATGATTTGTCGTTAAAGAGTTCATCCAATCAAAACTAATGAGAACCGGACTGCAACCATTAAAACTTATATTTAGTTAGAAAGTTAGAAACAAAATTTAGAAAAATATACAGGCTATGTTTAAGAGTGTTGTAGCGCCAGATAATCCGCCAAAATCAATAGCCCAGGGTTCGACGAGATTAAACACTAATGTTGACTTCCACAGTTTTAACAAACTAACTAGGCTGAAAGTACACGGTCAGGAATCCACGCCATATGGCAAATTGTCGCACTAAGTTGCGTTGCGTTGCTTGTACGCGGTTCTCTATGCAGTTTGTCGGAAGGCATAGGTATTTGAGCACGGTTTATCATATATACTACTCCCACCTGGCTACCCTATTGTTTTTCCTTCGTATTGCACCCGTGGGTACATTACAAGTACGAATATTCATTGATTGGCATCTGCCTCTGTCATTTTCGCGCAGGAGCAATTCTCAAAGTACCAATTATAATAGAAACCTTAGTTATTAATCTTCAGTTTTATAACATTTCTCTGATTTGATTTCATTTCTTTATATTTCAACATTATATGAAATCTCTGCAGTTTACGAACTGATTAAAATAACAGAAAACAAACAATACATACCCATAACAGCAATACGCTTTTGTTTTTCTAATCTCCTTATTATATTAGCAACTTCAGGGTCCTGATACATATCAAACGCTAAGTCTTCTGTGGGAGGTATATAATCTGTGCTAGTAAAGCAGAAATGAACAGTCAATAAAAATTTGTCACAATAACTGCGTACAAACACTAAGATAAAAAAGATCACGTAATTATTAAAATAAATAAAGAGATCACATTTTTGACTACAGCAAAAACGTTAAACTGAACAAGTTATTTGAAAAGTAAAGTGATAATCACCGTCACCTTCACAGCATAGGTCGTGTCTTGGCGTCCTCACGTTTGTAGCCTGGGAGTCAGATGTAGAGTTTTAAGCAGAAGTGGTGAGTCGGTCGAAGATATTGTGACTCGGGTGGCTGGGACATGCGTAATGCATGCCAAGTCACCTCATGACTCGTCGTACAATGCGAGATGAGGTAAGTTAAAGCTACGAAAAGTTAGACGCGCCTAGAGTAAAATTCGCATCAGTCTCTAATTGATATGACCAGAGTAGGGGAAAAGAAACTTTATGAAATCCCCTATGGTTTTCTACACTGATGATGTAAAACTCTGGCGGGAAACTAGGAATGATGAGGATATACGTGCACTTCAAGCAGACCTGAACAGCTTGTTTACCTGATCAGAGAAGTGGCTGCTGCCTATCAATGCAAGTAAATGTGTGAGCATGCACTTGGAGCACACACCGTAACATCTACGATATTGATGGAACTTCTTTACCATCATTACTGACCCACAATGGCCTAGGAGTTACGGTGAGTTATGACTTGAAAACCACGGCTCACTGTCGGTTGGTAGTAGCTCGGAGTTTTAAGACTCTCTTGGCATTACGTAGAACGTTTACGAAAATAAGTGGTGACATATTCACCATCTTATACACATCCTTTGTTAGATCTAAATTAGAAAACTGTACGCAGGAGGCTAATTCTTGTCCGAAAGGTGACGCAGACCTTCTAGAAAGAGTTCAGAGGGCAGCCACTCGTATGATCCCTGCAATGGCTGGCCTCACCTATGAAGACCGACTTGAGGAGCTGAACCTCTTCACTTTTTCCTATCGCAGACAGAAGGGAGACCCAATCATTCTACACAGAATTCTAAGAAATGACTTCAAACCTGATCTATCTCTTTTCCTTCCCACTAGGTCGGAACACCTCAGAGGACATAGTGGGAAACTATAAAAACAAAGAACGAACATAGTCTCCTCAGAGTACTGGTTCTCGCGTCGAGTAATCAACGCCTGGAACCGACTACCAGAAGAAGTGGTGTCCGCACCATCAATTGACCCGTTGAAAAGGGAATTGGACAAGCACAGAAATCTACTGGGAGAGGATTAATATAAGCTCCTAGCCTCCTATCCCCAAACAACAAATCTGAATCTGGTTGGGATCAGTGCGACGACAGAAACCGGTGGTTTGAGACTTTAGACGATATGGCTTAGAACCTATTGCAGTGCCACAGATGTATCTACATATTATTTTTGTCTTAGTTATCATACTGAATTTCATTAATTTCACTTCTCTTTGTTCTGTGTTCACTTCTTATCACTTTTGACTACGTTCTCCTTAGTCCTTCAACCTCTGTATTAGTATATTCTTGCTTCATGTGCTGATGACGTGTGGCAACTTAAATCATTTCGCAGTAATTCCAGGCTCCATGTTGACTGACTAACTGACGAACTAGATAATTGTGTAAAGAATTTGAATCATAATTTGTCCATGGATGCTAATATTTTCTGTCGCATTCAGTTAACTCTGAATGGAGAAGAGACATTATCTTAAAATACTTAAAGGCAGTAGCGTATTTACCTTCATTTATACATTTACAAATTACCTTAGAAAAAGATAGTCGATGCAAAAATGAGTCACTCAAAGGGACCCGAACACAAAAATAGCTAGGATAATCGTAAGTTTCACTTCAGAACACTGGTTATTGTAGGTTGAAATTTTAAAAACCTATTTAAGGAAGATGACTGGAATAGGACATAAGAGATTAGCTAACCCTATAAGTTGTGATATATATCCATCTGATTGCCTACTGTTAGCGGAAAGCGTAGTGGAAAATGTTGAAGTAAATCCTCATATTGTGTTAGTTTTGTTCACTGAGGGTATATTCAATACTATATCATACAAGACCCGAGAAATGACCATCATCATGCCCTATGTATATGAAATGAAGAAGAGATCACATCTAAACAAAATAAAGAGGGGTACAAAATCAGTACAAAGAGATATGCGTTCTTTCGTAAGAAGGCAAACCAATCTAAAATATAAACACTGTGTTCTAGTGTAAAATTTTATGAATTTTTTTCATAAGCGTTTGAGCTAAATAAAAAAGTCAGTTTTCTCTCGCTAGAATGAGTTCAATATCACTGATAAGTAGCCACTTACTTATGAACAACTGGAGGAAAGTCTTCAGGATCAGAGAGTGGGTTCCTGTTGATGAAATCACCAATTATATTGATAGCAACAATTCCAACCTGAATAATAAATATAAGTGATTTTTCAGCAATACCTGACTATATAGATTTAAACTATTTGAATGGTTTTTATGCAGAAATAGTTGAATGTAAGATCCAGATGCATCAAGATGTACTGACTTTAGTTCCCTAGCTTTAAACTCTGTTGCCTGATTGTCGGAAAGGGCCACATATCTGAAATTTCGTCAAAAACCTAAAATGAAGTAACTCACCCTAGCCTACTAAAATTGGCGTTTTTGAAGTGCTTGATTTCATCATCTGGTGTATCTCCCACAAAAAACTCGATCTTCGAGGCTGAAATACAAATTAAAAATGGCTTCATGGGCAGACCTATCAAGTATTGATGACATAGTACTTGTATTTTTCGAAAATTGGCCCTTCCTTCTAGTGCCAAGATCAGCTGTTGTGGGTATGCACAAAATCTAGTTGAAACCCATCCTTTAGTTGCTGGGTGGTGATGGTTTAGCTCTGTAGCAGGAAAATTTTCATCTTGACTAGACACATATACTACACGAAAAGGTAGTTTTTGTGGCATCTTCCGATAACCTCCTGCACCCAAAAACAAACAGTGCGCGAACACCCTCAACTCTCATTGGAGAAACAGTTTACATAACCTGAGCAACTAGGACCAGCGACTCAAACAAACAAACAAGCAGATACATAGAAAGGTTTTAGTGAGTGAAAATATCTCAAGTGATAGATCGGTGAAACTGAATATAAATCCCTATGTCCTCTACAGATTTCTTGTCTATGTGCACAAACTTAGTGACATCTATATATCTAACCACTCCTGTGGAGGTAGTTACATCGATAGAGTGACTCAGCAAGCCAACCATCCCTTTACTGAGTTTGGTTAAACAAGGAAACGGAGAAATCAACCAAAAGTCCAATGCTCGTCCATCTAGTAGGTACTGAGCATAAGACTGAAAATCTTAGCATTTACTATTATTTACAAAGTCCCATAACAATAGTCGAAGTTTGTGCGCCCTAGATTGCTAAGCTTAGCAGGAGCCGTGACAATTATAACTTTCGAACCTACTTTATGTATTCAGAAGATCTTTGTTCTTTCTATTTCTCTCCCATGACCACCTTCGACCCAGATAAAATTAACACTACATCCCTTCCCCGGCCAACCTGATAAATGTAAATGTTATCTCTATTGGCACTCTTATAACATTCATTTTCTTTTTCACCCTTCGTTACATAATTGATCAAAAGCTTTAGCACTTTTCATCTAATCACTATGCGACAGTAATCCTGTCCCCCTTCTTCCCTGCACACATACAATTCAATCACACACCTGCAGGGACTGGCTACCGAGAATATATAAACTTCCTGAGATTTTTTTGTTCTAACCACTTTTACTGTTATCTGCCAATTCATATGCCCGAACTAATAAAACCACTTTGGTATCAGATGACTATGCTGTATAATTTGTAAATGTAAAGCCTGACAAGAATTTACCGAAAATGCTCTCTCTTCTAACAGGCGTCCACACATCCAGTAGGCAACACACTTTACAAACTAGTGTCAGGCAACCGATCCCATTCTGCTCGTCTCTTATGGATTAGTTACAGGTCACTAATGGATTCCGATGTAGTATGTCTACCCACCTGCTGGTTGTAGCTCCGTACAGCACGATGGAAGTACCACAAACTTTCATCAACCTCATTCAACAGCTATATGCTGAGCTAAATGACGGGTAATTCACAATGGAAACCTTAGTGACACCTTTGAAGTGAAGTGAAGACAGGAGTAAGTCAAGGTTGCTGCCCACTATCACCCATGATCTTCTTGACTGTGGTGGACTGGATTACCCAACACACTGTAAAGAGCAGGAAGAGGGCATTCACTGCACCGATGATTTGGATTTCGCGGATCATGATTTATGTCTAACGGCCCGCAAACTCGAAGATTTACAGACAAAAACCAACAAGTTGACGGAAAGGATAGTGAAGACGGGACTTTGAGTGAGTGTAGAGAAGACAGATTCGGTAAAGATACCCAACAAACAACAGTAACAAGCTCCAATCACCATCAACGGGAGAAACCTAAAGAAAGTAGTCTCTTAAACCTACCTAGGTTGGGTAGCTTCGTTTCAACTACAGGTGACACAAATGACGACGTCAAAGCCAGTCAGGATAGGAAAGACAGCAAGACAGGCCTTCATTATTCCAAAAATAGTGTGGAGATCTACTGTACTCAGCATAAAGAACAAGACCCGGATTTTGAACACCAATTCAGTCAAGTCAGTGCTTCTGTATGGTTCAGAAACTTGGCGCGTCACGAAAAGCATTTCCAACAAACTGCAGACATTCATCAATAGCTGCCTATGCTCGATTCGGAAGATCAAATCAGAAGACTAGAAAGAATTAGCAACAAGGAACTCACTCTGGCTGGTAACGAACCAACCAAGAACCTATCGTTCAGCAAGCATGCAGAAGAAAGTGGAGGTGGAATGGATTTGGGGTACGCTGAGAAGACCGAGTGAGGACATCATACGCCAGGTCGTCGAGTGGAACCTGTATGGGAAACGACGAGCTGGCCGTTGGAGTCGAGTGTGGCATGGAGGAGATCGTGTGAGAAGGAAATGGAAGCTTCTGGGCAGTCGTGGAGCCAGGTTGAGAAGACTGTAGAGAAGAGAGTGCAGTGGAGACGTGCCACTGAAGCTTTGCTCCACCAGGAGCCAGAAGGACAAATAGTAATCATAAAATTGGCCCGGTGGGAGATTGGGTGTTGATTCAGTTCGTAGACAATGGGTGATTTTTGCGAGGATTGTGGAGCAGATGTGTTGCCTAAGTTTGATACCACCAGCTAGTTGTTCGGGCCGCTGTTGACGGAAGACAAAAATGGTGAGCAGGTGTTCATCGAAAACGGCGAGAAGTAAGAAAAAAGAAGTTGAAGAGAAGTAGAACTCGAGTAAACGAGAGACCTAGGTAGATCAAGGGGAGGCAAAAGCGACTGGAAGTTTTCAATAAATGGAGTTAAAACATAGAATCAGGGGGAATTGTGAGCAGGTAAGATTTCAGGATGGATTATGAGAATGAAAATAGTGATGTTATTATGAGGAACGGGGTAACTGTAAGAAACGCCTGACAGTGAGACATAAAATTAAGTCAGGTTCTCGATGGTAGTGGTGGTACAAGAAATTTGGTGTGAAGTTAGCTGTGCTTGATCGTGTGGAACTATTTGGTTGCATCCACCCAACCCGTATCCTAGCTGGATGAGCGCAAGGCATGTAGCACTGTGCAGCTAACCAACCTGCTCTTGAAGCTGTTGACGATGGAGCAGTAGCAATCTCGACAAGCAATGCACTCCAGGAGCTGCAAACCTCGCAGGGCGAATACATGTAAACTTACAAGGGTTTTCGCCGTCTGATGGGCAGTTCTTATATAGAAGCTGTGGTCTTTCATGGTTAAAATGGTTGAGCCACATGCCAACGATGCATATTTAACAACCGCATATTAGGATTTTCCTTTCAAAAAATTTTGCCTTCTTTAAATCAGCGTGAGACTCAGTTGGAGAAATGCAAGGCGTCTTCCCAGACAGTTTGGTTCCGGTGAAAGCTGGGTGGACTACCGGATAGAATGTAGTCACTTCCCAAACTTAAGCGGCGTCTGACCCCAAACAAACTACGAGTTACGACAACAAGTTGGATAACGATAGGTAAGCAGATGAGGTCAGCCGTCTGGATAGAAGGAAAATATTCACTGGCCGAAACTTTGAACTTAGAAGTGGCGATGTTTCTCGTTGTACGTGTCAGTTGTGATCATGATAAGCAGTCTCCAGCACACTCACCAATGAATTCAGTAAAATGTCCCCGTTTAGAGCCCATGCATCTCCCATGCTCCAAAATGTTCGACAATCTGATTAACTTACGGCAAAGCTTACCAGAGTTAATTAAATCCAAGTCTGATGGCATGCTTTTATATTGTCAACTTTAGGTTCGTCGAATGTAGGAATGGTGGGTATATGAAGCATCAGAAAAGTTTGCAAATCATACGATGTCTACTTGAAGGGAAACGGAATGTTGCGCTTGGGTCCCATCATACTTGAAAAATTTCCGCTCGACCTCTGTGCCTTAATTTCCATCAAGTCTTGTCAGTACTCCGCTTGTTTTCTATTGCTGAGTTACGCGTAATTTCTAGAATGTGCCAAAACCGACCCAAGTAATTTTTGGTTTTAGGCTGGAAGAGTGTGGCGGTATTAAGCAACTTGTTCCTAGTGAAAAACAATTAGATTTTACTTCTGGTGATGCAGAACATCACAAAATCGTGGACATGTTTGGCGTTTTTATTCATGAGTTTTATGTTTGTAAAATGCAACTGTTGATCTATTTGTGGCAAACAATGATTAATTAGGTCGCACAGCATTATGTTGACCAAGTAGTTCTCCACGGAGACATTTAATAACAGCGCAGGACATGGAAGCCAGCGGCTGGCATGAACACGAAAACAGCTGAGCAAGATGATCAGTTTGAGACTGCCTTGTATTTACACATATGCATCCCTGTATATGCCATTTTCGATACCAGTAATTTAGATCTAATGTCCAGAATATACTAAGCATACAAACTACAGCTACTTCTCACGTCGTTAGGTTGCTATAATCTGCCTTTTGCATACAGGGTGCAAGCTGTAAAGGTTCTGATTTATCAGGGAGCCCTGCGTTGCCGGAGCGACAGCGAGCCGCTTGGATCTTGCGAGCTGGGAATGCTATTTTCATCCGAACCAGGCAGAGGACCTAGCATGCGGAGGAGATAAGTGACACTCCAGTACATATGACCGTCATACAACAAACAGGGTGCCCAGGGGTTATGTCCACGAGGTCCCGCTGCCTTCTGCGGTTTGTGAAGGACGAGTGCATCAGTCGTTGACAGGTGCAGACGCATTTCAGTTGTGAAAACGAGAGGCGTACCAGCCAGACCATTGGGGATTTCCATCCCTCGGATGGGTAGAAGACAAAAAGACACATGCAAGAAAATACCAGTGGCCGAGCGATGAGGGGGTGTTCTGCATTAGGAACGTGAGTGTGCCTTGCTGCATGTCTGCGCTCCTTGTCTCACCTCCTATTGTAGGTCCGTCCGAATTATCTCACTCCATTCACAAGAAAAGACAACTGGCGTCGTAGCTTCTGGAAAAGGAGACGAAAAGAATTTGGCCGACGATGGTCAGCATCTTCGAGACGCTCAAACATTCAGACACGCCTGGTCACGTCGGCCATCCTCCCGATGGACCTCCGTAGTTTCGCCGCGAGGATTCGTGTGTGTTCATTTGCTCAGGATGCCGGAGTCATACTACCAGAAGTATGGCGTGATATAGTGGTGGCATTACTTTGCAGACTATAAACGCCGAAGTGTTTGTGTAGTTGACCTTGTTGGCAGTTACGAGGGAATTATGCAAATAAACAGCAAGTTAATGACTCAAAAGCTGTCTTCTGGTGTTGCTCTGGGCCAGGGCGCTCGTCGTTGATATTGTCTGGCTCTGTGATCGTTGTAGCAACAACGAAGTGCCACGACTGCACTGAAAACTTACTGGACTTCCTTGAGGACCGACTGCACATCTTCAAACCTACTTGTAGGAATGGAAAAGTAAGTAGGGTACTTCTGAGTTACAACTGATGAACTTGCCAAGTGGGATCACATAAATCCAGCAAGCATTGCAGGATTCAACAGCGTCACTTCAGAAGACTGAGAAATGCTTTCACCTAGCCGGATTTGAGATGCAAATTCTGGTGGTAGAGGTGGCACGAAGTGCCTGAAGGGGTAAGTTTTTTATGTTTAAAAGTAACCAGGTGTGAGACACACCATCCCCCCTAAGTTCGCTTTAAATGTCATTGCATTTGAGTTTGCATGCCCCTCACTTCATGAAACGTAGGCAGAGATAATAGTGAGTGCCTCAACAGAACATTTTGTAGCAATGAGTTATCACTCAAACTAACGGCACATTCTGCCCCACCCAGCGCAGTAATCAAAAACAGAAATTCTGCACTACATGACAGCAGGAAATTTATATTTTTAAGAACTCTAAAGAAGAAGCATAAGCAACGAACGCCAAAGCAAGGGAAGTTAAGTACGAAGAAACATGAACATAGAAAACACTCTCCTTGTGGGAATTCTTGCCTTCTCCGCCTGCTGCTTCGTCTGTTTTTTCTCGTTGTAGGGAAGTACTTCAGTTCTAGACGTTGGCCTGGTTGCCACCGAGAATTAATTACTTAAAGAGCAGACCATGGCTGAAACTAACCTTCATGGAGGGTAACCATTTTACCACATTCAGAATACCCAACTACAATAATCAGAAATAAAAACGTTCACTGGACTACAATTTTATAATTGTCAAAATCTAGGATTAACTCATTATGAAAATGATCAGCGAAGCCCAACACTTACCAACTGCAAGGCTGTCACGACCCGTGAAAACGGCGGACAAGATGTCCTGGAAGTCCATTTGGCGCATTCAAAGAAGTCTATTGCTTCTGGATGCTGGAGTTGGAAAATTGAAGATATTTGTCTTTTAGTCGTAATGTTCACCAAGATTATGAATCTTTGTCGTGGAATGGTATTAATATGCATGAATTATACATTCCTGGGACCATCAATGAAGTACAATGTGTAAACAATTCATGCATACATTCCCTCATAAACTTCTCACCATTATCTCAAGCAAAAGTACACACTGCTACGACGAAAGTATTGGCTTCAGGCTTTACTTTTCTCTAGGTAATGCCTTTAATGTCTAGATACAAACCTGGTTTTGTTTTGTTAATGCGAAGACAATACTTCCACTTGTCCAACTTGTAAATTTTCTGCATACTTATTCTGCTGGGATGTTCCATAATATGAACATGCAGCACTTATATCTTCTAGTGACAACGGGTGGGGATTGAGATTCCCTCCCATGAAGATAGGTGTAATTTATACATAAACTTATTCATACCAATAAAAATGGTGTGTGCCTGTATATTCAGGAATAAATATCATTATTATTATTCATATTTCAAACAGAATCATTAGGCACAGCGAGGGGAACAACCATGGATTACAGATTGTAAGTCATTCATTTTGCACTGATACACCAGTGGATATTTTTTATTCTACAGATCTCCGTGATATTTTTGTGTTTCAGATACTGAATAGGACTTTTGATATAAAACTATGAAATAACCAGTTGCTTTTCGTGTGGTTAGCGATAGCTAATTTTTGGAAAGGGCACCCTGCATGAAGTTTCTCCCACCCAAAAGAATTCAAGATGCTGAAGATAATTTTATTCTCAAATAACGAATTTAACGCCAGGTACTGATTTAAAAGTACCATCGTGCAGACATCTGAAAAGAAACAGTTGTGTGGTTCTTATGAAAGTCAGTAGGTTTCATGCGATATCAAAATTTTCTGCAGGATATGAAGTGGATAACAGCACGTCCGCTTATGAGTAACAGAAAGTGCTTATGAACTTAGGTTATTGTTACTGTTTTAACCATCCATAGGTGGCAACAGAACTGCGCCGTAATTGATCATTGCATCACAAATGGTCATTATAGTTGACTCATATGCAGAGTTTGATGGTTCGTTGGTCAAAAGCGAATTTTAAGCTTTTAGCTATTTGGCACAAAGGACTGGCTACTGCGATTTCAGAAATCGATAAGTACTCACGTTACTTTATGATCCAGGCGAACATCTGCATTCAAGCACCTCCGGTTCATCAGGAGTAAAACAGCCATTGCGGTGGACAAAATAAAACACTGGAATAGTTGTGATCCAAGTGAGGTGGATTCGACATCGACCTCAGGTATTTTCCTTGCAACGTTGTTCTGGAGGTATTTTCGATTAGCTGTGCCTTCCATGTGATTAAGTAGTATGATACAGAACGCAGGCTCAGTCATTCAGCATTGTTGTGCAATCGACTCTTCTGATTCGAGCTTTTGTTTGGACATACTTTGATAAGGAGGCCTTTCGGAAATTTCAGACCACTCAATATAAAAGCACTAGTGAGCAGCCGAACTCACCACGGATCTCTTAAGAAAATCGAAAAATGGTTTTCAGTCCGCGCCTCCGAAGGGAAGCTTGGAGGGACGCACGGGAAACCGCGGGCAACAGTTCATCAGCTCGGGTAAAGATGTGGGCCGTTTGCCGAACGCGAAGTAGTATCGACCGAACGAGGACAAGAAATGGGGGACTATTAAGTTGTGGTGAAACACAAAGGAAAAAAGACAAAACGTGAGAAAACGTTTCAGAGCGCCAAGTAGAAAAAAACTCGCCAGGTAAAGAAGACCGCCAGATACTACTCAGTCCTGGGCCCGGATAAAGGGGGAAGGTTGGGCACAGGGCTAGCAACTCCACCCCATGAAGCCACTCCAACTGCTAAAGAAACTTCAAAGCACAGAGAAAATATGAAGGCAAAAATAAACCTATTCCTCGCTGGAATCGGAGGGACGAAATGATGTTAGTTGGTGAGAGCCTTCGGGAAGCCAATCGGCCGACGTGTCTCCTCTCTATAAAGGCGAAGGTAAGAGTAAGGAGGCGGAACGTCCACACCATGTATGAACGTGACAAGGCTGATCAGGTTGCAAAAGAGGTGAGAAGGTATCACATTGAAGTGCAAGGAATCTGCGAAGGCAGATGGAATGGAAGTGGACTCTCTCAGCTATCCATTGGATAGTCAATAATCTGCTCCGATGCTGTCACCCAGACGACAACCACGAGCACACTGAGGGAGTGGCTATCATGATGTCCTCAAAAGCATCGAAGGCTCTCGTGTGGTGGGGACCAATCTTTTCCAGTATCATAACAGCAGGATACAACTCAAAAGGAAGGAGGGTCACAATCATTCGATGCCACGCGGCAACAAATGATGCAGATCAAGAGAAGAAGGGGGAATTCTATAGACAACTTCAGTCAACACTGGACAACACCCCACCGTAGCTGGCAGCATCAAAGTTCTAACGGATGACATGAACACCAAACTCGGAACGGACAACACAGGAGGAGAACTAACCATGGGCCTAGAGGCACTCGAGGAAATGAATGATAATGGAGAGCTCTTTGCAGACTTCTGCCCATTCAACTGTTTGGCGACTGGTGGCAGTGAGTACAGACACAAGGATAATCACAGAGCGACATGGATTTCACCGGACACCAGACACACCAAAACTCAGATCGACTTCATCTCAATCTCAAGAAAGTGGAGATGGAAAGGCAGCCAGCCTGTTTGACATAAGATCAAGAAGGGGAGCAGACGCAGATAGGTTTACACCACACACCATCTAGTGCAAGGAACCTACCTTCAAAATAGAGTTGAAAGCATTCACAGAAGTTGGCGATATACCACAGTTCAAGTAAAACACTCAGAACGGAAACTGAGGGACCAAAGGATCCGGATTTTGAACACCAATTCAGTCAAGTCAGTGCTTCTGTATGGTTCAGAAACTTGGCGCGTCACGAAAAGCATTTCCAACAAACTGCAGACATTCATCAATAGCTGCCTATGCTCGATTCGGAAGATCAAATCAGAAGACTAGAAAGAATTAGCAACAAGGAACTCACTCTGGCTGGTAACGAACCAACCAAGAACCTATCGTTCAGCAAGCATGCAGAAGAAAGTGGAGGTGGAATGGATTGGGGTACGCTGAGAAGACCGAGTGAGGACATCATACGCCAGGTCGTCGAGTGGAACCTGTATGGGAAACGACGAGTGTGGCATGGAGGAGATCGTGTGAGAAGGAAATGGAAGCTTCTGAGCAGTCGTGGAGCCAGGTTGAGAAGACTGTAGAGAAGAGAGTGCAATTGAGACATGTTCCACTGGGAGCCCAAGGGCTAAGTGGTAATATTTCGAACTTAAATGACTTATTTCTGATTTTACGTGAACGTTACGTATTTGAGCAAGCGATGGTGGGTATGTTAGTTTGGACAGATATTTTGCTTAAGTTACAATGTTTTTTCAATAGTTAATGGCTGATAAGCGTTGGAAAGTCATCTTTCAAAGCATTGCAGGTTAACTTTGTGAGTAATTTCTTCATTGACTCCCAAGTGTTTTCTGTTCCAGCACTAATGTGAAAATTAATTTTGCCATATTATGTGTTGCCTTTTCTGAGATAACTGTGTTAAATTGTTACAGATTTTTTGACTGCCACAACATTTCGATGGCAAGTGAAATTGCCGTTATAATGCTGAAATATTTTTTTGAAGAACTGTTAGTGGTTGCATATGTAACGTAACAGAACGAATGCGCATAGTAAGTGAGGACTAATTCATAGACAATTACCTACTCTAGGAGACTATATATGGTGTGTCGATTAATTTCAGATTTTTCTCAGCTTCACTGTTAGCAGTAAGATTCAGATATTACCCGTAAAAATGGCATGCTCTCGAAAAATTCATTATGCGAAATAAATTATTACCGTCGACATGAATCCTTTCCCATTATTAATTGAATAGGTAGTCGTGTGTCTTGGTACAACGCAAGCATATGAGTTATGTCTTCTAGGATCATCATTCCAAGAGCCAGTAACCATTCTAATGCGTAGCAGTAGACTTTTGGAACTCACATTATCATTATTTGTCCCTTGGGTCCTTAATGAAATATGGGGCTTCCCTAGAACGTCCCCATTCCATTCTCTTCTCTGAAATATTTTCAACCTGGCTCCACGGCAGCACAAAAGCTCTCTCTCATCGAAAGCCTTCGATGCTGTCGGGGACATCATGATAGCCACCCGAAAACTTAGTGTGCTCGTGGTTGTCGTCTGGGTGTCAATATCAGAGTAGATTATTGATTCTCCGGTCGACAGCTAAGAGAGTCGACTTCCATTCCATCCGCCTTCGCAAATTCCAAGCACTTCAATGTGATACCTCCTCATCTCGTTTGCAATCTGGGCTGCCCCGCTGGGTTTAAGCATGGTGAGACATTCCATGTCCCCAAGTTTACTTTCGCTTTCATCGAGGGTGGGAAAAGACATCGGCCAATTGGCTTCCCGAAGGTTTCACCAACTGGCGTCATTTCGCCTCTTCGATTCCAGTGGGGAATAATCTTATTATTATTTTTTATGTATCGTTTGTGCCTTGAATTTTTTCTAGCGGTTAGGTTTGTTTCACGAGGTAGGGTTGCTAGCCCTATACCCAACCTGCCCTCTTTACCCAGGCTTGGGACCGGCTAGTAACTGGTGAACTAGTTAACCTGGCGAGGTTGAACAGATACATAATGAATACAAAACAAGGGATCTTTGCTAATAAAACTGCAATAGGTCTACACTACTGTCTGAAGAATATAAGTTTCCAGTAATATAATACAGCTGCACAAGGCCCTAATTACAAGATGATAAATAGACACAGGAAAATGAACTAAACATTCACGATGGAAATAATCGTAATCTCGGTGACCATAATAACAATTCCAGGCAGTGATAGGAGACAAATGCACAGGAACAGATCTCTTTAATTGATTCGTATTGACGAATCTTGATGATTTGGTCACTTTGCTTGTTTACTGACAAAGCTTCTGATTGCACATTTTCGCACACTAGTAACCAGGGAACTAGTTAACCAGGCGAGGTTATAAATATACATATATATGTATATACATATATATACTATCGCATGCATTCGTAGATAATGTTACTTTCATGACGATAAATTTCCAAATAATTTTCTGGTGCTTCTTTGAGTGTTATCAGGCTGCACATATGAATTGCAACTGGCGTAAGTGGTTGGTAAGCGACTCTTTGCTCGTCTTGGTGATTTCGAAGTAGTGCGATGGATGTCTACTTGGCAGTAGGGACGACTTAAAGGGAAATACTATGGTGCATGAAGATAGATGTCGCGCATGCGAAGAAATTGCCGGGGGCTTCCACGTAGTAGATATTCCTCATTAGGTGACGTAGTTGCTTAGCTAAGAAACCACATCTCCTGTATGGGGGTTAGCTACATTACCCGGCTGACCAGGTTGTTAGTTGAATACCTACACACGTTGGTCATAAAGCTCAAAAATCCCCCATTTCCACTTCTGTCACTATAACCTATTCCACTTTCTGTTTCAGTAAACAACAAGGAAGGAATGAGCGGAAAGTTTACTTGAGGAATGGGACAATACGCACATAAGTGGTCAGCAGGTTTTCAGAAGACTATGAGGTTACTGAAGATCAATCCTGAAGGTGGCGCTTCTCATAAGCTCCAGTGTGCGCCTTTAACGGCAGTCTACGTGCTCTTTCTGAGTTGACCTGAGCCAACAACTGTACCTCATACATCACCGCCGAAGTAAGCATTCACATTTCTCCGGTGTCTACAGCCACCTGGTTACGGCCTCGTGACAATCTTGTGGTGCAGAAATGCGTCTGCAAATAAGTGAACTAACGTTTCAGAAGGCTTACCGAAATCAAAAGACAAATCTATGCACATGGATCAAATGATGACAGGACATTAGCATTACTGCACTGGTGCAGCAGTGGCATTTACAGTCACATTTATCGGCCACGTAGTACTTGTGTTCCGCTTGAGAGACCACGTAGGCCTCCGAGGATCCGACCGCCTGTACATTACCATGCGCCATCACAGGTTGGTACACGTAACATGCTGAGAATTTCGTTAGAGAATGCTGCACACCAGAGGTTATGCCTCCCGTCTGTAATAACGAAGATTAGAATGGTGGACTTACATCAAACTGCAGGTAGTGGTGCGGACCGCGATTTTCTTCATTGACCTTCCAGCGATATATATCTCTGCGGCACATTCCAATATTTCCTAAAAGCTCGACTATAAAGGAAAGAATGTATACAACACATTCTCTACATCCACTCGGCGTTCTGGGTGAGTTATACTGTACCGACCAACTTGACAAGGAAAAACAGTGTAATCAGACTTGTACTACGCGGAGTCATGGTTATTGTTCTCGTCTCTGTTTGTGAAAAAATGACAAATCCTGTACAACCTGTTAGCTTTTATCTTTTAATGACTTCATAAAGTAAGCAATCCAAATCTTAAATTCTTTTCATGCAGACTTTGCACTCCTGCAATGTTCACAAGCTCCCGTTCCTCACTAGCTGTTTGAACTCAGCTACGAGATTTACCGATACAACAATCGATCTGAAGGAAAATTTGATGCTCCTTTACCAATGCCAATTGTTACACTCATGCGTCTGTATAGCTTGAGAACTAATCCCACTGGGTGAGACTAAAAGTTGCCCCCAGATGTTGTCGTGCTCCCCATACATTGTCCAGTTGTTTGTGGTGATACCAACATTTTCTGTGTTTTTGCATGAATATTTTAACTATTTGGATGGTTTTTGCAATGCCATCTGTCAATAAATCGTGTTTCAAACAGTTAATTTTCTGTTCAGTGTTGGCTACACTTCCACTTCTTAGGCGGAAAGTAAGTACAGTTATTCAGGATAAATGATGCTCACAGATCACATTGAGTTAGTTGAGGCTTCAACTTACGTCCAAAAAAGGAATCAGGATTGCGGTTTTTGCTTCAGAATACATATTCACGGAGTACAAAAAAGTATTTTCAGCCAGTATCCTATACCACCTGGGGATAATTTTTAGTCTCACCCATTCGACACGTTAGGAAGGTTAGAAACTGGCTCCTTGGCTTTTGTGAAGGCCATATAGCATTGGCCAATCAGAACGACGACAGTTAGCGCTTTGTCTCACCCGCGCGAAATTTGGTATTGCACTTTGCAGGTGAGGGGCTACCTGTAGACGGACGTAGGCCACAGACGGTTTCTTGGACAGCTGAAGTCTTAAAACCAAGGATCCCTTAAAGACTTGTCAAAACGAGTGGTTTTTAATTTTTCCTTCGTTTTTAGCCTGTTTTCTTCGATGAGTATGCCTCACTGCGGTAAAAAAAAGGGGCTTGATCTGCTTGTTATCCGGACGTAGTGGACGTAGTTTCTGGTTTTACTTAAACATTATGCATTTAAGCACAAGATGTTGCGTATGTCTAATTGGACATGTATTTAGTTTCAGATAACAATATCTTTCCAATATTTAATTGCTAATAAGCACTGGAAATTCATCTTTCAAAGTACTTTAACTTCACTTTGTAATTTTTTTTCCTTTTTGAATCCCAGGTGTTTTCTGTTCCAGGAGTAATATAAATATTAGTTTTGCCGTATTTTGTGTTATCCTTCTTGAAGTAAATACTTTAACGTGTTGGAAGTTTTTTGCCGATCTCAGCATTTTGATGGCAAGTGAAATTGCCGTCATGATGCCGATAGTTTTTTGAAGAACTGTCAGTGTTTGTAAATGTAACTTAACAAAATAACTGCGAGTGGTACTTGAGAACTAGTAAAGAGACGATTGCCTACTCTAGTAATAATAACAACTCTAGGAAACTGTATATGGTGTGATGATTTATTTCAGGATTTTGTCACTGGAAACATTAACACTCAGATATTGCCTGTAAAGATGACATGTTTTCGTACAACTCTTTGTTCGATATAAATTAATATTGCTTTTGTAAATCCTTTTCCTTAATAACTGAATAGGTAATAGCGTGTTTTGATACAACGCAAGGATATGGAGCCTGATTTCGAGGATCAGTATGCATAGCAATGGAAGTTGGGACCTAACTTTAGCCCTATATTTGTTTCTGTGCATATACATGTATTTTTTCGCGTGCATTTGTAAAGAGTGTTGCTTTTATGAAAGGAAACTTCTAAAAAACTTGCTGATGCCTCTTCAATTGTTATCAGGCTGCATAGGGAAATACTATGGTGCGTAAGGACAAATGCCGCACAAGCGGGACAAACGCTAATGTCTTCCGCATGGTAGGTAGTTTTCACGAGGTGACGACCTCTGAGGTGAAGTAGTTACACAGGTGAGGAACCACACCTGTGATGGTTAGCTACACTACTTGACTGATCAGGCTTCCATTGACGTGCCTGGGAAGTATAACGCACTGGTTGTGAGTTGAATGCCTATACCCATCAGTCATGATAAAGTAACACAAATCTTCCCATTCCAAACGCCATCACCATAACCCATCCCACTTTCCGCCTCAATAAACAACAAAGGAGGAACACGTGAAAAATTTATTTAAAGAGTTGAACAATATACACATAGGCAGTTAGCAGGTTTTCAGCAGTCTACGAGGTTTCTGAAGATTAATCATGTACATGCGCTCCTCATGAGGTCTAGTGTACGTATCCAGCAGTCTGCCTGCTCTTGCCGAGTTTGACTGGACTAGTAAGTGCATTTCAATTGGTAAAGCGGGTGGCTAGAAAACGGAATTATTGACCTTAGCTAAGTACCTTTCCCTAGAGGTGTTGTATGTCAAATCGTTACCTACAACTGCCGGAAACTTTTGTATTTTGTTATCATTTCCCGAGTAGCAAAACTAAGCATCTTGACTCTGTTGTCTCTGTCCAGTAAGCACCACACCAACCCTATCCCTCGGATTTCTTAAATCAGTGAATTTATGTCACAAATTCCTAAATACACATGAAAGAAACGTGGCACATTACCAGGGTATACTAGTTCCCCGGAAATTTCTTTAGTCAGCTTACATAACTCGACGCCAACCATATCAATAATTTGACTTGGTGGGGGATAGAAACAACCTTGTTTCACTCTTGTCTTGACTTCAAAAGCATCACTGAGCTTCCCATTGTGAATTACTTGGCATGTGGCGTCTTCACATAGTTGTTGAATGAGATTGATAAAGGTTTGTGTTATTCTGTAGTATTGAAGCAGTTTCCGAATTACTTGTCGGTCGACGCTGTCAAAGGCCTTCGCAAAATCGATGAAGTTGTGATAAGGTAGAGATTTGACTGCCATTCTATACTCTGTTCTGTGATGATGCGAAGTGTAGCGTTGCAGTTCGGTCCGCACATGATTTGTACTTCCTGAATCCAGTCAGCCTGTTCCGGTCGTGGTTTTGAATCCAGTGCATCCTTTAGCCTTTCCAGGATGATGCGGCTTAATATTTTGCTTGGGGTGGACAGGAGAGTGATTCCGCGCCAGCTCTTGCAAACACTGAGGTCTCCCTTCTCCGGGAGTTTGACAAGGTAGCCCTCCTTCCAATCTGCTGGTACCTTCCCTTCCTTCGAGACCTTCAGCAATAGTGGTGTGAGCATGTCGGCTGTTGTCTCTGCGTCTGTTTCCAGTGCTTCTGGCGGTATTCCATCTGGTCCTGCTGCTTTCCCACATTTCAGTAGCTTTATGGCGTTCAGGACTTTTGTTGGAGGATTTGTGTTTACTTGTAGTTCAGTGGCTGCAGGTGGTATTTCTGGACGAAGTGTAGGTGGTGGTCGATTCAAGAGCTTTTTGAAGTGGTCGGCCCATGTTTCCTTTGTTTCTCTTCTTTCGTAATTAAATTTCCGTCATCATCTTGTACTAGTTTCGTCTGCGTTGATCTCCTCCCAGATAGTAACCTGGTTATTTGATACAATGTTGTCAGGTCTCTCTTACCTGCAGCCTGTTCTGCTTCACTTGCCAGTGTTTTGTTGGAGTGTCTTTTGTCTTTGCGTGCACTCTTCTTCACTTCTTTGTCCAGTGTTTTATACATTGTGCTCAGTTCCTCTTGTCGTTGAACATCCTTGCACTGGTTTTATCTTCTGCTTCACCATCCTCCTCTCCTCTATCAGCTTCCATGTATCCGTCGAGATCCATTCCTTATCTTCTTTCTTCTTCCTTCTCGATACGGCTGTGCAGGTTTCTTTCCACATCTCCTCCAAAGACTTCCAGTGTTCTTCTACACAGGTTTCTTCACGGATGTTCCTCGACATCTCGCATTTTGTCTTTTTGACTGACGTGAAGATTTCCTTTGTAGTTTCATCCTTCAGTTTCCGAGTGTTGTACTTGAACTGTGGTCTATCACCAGCTTCCTTGAAGACTTTTAACTTGATTTGGAAGGTTCCTCGCACTAGATAGTGGTGTGAACCTACATCTGTTTCTCTTCTTGACCTTGTGTCAAGTAGACTGCGTCTCCACTTTTTTCACATTGAGATAAAGTCGATTTGATTTTTAGTGTGTCCTGGTGTCTGGTGAAATCAAATCCATGTCGCTTTGTGGATATCCTTGTGCTTGAACACACTGCCCCGCTCCAATCACCAAATCGTTGAATGCACAGAATTCTGCAAACAACTCTCCATTCTCGTTCATCACCTCACCTAGCGCTTCTCGACCCATGATTAGTTCTCTTCCTGTGTTGTCCCCTCCCAGTTTGGCATTCATGTCACCCATTATGATTTTGATATCTCCAACTGAGGTCTTGTCCAGTGTTGATTGAAGCCGTGTGTATAATTCCTCCTTTTTCTCTTGCTATGCATTATTTGTAGGTGCATAGCGTAGCATTGTATGATTGTGACCTTTCTTCCCTTTCAGCTGAATCCATCTTGCTGTCATGATCGTGGAGGAGATTGGTTCTCACTGCATGAGAGCCTTCGACGCTCTTGAGGACATCATGATAGCCACCCGAAAACTTAGTGTGCTCGTGGTTGTCGTCTGGGTGTCAATATCAGAGTAGATTATTGATTCTCCGGTCGACAGCTAAGAGAGTCGACTTCCATTCCATCCGCCTTCGCAAATTCCAAGCACTTCAATGTGACACCTCCTCATCTCGTTTGCAATCTGGGCTGCCCCGCTGGGTTTAAGCATGGTGAGACATTCCATGTCCCCAAGTTTACTTTCGCTTTCATCGAGGGTGGGAAAAGACATCGGCCAATTGGCTTCCCGAAGGCTTTCACCAACTGGCGTCATTTCGCCTCTTCGATTCCAGTGGGGAATAATCTTATTATTATTTTTTATGTATCGTTTGTGCCTTGAATTTTTTCTAGCGGTTAGGTTTGTTTCACGAGGTAGGGTTGCTAGCCCTATACCCAACCTGCCCTCTTTACCCAGGCTTGGGACCGGCTAGTAACTGGTGAACTAGTTAACCTTGCGAGGTTGAAGGACATTTTAATGTTGCTTTAGTGACGTGTTTTCGCTCGTCTCTCAGCTTTTGGATTTTTCCACATTGAAAAACTCCCACTTACAATACTCAATCTAAAAAGATCGAACGTTTGCAGCACTTCTGTCCGTCCACGCACCTCACCCCTGCGTATTCGTCAGCTCACTTCTCAACAGTTGAAAATTGGCATTATTATTCCTTTGAACCAACCGGTCTACCTCCTGTCAGTGGTTCTTGGGCGTTTCAACTGCCAAACTGCCTTAGCTCTCGGTTCTCCTCGGAGGTCATTCCCCAGGAAATATCTTTCCTGGTTATACATACGCATCTGGAGCTTACGGTTAAACTCGTTGGTCAAGAGCAGAGGATCAAGTGACAAGTGTCTGAAGGTGAGCCAACATAAATTATCTTCCCTTTTCTATTCTGTCCTTTTGCTGCATTCAGTCTTCAACCCTCTTATTGTTGTTAACTACTTGTTTTCCCAAGAAGTTTATATCATAGCGACATGTCTGCCCAAAACGCTAGGTCTGAAGCTTTGACACGGATAACGCGGTCGTGCACAAAAACGGCCAAAACACCCAAACAACACACTAGTCTGTACTAGAAGACAAACAGAGGTAGGGCAGAACACCGAACTTCTAAAGAAGTGGCCAACCCATGTTTCTAGAATTCCAGTAGCCATCAGACAGGTGACACAGAGTAGCACTAGCCCGTCACAAACTAGTCCTATCTTGAGCAAGGATCATACCATGCCTGGAAATAGAAGACGACGTAAAAGGCTTCAGAACAAGGCAGCCACAAGCAGTTCGCCACAATCCGTAGCACCTTATTCATGCAAGGAAGGCTGTATTACGACACCCGATGGCTGCAGTGTTTGCACCAAAGTTGTTTCGGTAGTCGATGAGGCATTTGCATGCAACCTATGTCAACGATGGGCGCATTGCCACTGCGACACCAAAGTCCCCCGACAATACTATAAGCTGATGAAGAGACAACCATGCAAGTGGTTCTGGTACATCTGTCCAGAGTGCAGGAAAATGCCCGCACTCCGCACAGAAAGCCTGAAGGAGATGCTCTCCGCCACGCAAAAGCTACCAGCATCCTCGAATAAAGTAGGGTTAACACCAAAGGATAACACAGAGAGACCTGGAAACAGACCTAGAGCTCCAGCTGCCGGCACGCCACCTCGCGTGGGGACCATATTAGGTCAAGTCTCCATACCTCCTACCCGGCCCCAGGGGACGTCAAGCGCATGGCCAAAGACATCGACCGCTAAAGCCTCTACGAAACCCATTCCAAACACCCCACACACCGTGACTGAGAAACAACCAGTGGAATTACTCAAACCCATTGGGAAGTCGGGCGTGCCACCCACAACGAACCCAGGTCACAGGAGGACCAACTCGATCATTTTGTTCAACGTCGATGTATCGACAGACTCATTGTTGGTCGAGAGGGAACGGTTTGACAGCCGAATGTGGACCGACTACTGTCAGATGCTGGGACTCCCTCCCCTCCCTGCAACTTTATGTCGCCTTTCTCGAGGAAGCCGTGCACCCCGAGATAAGCCACCCCCTTTACGTGTGTCCCTAAATACTACCAAAGAGGCTGAAGACACACTCCTCCTCTCGCGACAACCGGACGTTGTTAATGCCTGTAAAATTCGGGCCAGGCCTGACAAGCCATGGTCAATAAGAGAGGAGGAGAGAAAGTCAGCGGTTGGAAATCCCAACAGAAACAACACTATAGTTGTACATGGGATTCCAGAATTGCCAAGTGACCGCTCGGTCAAAGATCGGTACTTTCACGACGTCCAACAATGGCAATGGCTCTCAACCAAAGTTGGTCTCAACAGTATACCGGCCAACAGCGTCAGTAGACTGCCAAGGCCAGCGCACCTGAAGACCATACCCAATCCCAGACTACTCGCCGTCCAGTTCGACTCATATGCCTCCCTCACAGACGTTCTACAGGCATGGTATAATGCGAAGGATCGCATGGGTGGCTCAATACGTATATGTGAAAGTAAGCCTAGACCCACAAGGCAAGAGGAGAGACGACAACCACCAAGACCTCTGGAGTCAGTGGTCGTCACACAGGCGCTGACCAGTGAGTTAGATACATCAAGTAAAGAAGCCACCACTGCCACAGCCCCCACCCAAGTTAATAACAAAACACCAAAAAACGGAACAATGCCAGTCCTATGAGGACTGGCGAGGGTAGACCCAACCACATAAGCTGTCATCCTGCGAAAATACACAACCAGACCTCCCCCTCACCAGGCACACTCTAATATGTATGTACAGCAACGTTAGGGGGCTAAGAGGGAAGGTAGCAGAAATGAGGACGCTGCGTGCACATCAGCACTCCGACATCATATTCATCACCGAATCCTGGCTCTCGCCAGACATCTCCGACGAAGAGATGCATGTTACTGGCATGGAACTCTTCCGCAGGGACAGGGAACATAGAGCAGGAGGGGAGTGGCTATCTACGTAAACTCCTGTTTAAAGGCAAGGATGGTTAGCGATACGGCCTTAACCCAGCTCCCAGAGTCCCTATGGTGCTACTTCACTCTCCACAGTACCAAATACCTGCTCGGAGTCATATATCGGTCCCCCACCAGCTCCCCTACACATAAGGAAATGATCATCAAGGCTATCTTAACGACTTCCTCTGCAAATTACGATTCCGTAGTCATTGCCGGCGACTTCAACACCCCGTCCATCCTCTTCGAGACGGAAGGGAGACGCATCAGATCCTTCAATCAGAAGCTGAAGGATGCAATTAAGACTGCTGGCCTCTCAGAGAAAGTGGGTGATGCTACACGCTGGGGACCTAACGGAAACGCATCGCGCCTTGACTACGTTCTGACGAACGATGAACTTCTCATTGAGGATGTTTGCATCCAACCTCCCCTTGGCCTCAGTGACCACGCTGTAATCACCTTCTCCATGATAACTAGGGAGGCTCTGCAACTGGAGACGCCCAACACCTTCCCTTGCTACAGCAAGGCCAACTATGAGACCATGAGGGACTACCTCATGAATGCATCATGGCCAGTGGACTGGACTCATCTCACAATAGATGAACACTGGTTGGAGGTGAAGAAAATAATCACTGGGGCCATCAGTCACAGTGTACCAGAAGTAACACACAGACAATCAATGAGAACCTCATGGTTAAAGCGTGGGACAGAGAGGCTTATCCGGAGCAAGAAGCAGGCTTGGTTCAAGTGGCGTACATCACGCAGGGAGTCTGACTTCTTGAACTACAAAAGGATTCGCAATCTCTGTAACATTAGAGTGCGTAACGACAGATTTTCCTACCAAACAAACTTGGCAGCGAGGTTACAAAGCAACCCCAAAAACCTGTACCGCTTCATGTCAAGAAGAAAGTCGACCAGTAAGGGAGTGAATCTTGTCACAGGCCATGACGGGAGTGTGCTAAGCAGTCTAGAGATTGCCGAGCTTTTGAGCTCACACTTCCAAGCCCAACTCAGCACTGACACAAGATCCACACCGACTCGCCACGACACCGACCAGGTCGCAAATAACGAATACCTCTGTCACGTCTCTATTACAGAGAAAAAGGTGTTCGAGAAGCTATCTAGGCTACGTCCGGGCAAGTCCCCTGGCTGCGATAACCTGAAACCAGTGGTTCTGAAAAACTGCGCCGAGGTGCTTACCAAACCACTTCGCAACCTCTTTGAGCACTCAATAGACTCGTGCAAACTCCCTAAAGAATGGAAGAGTGCCATCTTGTCACCCATCTTCAAGGGAGGAGACAGAAAAAGCCCTGGCAGCTACAGGCCGATTGCCCTACTCCCTATTGTGTCGAAAGTGTTGGAAAGCCTGGTAGCTGACACCATCTGGGAATTCCTCAATAGGAAAACACTGTCCACACTGCTCAGCACGGCTTTCGTAGTGGTCGCTCATGTGCCACCAACTTACTAACCGCCTGGGACGACTGGACACAAAGCTGGGATAATAGAAAACCTGTACATGTTGTATTTCTCGACCTAGCCAAAGCATTTGACAGTGTCCCACCCACAGTACTGCTTCACAAGATCATGTCAGCTGGTATAAGTGGACCCCTACTCTCTTGGTTCAAGGAGTACCTGGAAGGGAGGCAGTTCTGCACTAAAGTGAACAGAATAAGGTCGGAGTGGAGACCGTCGACGTCAGGAGTATCCCAAGGAGCAATCCTAGGACCGCTTCTGTTCCTCCTGTTTGTCAACGATCTGCCAGACAAAATATCCTCACCCATCCTCCTCTTCGCTGACGACATAAAAATTTGGAGGGTGGTAAACGAAGAAGCCGACTGTGCAGCACTACAAAAGGACTTGCAGCAACTCGAGCTCTGGTCGTCGGAAAATGGCCTGAGCTTCAACCTGGAAAAGTGCAAAGTAATGCACATCAGTAAAAATGAGGCAAGTACGACCGACTTCCAGTACATGTTGAGCAACCGTGCTATCACCAGAGTGTCCATGGAGAAAGATTTGGGGCTCAACTTCTCCGACACCTTGGACACCAGCTCCAACTACAAAGGTATGACAACCAGAGCGAACGCCATTCTACACTTTCTGCGTAGACAGCTTGGCGCCCTCACTCCCGAACTCTTCCTCACCATTTTCAAATCCTACGTGCGGCCGCACCTAGAGGTCTTCAATACGGTGGCTCCTCCAACACTCAAGAGAGACTCTAATCTCCTTGAAAGAATACAAAGAACTGCAACAAAATCAGTTGTGGGGCTAAGGGGAAAGACGTATCCTGAAAGACTTAAACACCTCAACCTATTTACCTTGGGTTATCGCAGGAAAAGGGGTGACCTCATTATGGCATACAAGATCGCCCATCAGGCAGACCATGCAAACAAATCAATTTTGCCTGCAACTGAACGATCTTCACGAGGAAACCCCATTAAGATAGCACACCAGAGAGCCAACACCACACTCAGGTCCAAATTTTTCTCCCTAAGAGTATGTGCTTTATGGAATGCCTTACCGCGACACATCGTTATAGCTCCTTCAATCGACTCTTTCAAGAGGCGATTAGACAGTTATGTCACCTCGCATGGACTACCACGGACGTACTCAGGTAGTCACCAACCTCAGTACCCCCAACTCCCTCCTAACTACCACTCACTATCTCTCTCCTTAATACACCCACATTACCTACTAATTCTTCTGTAGGAACCAAACCCACGCGACCATTCGGGCAATTCCCAAATACTTTTCTTTCGTTCTCATTTCTCTTTTCACCCTCCTTTTCTTCTCCTTCCCTTTTCTCTTCCCTATATTATTATTATTTTTTTTTTCTCTTCCTTATTTCTCTCTTCATTCCTTTACCACTACCTTACTATTCTCTTTCAGGTACCTACACAGACAGGAGTCACGGCAGTTCTCTAAACTTCCCAGCAGCCCGTAGCTCCCTAATCACTCTACAAATTACAACCTACTAACCCACAAAACATCCACCTCACCGAAGCTAAAAGCAAGAAAGCAGAGGGGATTTCCTCGTCCACTGCAGGAGTAAACCGAACAACTCGAACCAAGCCCTAAGAACTAGACGCGAGAGATCAAAAACTACTAGTTTTCTATGCTCGCACTATCAATATTGGATATTGGATTTACAAATGCCGCTTGTTACAAAAATGCTCCTATTCGGCGCAAGAATGAATCCTTGATGTTTCTAGAATTAGAAAATACGGCTTTTTTTTATAAGGGCTGTATCAAACTGACCAATCAGAAAACGACAATCAACGCTTTATCTCATTAGCGCGAAATAGGGAATTACGTCCATGGACTGGCACTCCAGGTGACGACCGAGTCTGGTGACTCGCGTCTGATCGTATTTGTGCTGTCTGGAGCCACCAAGCATCTCTTCTTATTGTTAGAGAGTTAGTTTTCCTAGCGAATTCAAAGACCACCCAATCAAGTTTGGAAATTAGCGTATCGACATATGTTTATATTGGTCTAAAATGTAGCATATTTTGATGATAGGAAGCCAGCACTTACTTCTGGCACACTTTGTAACTTTTGTGCAAAAACCCTGGAATTTTACTTCGGGCGCCTATCGGGAAACGCACGATATTCCCTGAATGTTCCAAACTTTCCCCACGAAAATGTCAAAAGTTCCAAAGTGCACTCGAAGTTTAAAAACATGTTTCACACTGACCGAATTCGGTACATGCCTTTAATGTCATGTACAAGACTTAAACGTGAAAATAAATTTAAATCGTAACAATAACGGGTACGTAATATTCTTTTCCTCTTCATTCCATCTCGTTTACGCTCTCCGGCGAACTGGGTAGCCGAGTGCTCTCCGCGTATTTTGAGACGAAGATAGGCACCACCCCACACCTACAAGCAATTCTGTCACCTATGATAATTGTATTACGAAACATATTAAGCTTATCATAGGTTGGATAGCTGTTTAAAGTAAATTTAAGTCTACTTACTGTAGCTACTGGAAGGAATATCTCACGACCGATAGCATAAACCTGGAGATGGTACCACTTTTTGACTATGCGGTAAATAAATTTCAAACAATTACTTGCATACAATCAACAGGCAATCGTGCGAAATTTATTTACTGCATAATAAAAAAGTAGTACCATCTCCAGGTTTGTGCTATTGGCCGCGAGATATTCCTTCCAGTAGTGACAGTAATTAGACTTATAAATTTACCCCAAGTAGCTATCCAACTTACTTCATTACTTAATGGTAAAGACATGGATAATTGCCAACAAAACGAAATGTAGGAATGTTTAGTCATTCCAGCCATGCCCATTCTTGACGACATTAGGACAGTTGGTACACGGGAGTCCATCACGAATGAGGAGACACGATCGGCCAACTTCGTGTTTGTTACGGTTACGCTTGAAGTAGCTTTTTTCTGAAGAAAACGAAAACAGGAGATCACCACGGTAACCATTGTAGTCAGACGCTGGACAGCAGTCCCTTCTAGCATGTTTGTCTACTGAAGTATTCAAATGGTTTCGACGGAATAGAAGGGGCTTTTGCTTAGCTGGCTTCCGCATCCATGATCTGTGGATCATTGGTTAGGTAGTACTATTTGTGATCTTTTTTCGTGTGTAATGTTGAAAGGGAGCAAAAGGTAGGAGGTAAAATTTAGAAATTCAGTTAGCTCTGAGCAGATCCCACACGTCTTAGGTATCAAACCGGCGTTTAAAGGATCCAGACGAAGTAGCCTGTATCACTTTTGCAAGAAGAGCATCCCAGGGTTTAACAACTCGTAGGGAGTGGAAATTGTGTCTGACATCTAGCCTGCTATATTCTAGGCTTAGTTTCTTTATGTCTTCTAAAATTGGTGCTACAACTAAGATTCAGTGAGTGACGGAGTGTGTGTTCAGATTTTCTCAAGAAGTTGTGGGTCAACATCAAGCCTCTATTCTGTTCAAAACATTAGCCTTATATTTGGACTAGAGAACTATCTGTACCCCGTATAAACCGTTACCCGGAAAATGTCTCGTAGCTTAGTACATAAACCTTTACTGGGTTGTTTCAGTAATTATTAATTACATTCTAGGTATGATTTGACCACTGTTAACCTTAGTCGACTAAAATGGCTTGGAGATGTACTGGGCATGCCGAGCGACCACCGCCCTCGATGTGCCGTGCCAGAGGAAGTTGGCTTAGGTTGGAAGGCGGCCGATGAAATCTCTTACTGTTGACCTAAGCCGTTTGGGGAGATGTAGATTGCCTGGTTGGGGTCCCCGAGACGAAAGAGATCAGTGGTTGAGGGCTCTTAGTGACACGGCTGAAAATTAGTCACAATGGTGCAAATGTATACACTTCACATCTAATGCTTGAATATTCGCACTAACTTATTTTCAAGTTGTTTATTCTCTCACACAACTTCGTCTAATTGATATGACTTTTTCTATCCGCCTGTTGTTTTGTAGTACTATGAAGTGTGGCTGCTTCAGCCGATGCACTTGTGTGCGAGGTTATACGTTGATTTTGTTAGTCAATCAGCAACTCTTTGAGGTCACCAGTCACTTAAGATCCAGGGGACATAAATAGTAGACCAGGCATATTTCTTATCCATGCTGTTTAAATTCAGGCATATACATTCGTCTTCCGTCATTAATAATGGTGCCTATGAAACTAATATACTTACTGTCTGTTAACATATTTTCTGTTTTCTTCATTCATTCTTATTTGTTTTACAGGTAATAATTTTATAAGAACTAATGGATAAAAGCTTGACGGAGAGTTTTTCCAGTGCAGATTTTGATGCTAGATTATTTGTTTCGTATGTCGTTGGGACCAACAAAGTTTCAGATGTTTTATGCACGATAGATAACCGAATACGAGAGTAAGTCTATACGTTTTAATTCATCTCATGATTCTGGTTCACTGAAGGCTAAAATATAAAAATGTAAAGTTTGCAACTCAACGCTGTGTGGATTTATTTGGGAATTGGCAATCTACTCAGCTACCTTGTGCATATTTCTGTAGTAGGCAATGACCTACACCTTGTGTTTGAGGACTGATGATATTACGTGGTTGCCCAAACCTTTGCGGATGGAGTGATGTTCGAACCCGTGACCCACTTTTGAAAGTCCTCTCCCTAAACCAATGAGACAACTCCACATAAGTTTATGTACTATACAATGAGCCCCACATTGTGTGAGGGATTAGAAAACTCCCAGGTTGTTTAGTCTGAATTGGGTGAAAGGGGCTTCGAACTCTAAACGCTGCTTAAAAGTCGAGTGTTTTATGCAGTAAATCGCACTACTAATTTTTAAGAAGTTGCTTTGAGCTACAAATGCGATGAGGACAGCTAAGATAGATGAAGTTTATCATTTACATTTAGAGCACTTTAGCTGGTGTAAGACAAATGTTTTCAGTCCATTTGAAGAAGAATTAACATCTTTTTATGTTTTTTTCTATTGAAGAGGTTGTATATATGTTGAGCCTTCAAATGTGCATTGTAACTTTTAATTTCTTTGATATTTCTGGAGCTCGGATTCCCATGGTTTGAAATCAGACATTATTACAGTCCCGGTGCATACTATGGTAAAATATCAGGTGAATAAATGTGTGCTTGCTTTCGAGAATCCGACTCCATTTTGATGTTTCTCTTTTAGACCCGAGGTATATCATTACGTTGTAGGGAAGTAGGTGACGATGAATTCTGTTAGGATTTTCGTCTTTTAAAAATAAGATGTGGTACGGGACTTCAAACTGAAAATTTAGGTTACCTGTCCAGTGTATTTTGTTTTATCACTGGTTGTGCTATGCAAAAGGTTCATTTTGTGACACCAATGTGTTCATCAGTCCGCAGAAACGATTAGTTGCACAATGGGATGATGAAACTGGAATGAAAGATAATATGAATCGATGTGACTGTAAATTTGGACATTTTTCTGTAACTTTTTTAAGCCCAGGATAAAAGGTTAAATCTCAACTAGCTCATTATCAGGGCAAACCGAAGTTGAAAGTAATGAAATTGCCTAATTAGCAACCTTTTTCGCACCGTTCTTTTTTCAGAGCTTGAGTTACATTAAGAATTGGGAGTAAATGATATGATCTAAGTGGTATCCTGGAAAAATCACCTGATATTTACTGTGTTACAGCGTAAGCAAGACACTTCTAGCACTTCTGAACATGATATTACTTCATTTTCTTAAGAAACCTTCAGTTTTAGGAAGGAGCGTTTATATTGTCTTGTAATTATCTGTAAACAGAAAGTTGCTAAGGTTTTAAAATTGAACAGTTTTGGCAAGAGAATAGCTCTTAAAGAAAAAAATCCTAAGCATCAAGTGAATGCTTAAACGTAATGCATAAAAGATAGCGTGAATTTTATCGAGAAACTTACGAAACCGTGGAAGCCAATTTTGGCTTGATTGTCTGTGAAGCAAAGAAAGACTTGGACTGTTCATGCGTTCAGTCTGTCATATAAATAAATGTTTTACACTCACTTTGAGAAGCAAAGTCATCAATGCATAGTGAGATAAACGTTTCCATTTTTCATTTGGATTACTAAATATCACCGAAGATTTTAAACTGGATGCTACGGTCAAAGAAGGATTTAAATACATTTTAAAGGATTTACTCATGCTGATAGATGATAGAAAACCTCAAGAAAAGAGGAATGCACGGTTGTTACTAGATATTAAAGGTTGAGAGGAAATCAAGGTTGTCACTACATGATTTGTGACTTATTGTGTGTCCCCTGGTTGTTGGAGTTATTCAAAGCACTTTTATGGGATCTCATGTGTGAATCTCTGCGGTACAATATGCGTCAATTGTGAGGCTTTCCAGCGTCCTAGACAAACCTGTTTGTACCAAAATCTGAATATTGAAGGCCAGGAGCTTAAACGGTTTTCGAATAGTTGGGTCTCGTATTGTACAGCAAAACAGCACTATCGGAGTAAACTGCTAAGCTACTCAAGATAATAAAAATTGACCGGAATTTCAGACAGTGACAGTTAACTGAGTGAAATAGTAATGAAGATAAATGCGGCTATAGCAGGATAATAAAAGTAGTTTGAACAGTTCATTTAACCTTCTGTGGCGTTGATAAAACGTATTTCAAATAAGTATGGACGTTTTCGAGCATTAATTGAGGTTTTATACCTCCATAAATTGTGAAAGCAGTTAAGATACTTCACGGACGCTCAAACCGAAGCAGGTGGTTGTCTTGAAGAATCACTCTCTGAGTCTGATTGGTAGTTCGGTTTACAAGTCAGGCGGTGGAGCATTGTTTCGGAAGCGGAGTTTTTCAGCTTATTTATTTGGGTCCCCTGTATACACTAATCTGGTGATAAGCTCCGGACATTCTCTTTCGACCTGTTACTTTATGTGGAGACCAGGCAAAGGCAGGGAGCGAGAATTCTTTGGTGGAGGTAATAAAGCCATGGGCGTATAGAAGAATTTCTTGAAGACGAGTGGACTCATCTCATACTCGAACGTATGAAAGCATTCAAATGTGCTACGTATGCCGCGTTTCTGTTGGTTTGATGCATCGTGCTGGCTAAGGAGTAGTTAGGTTGGAAAATTTTGTGCAGTTTCATCAAAACATGACACCTGTTCTTGAAGTTACGTCTTTTACTTCACATATGGGAAAGCGTGCTCTTTCTAGTTGGATTCTCTTATGCCCGAAATAGTATAATGCTTTACCTGATTTTACAGAAAGGTCGACTACGCCCAATAAAATACATCCACATGGTATTCTCATGTAATATTTGAAAATCTTTCGAATTATTCATTTTTTAAAAACATTTCTTTGGCCTTGTTAGTGTTAATGTTATCCTTTCACTGTCGTATGTCGTGTGGAGTTCGAACTCAGTGCTCTCATGTGAACGGTGGAAACTTTTACTAGCATCGAAGTCGAGGACACGCATTTCGCCCTATTTGAGGATGGTCAACGTGATATGCCTTCCTCCCAATGTTATCGCACCAGAGGCCCGGACCCAGCACCTGTCGCTTCAAACTCCATATCCTTATGCACTAAGCTATTGAGTTTTCACAGCTATTCAGTGTGTAACAGATACACTTGTACATTATGGCCCCTAGTTTCTGAAGCAAGATATTTTGTCTTAAATATCGCTGCCAGTCACCACACATCATTACAATGCAAAAGTGACTTCTCGTTTATTCTATTTATCTGGCAAATCTCTAATTGGACATTATTAACACGATTAACATTCTGGGAATGCCTGATGTTTCTAGTGTATATTACTTCTCAACGAACAATAGGTGATTTTAAAAATGCCAAAGTTATTATGTACAAAATCAGTTATATCACGGTATTCTTCAGTCTATGTATTGTGTGTACTGTGGCTCAGTGGTTTAGGGAGATGAACATCAACCATTGGATCGCAGGTTCGAACCCCTCTTCGCCTACCGAGGTTTGGGAACCCAAGTAGTACCATTAGCCCTTCCATAACAGGTGTGGTTCATCGCGCCTACTGCACGGATGTGCACAGTATGACTAGGTGCGTTTCAACGTGCATGCCGTACCTTCCCAGTGTGTTGAAATATTCATAGTATCGTTTCTTAACTTTCATCTCTATTTTCACATGTCTTAGAAGTAATTATTTCTTTCTCTATTGTTACCATTATTAGGTTAGGTGGACTTATTCAACAACATGTGGCCGATAATCATGTTGATCTGTTCAAGAGAGCTTCTGACATTGATAAATTGCAAAATGTTTTACAGATGGTTGAAAACAGAATTCAAAACTTGTCAGTATCAATATCTAAAGTTAAGAAGAAAATAGATGATCCACACGAAACTTTATCTTCAAGTGTAACTCATTTCAGAAACCTTCACATTACTTGTTCTCTACTTCGTAATATCTCCCGAATTGCAACGCTAATGAAGCGGATTCAAAGTTTGTGTTCTATTTTCAGTGCTATATAATTATAATCTTTAAATAGGCAGATCTAAAGATTTGTGTCAGTCATCAATGTATATGAATGAGATGGAGTTCTTGCTTAATAATATGAATTGGGAAGGAATCCATGTGTTGGAAACCTATAGTCGTACGCTGATCCAACTCCGGGAGGATATGGTATCACAATCATGGGATCTTGTGAATTCATCTTATGAGCTATCTGATCAAGCTCAGTTGGCCACGGGACTACAGGTACATTTACTTACCATGTATGTACATTTTCCCCCTGCATATCATATATGTATAGTCCCGCACCCCACTTTTTACTTGGATATTCAAAATTCTCACTTATTTAAATCTTACAGTGAGTAGTTGAACCCTGTTCTCTCCGTCTCACTATATATATATATATATATATATATATATATATATATATATATATATATATATATATATATATATATATATATATATATCAAGGCCACACAACTGCCAAAATAACCAATCAGGTTGTGGTATTTCGGCTGAGATAATTTTCACAGAATAGAGAAACGTGATTAGTTGTTTCATCAGTTACTAGGGTGGCCCTTAAAGTCACTCGCTTTGGGGAGTGGGCACACTGACAAAACGAGATAGCCAATTAAGTTTTTGTATTTCATGAATAACCATCTCAGCCGAAGTGCCGAAACTTGATTGGTTATTTCAACATTTGCAACTGTGGTCTGTGAAGTCACTCAACTTGGGCGTTATGATTGATTGTAATTCACTTTTGTTTATTGTATGCATTACACAGTGGGGCAAGTATCATTCACTGGATAATTTAAAAAGTGTCTTGTAAACCCTTTTCACTTCTAGTCATAGTATATGAAAGGACTGTCTTTAGTGTCCACGATCATCTGCTGTAGGATTTTGACGAAGAATTTCTTCGTAGATAGCGCTACGAACGTGGTAGATTATTGGTTGACAGGCTAACTGCAAATGAATTTGGTTGGTCGAAGTTTTGCACTTAGAAATTTGGCGATATGTTTCTTTCACGTCTTCCTATTCCTCGAATGATTTTCAAGGCCACCCTACTAACTTATCAGATAACAAAGTATGTTTCCTTATTTTATGAAGAACTACCTTTCTGGCTGGAACCCCGAAATCTGACTGGTTATTTGAGCAGTTGCTAGGGTGGCCTTTAAAATCTATCTATTTCTCGTAGCTAGGCTTCATGATCACTACTGGTAATATTAACATTGATGAGTAAGAAATTTGTGAATGGATATCTCATATCTAAGAATGCGGTTGTGGTTCATCAACGGTTTGTAAGTGGCTACGTTTATTTTAGTTATCTGTGCCTGGATAGGTGGTTTGGGACATGCCTAGTCACCGTCTGCCTCGTCACACCATATTGTGTGAAGTAGGTTTAGGCCAGAAAGGGGTTAGAGGTGACCAAACTAAAACATGGTACCAGTCCCTTAAGTCTTTGACTGTTTACCTGAGCTGTGGGAGGGGGATGTAGACCCTTCCGTTAAGGTCTCTGTGTTGCTACAGCAATCAGTGTTTAGAGACTCAAGGTGAATATGGCTAAAAATCGATGTCAGTGACGCAGACATATCTCCGCATCTTCATCTTAGTCGTCAAACTGAATGTCTGTATTCTCTCATTCTTTATTGTACTCGTTTGATGACTTTCTACCACTTCACGTCTTCGTTTATTTTTTTTATCTTTTATGTTAGTGCATTATCGCGTGATATGGCGATATGGGGCATAACAACTTGGATCATTAGGCAGTAATACCAAGTCCTACTCTAAATTTTTCTGTCTGTTCTAACATCCGTTTCCCTAGGATTGTGAGTGTATACACCGTGGTATTAGCATATGCTTGTGCTTGTTTATGTGAATTAACCATCAGTGAACCATTCACTAACCATTCACAGCGCTAATCTGACTGACGAATTATTACAAACCAACCTGAATGGTTTCTAACTACTCAATTTGTTCAGTAGTAGTAGTAGTGGTAGTAGCTTGTTCACGACGCTTTCGCACCAGAAATCACACCTTGTGATTTTGGGTTAGTGGCTTCTAGCAGAAACCCTGTTGACGCAGTTGGGCAGTTAGAATTTTAAGCTGTGCGAGAAAAATCAACATGGACCGTGCAATTTGTAGATCATTTACAAAGTGATCATCTTATATTAGGTATACCAGTCTGTGCAAAAGTTAGCTAGTCAGATTCAGGTGACCTGAACAATTTGGCTATGAGGTGAATTTTCTTACAGGTTCGCCGCTGATGAGCTCGGCCTCCAACTAGCGGAACGCCCGTGTGGTGTTTAGGTCCCCGACCGATAGTTGCTGCCTTGACGTGGTGGTTGGGTTTGTATATCACAATGACCCAACGAGCTATGATAGTGTTTAGATCACCCTGATCTGGCTGCCAAAATACTACGAATCAACCTGAGTGGTTTCTAACTACTTAAGTTTTTTTGTAGTAGTGTAGCGGGCGTTGCTGATAACAACGGATATAAGTAGTATATATGGAGAGGGTGGCAGGAATCATAGGGAATTACCGGCAATGGGTAAGGTTTCTGCCAAGAGCAACGCAGGGACAACACAGGCGTGTTACAGGGGGTGCTGCTGATAAGAGTGTGTATGAAGAGCCGGTCAAGAGCAAATCAAGACAGGAACGGAGAGGAAACAAAGATATTTGCAAATGGCTACGTGAGTGCAAGGAGTACCATATGTAACCACTACCATTCCAATTGTTCGTAATAAACATTCTCTCGTCGAGTTGTCTTCTGTTCTTCAGTAGTATCTAATCATTCATCTCACCCATGCTTTCATCTTCTACTGCTATACTCATACATCATTTTAGTATTATGGTAATGTATGCATCTTTGTGCAATTACTTTTCACAATCTAAGCATTTCTCAGTGCCGAGTTTGTGTTGAGTAAAATATGTAGACTGTTTTAAGAACCTCTTTATTATTTCTTTATGGCGTTTAGAAAAGTTGAATTATTTTAACTAACCCAGTAATTCTCAGTATAGTAACCTTAAACTTATGTAAAAACTATCTGTAAACCATGATTGACTTGGTTGGGGCTAGCACTGAAATCCAGGACGTGCACCTCATCCTATTTGGGACTCGTCAGCTGACTGACTGACAAAACCAACGTAGAACCTTGCATAGAAGTGCATTGCAACACATCACAGAAGTACACAAACAGCAGGTGGATAAAAAAGGAGTGATATCAAAGTAGATAAAGTGGTGTGAGAGAATAAACACTGTCAAGATCAAGGTTAGTGTGAATATTTAAGCTTTACAAGACACCAAGGAGTGAATACATGTGCGCCACTGTGACCAGTTTTCAACCATGTCACCAAGAGTCGCCAATCATTGTTTCCTTTCGTTTCGGCGACCCCAACCACTAATCTGCATCTCCACACACCACTCAAGGACTTCATGGACAGGTTTTGGTCTAGTCATTTTGAACCATTTTCCATCCAACTCCCCGTAGCATGGCACGTTAAGGTATGCGGTGACTCGAGATGCACAGTGCATGTGCAACCCATCTCAGTCGACTAAGACTCATAACCTTGTCACTCGACTTGCCTGTCTTGCTAGTACACTTCGCCTGGCCTCAACATTGCTCACAAGGTGATCCCACCAAACGCGAGCAATGCTACTAAGACACCTATAGTTGAAGAACTGTAACTGTTTCATGCCATCATTTAACGGCCGTGTCAGCCGTAAAACAGGACAGAACAGACTGCAGTACAGTATACTCGTCCTTTGATAAATGGCCGGATATCTCGCCGACGCCATAGGGGACGCAAGCTGCCAAGTGCCAAATGAGCCTTCTGTATCCGATCTAAAATTTCGTCATCAACCAATCCGTTCGGGCTGATGCAACTCGTCAACTGAATGTACCCGCATCCCAGTGAGTGATGTTGTTTCCGCTGAGACTCAAAGCTTTTACCCATCGCTTAAAGCGACAAAGCGTTATCCACCAGGCCACGGAAACACACCATCAGTTAATTGTGTAACTAAAAACTGTATTGTTTTCTGCACTGGCTATCAAACGGAATACATTAAGTAAATCTGAAGGCAATTACAAGAAATCTTACTTCATAAAGCTACCTAATATTTAAGTTTTAGTGTTATTGCTTGTATTACACCGTTGTTGATTGGACCGAATCGATCAGTCTCTGTTGGCATATGGACTCCTATATGGATGCCTCGAAATTGCCTGTCTTTTAATTATGTATAGTAATGATGGGCGGTGGCTAGCAGTGGAATCCAGGATGCACATTTCGTCCTAGTTGGGACTCGTCAGCCACTGCCCATCATTACTATACATAATTGAAACACAGGCAATATCGAGGTATCCGCACAGGAGCCCATATGCCAACAGAGACTGATCAATTCGGTCCAATCAACAACGGTGTAATACAAGCAATAACACTAAAACTATACCCGTCGCACAAGAAATGGCTATCGTAGCTCGGTGGTGTAGTGGATAACGCGCTCGCGTTTGAAGCGATCGCTGCCGAGTCCGAATCCCCGTGGGAACAACACCACTCACTGGGAGGCAGGTACACCCAGATGACGAGTCCCAAACAGGACGAAATGCGCATCCTGGACTCCACTGCTAGCCACTGCCCATCATTACTGTAATATTTAAGTTGTTTTTTCGGTTGTGGAAACGTATTTTACTAACCATTACGGATGGGGAACTCTGGCCAATATATGATGTAATCAGAAGCACACTTACACTGTACAAAAGTAAGGTCTAATTCATTACATTAAATAGTTTTCGTGATGGGGGAAGACAATAAGTTCTCGAAAACAGATGAATGACTGATTTTGTACCCTTCGAAGTGTTTATGCTAAACTATTTTTGAAAAAGATTTGCTAAAGGTCTGTTTTAAAATGGTTTATAGAAATTTTAATGTTTCAGGCAAGTAAAACAACAGTTTAGCCTTATAAAACTTGTGAAATTGTGTGAGGAAAAGAACCTGCGAAAATTTTCCTCACTTCCATTTCTTTCACATTATAATAATGATATTTATGTTTATAATAGGATACATGTCAACTTTTAAAAATGTGATTTTATTTAGGTTTTCTACAATTTAAACATGTTAATGGACGTAGTTCATGAATTGGCAACTAGATGGAAAACTGAATTCAATTCTGTTTTGTCGAATTCTGTTGACATCGACTCGTTAACCCAACGTATGCGAACACGTCAACAAATCCAACAAGGAACTTCTGGTCCAGGTAAAAGTAATCTTCAGGTTTTAGGTGTTATTATCAAATATGTATAACTTTTACCTGTTCTATTCCTAAGCATAATCAAGTGTTGCTCACCGAATGCAATTTTTGAGATACTAGCAGTCTAAGTTTTCTCTCTTTCTGATATTGTTGTTTCATTAATGTCGACTTTTTATAAACTGTAAAATGCAACTATCTTTGCTAACAACTTGAAGATTCTGCATTTAGCCAACTAACAAGTTCGTCTACTTCTTTGGACTAGCTTGATGAAGTGGGTTGTTTTAGTTACCTGTATGACTGTATCTTTTGGCTACACACTTGATGTTGTCGAAGGTTATTTTTGAAAACAGTTTTTGAGTTTGTTGTGGATAACTTGAGATGTCTGTGCTTTTATCACATGTAATATATCTGAAACTGCACTAGTGGAAATTCAGACCCTATTGACGCTGATTTTACTTCAATTCTGATTTACCCTTGTTGAGTAATCTTTCAATTCGCATGACGTTCCTAAACCTATTTACCACGATCATATTGCCGTATGCACGTTGACTAGATTTCTGATATATCCTTTTCATAGATATGTCTAGATATATATGGATGAGTTCTTGAACAATAACCTTAGGCCTTCACACTTTAGTACCGTTCGGTACCTCGGAAACAGATAGAAGCTGCAAAAGCAATAAGGTTTTATTGTCAAGTCAAACATGTACAAAAAGCAACGATTTACTCACATTTTCTGATGGCCTTGGTATGTTCTACACCTTTCTAGGAACCTTTTCAGCCGATTTATGACTCACATGTGTGATCACATGGTTTCTCACAAAAGCTCGGCACGTCATGATTCGCTATAAAAGCTTTCCACGCAACTCCAGGCTTCTTTAAGGTATTATAAGCATACTTATTATTATTATTGTTATTATTATTTATCCCTTGGGTTCCCAATGGAACATAGGGCTTCAATAGCACGTCTCCACTGCACTCTCTTCTCTACAGTCTTCTCAACCTGGCTCCACGACTGCCCAGAAGCTTCCATTTCCTTCTCACACGATCTCCTCCATGCCACACTCGACTCCAACGGCCAGCTCGTCGTTTCCCATACAGGTTCCACTCGACGACCTGGCGTATGATGTCCTCACTCGGTCTTCTCAGCGTATCCCCAATCCATTCCACCTCCACTTTCTTCTGCATGCTTGCTGAACGATAGGTTCTTGGTTGGTTCGTTACCAGCCAGAGTGAGTTCCTTGTTGCTAATTCTTTCTAGTCTTCTGATTTGATCTTCCGAATCGAGCATAGGCAGCTATTGATGAATGTCTGCAGTTTGTTGGAAATGCTTTTCGTGACGCGCCAAGTTTCTGAACCATACAGAAGCACTGACTTGACTGAATTGGTGTTCAAAATCCGGGTCTTGTTCTTTATGCTGAGTACAGTAGATCTCCACACTATTTTTGGAATAATGAAGGCCTGTCTTGCTGTCTTTCCTATCCTGACTGGCTTTGACGTCGTCATTTGTGTCACCTGTAGTTGAAACGAAGCTACCCAACCTAGGTAGGTTTAAGAGACTACTTTCTTTAGGTTTCTCCCGTTGATGGTGATTGGAGCTTGTTGTTGTTGTTTGTTGGGTATCTTCGTCACCTCTGTTTTCTCTACGTTAACCTGAAGTCCCTGCCCCGTCTTCGCTGCCCTGTCTCTACCCTTTTGCCAACCTGTTGGTTTTCGCTTGTATATCTTCGAGTTTATGCGGCAAGACATTAGACATAAATCATCATCATTGGCGAAATCCAAATCTTGTAAGATCTTTTCATCGGTATGCGCATCAGAGTATGACCCACCTTTTCGCTCCTCACGGTTTGCTCAACGATGCCGGAGTGTTTTGAAAATCAAAACAAAAAAGTTCTTATTTCACTGTTTAAGCCATAGCTTCTTCAGCAGAATATACGGAAAATAAAGCAAAACCATACACCTATTAATACAATTTGCACGGATAATAAAATCTTGTTTGTTTGTTTCTTTTGATAAAAAATGCAATTCAACACGTTCCATGAACTTGTTTAGACAGCTGTGCGTTACATATTCGATGATATTACGCGGTTGGCAAGATCAGTTAGTGAGATCGGCTTCCACTTCGGGATCCAATGGTTGAAAGTTGAATGATATAGCCAACAAGCCTTATTCACGCAAAACGTTTATACTTTTCGATCTATTTGCTCATTACGAAATTTATTTTGAAGTGAGTAGCTAATTTTTACTTCGCTAAACACATATCTGTAAATGTAATGTTTGAGTACTGTTAGTACATCACAAAAGTTATCAATATCCCTAAAACGAAATTTTATAAAAATCTCTATGATATGCTTATCGTCACAACACAGTTAATAATACGATTACTCGCTAGTCAAGATTTTCGCAAGGCGAAACGAGGAGTGATAGGGAGAAACTACATTGAAAACTAGGGGTTTTGCGACATTGCCCAGAGTTCTACCCTGCTCTTTTGGCTCCTCGTCTCTTCGATTTGCCCCAAAATATTTCTTCCCTGCGATCTGAAAATAACTCAGTATTCAATCACACGACAGATGAGACACATTCTCAAGAAAACAGCAACATTAGAGGTACACATGTTTTCTAGCTAACTTTACAAATATATTCGCATATCTCGGCTGTAAGAAAGTGTTTCTAGTCCTTACATACTATAATCAAATGAGCATAAGTAAAAGGTGGATAGAGACATCTGCAGGATTAATTGAAAAAATTCATTGAGCAAATAGCTCACCTCACTAGTTTTCTTATCAAGTAATATTTCAAAAAAGTAAATCACATAAATGAAACTGCAACAGATTTCGACAATATTCCCTAGCTTTCTTCAAAGAATATAAACAAACAGACCATATTAATACGAATGTCCTGGTAGAAATCAAGAGCACAGACTCATTGAATCATTATCTTATATTTCAAAATAATCCTATGCTGTCCAGGTTAATCACATTAAGATATTTCTGAACGTTTCACTGTGTAATTCACAGCTTCTTCAGCAGAATATACGGATTTTTATTAACATCATAATGTATAGTCAAATGATAAATCGAATATATTTAGTGAACGTAGGTCATTGGTTGCGTGATTTTCCCTGTCCCACCTGAGTAATTAGTTATTGCAAGTTCATGGTTGTTATTGTCAACTATCAACGAAAATATAAGGTAGTCAAAGTGTGCGCGTGTGTTCATGTATGTTGTAGAATGTGTGTCGTGTATTGTACTTTCATTTATAAAACTGCCAGTAATCGTCATTGTTATTGCAGCTTCAATTTGTTAAGTTCATTTAGTCAGATTAATGCTTACGAGACAGGTGACAAGTCTATTCCTTCTTTTCTATCTACAGCATTTGATGTTGCTAAAATATGCAGGGCCTCGGAAGTTAATCTTTCTTTATATGAATGGAAACCTTTTCCAAAAATATCTACATACTAAAAGTTAATCATGCGTCCACTTTCGATTAATAATAATAATGGCTTTATTCTGAAAGCTATTTTGGGAATACTCTGCTGAATTTTCAGCACGTCATATAGCATCAATTGGATAGAGACAGTGTATTTGTATACATAGCAAAATGAAATAAGTAGAGATTACATGAAGAAAAGATAAAAGTATTCGCTCTATCTACAACTTTCTTCAAAATGCACAGTCAGTTTAGGTAGACAATCACATTGGCAATTAGATCCATAATACATAAAAAGTAACACGCTCATCTTCAGTTAGTTTACTTTCAAAAACAGAAGTTGATTAGTTAATTCATTTCTAATACTTCCTTCATCACACAGCAGACGAGCTTTAGCTCGTAATGAGTAAATAGATCGAAAAGTATAAACGTTTTGCGTGAATAAGGCTTGTTGGCTATATCATTCAACTTTCAACCATTGGATCCCGAAGTGGAAGCCGATCTCACTAACTGATCTTGCCAACCGCGTAGTATCATCGAATATGTAACGCACAGCTGTCTAAACAAGTTCATGGAACGTGTTGAATTGCATTTTTTATCAAAAGAAACAAACAAACAAGATTTTATTATCCGTGCAAATTGTATTAATAGGTGTAAGGTTTTGCTTTACAGTTGGTGCAGGGAAAGCATATTAAAATTATATATTAGTTTTCTTCGCTGCGCCTTTGTTTTAAAATTTTTTCAGAGATGTAATTGATGTCGGAGTATATACATGTTATGCGTTTTGTAGTTTTAACTAGGTAGGTATACATTTGCGAATGATAATTTCAATATCGATTTTCTGAATACTGAAACTCCGCTGGAGGTGTGATCTATCGGTTTAAGGGGATGACCGTCAACTATTGAGTCACGGTTTCGAACTCCGCACCATATACCGAGGTTTTGGTAGTCAGGCAGTATCACTACCCTCCACACAAATTTGGCTCATCTCCTACAGCGTGTATACGCACAAGGTGGCTGAGCTTGTTTCGTTGGGTTGTTTTCTGTGTAGTGCTTCATGCACCATGTGTGTATCCAACATACGTTTCTCATTGATGAACATTTCAACGGCAACCTACTAAGTCATGTACTACCTATCATAAATAGTAGTCGAATGACACTCGTTTGCAATTATTTCAAATCTAGTAAACTTGATTTACTGATTCCGTGATTTCTGGGACTTGTTAATGTATTCACCGAGGTAAAATCACGTTCGCTGGGTACTTACGTAATGCGAATTTTATTTTGTGATTTCTGAGTGATAAGTTTCGGCGTCCAATTTTTCATCGTCTGTCTGCAACCTATGAAGTAGTTCACGATATTGTTTTAATCAGTCATCAGTGTGGAAACACTGGATTACTATAACATGTGAAATACGATGGATCCATGATTTTCCACCATGGGCTTACAGTTGTTAAGTTGTGAGTAAAAGGTGGCGTGAGTTTAAATTGGCTAACTGTTATATATTCCGGACGAATATAATACGCACGTTTAACTGACGGCTAGCTTAGTACGCAAGAGCCACTGACTGCAACCCGAGACGAATAGAGAGAAGACCGAAGCTGGATGATAGGAGAGTTTATTCCTCCGAAATGTAATAACATTAATCAGTCTCAAAACACGGATAAGTACACACGTGAAAAATGACCTTGTCCGCAATTCGAGACATTGGCATGGTGAGAGTAAAGAGCGAATTACATTACAATGGGGGCAGAAAATTACCAGTCATACCTCAAAAATGGTATGAGAATGCCAAGTTAAAAATGTTCTGATCAATAACAATGTTTTATGCAAAACTAGGGCCTCACAACACTAACCTATGGCTTTTATTACATAATCCGAGAGAGAGAGAAGGTTGATCAGTACAACAGCAAGTTTGTGTTCAAATCGAATATGAAGGACATGCTCATATTCCCTCGATGGTGAAAAGACATGAGGTAAACAAATGCTCAAGGTAACATAGACTATCAAGGAGGAATGCTAAAGGATCCCAAAAGTATCATAAACCGGGAAAGGAATTAATTCCTAGAGATGTTGAACGATGAACAAAATATGATTGAATAGAATTAATGTTCAAGTCGAGCATCAAGTAACATTAGAGGAAAATATGACTTATGCTACTCAATAATACTAAATAGTATGAAACTAAAGATATAAAAAGGGGTATACAAAGTTTACACTATATGGGGGTAAGGGAGAACAGGGTAGGGAAGGATTTAACATACATGTATCCTACCTAAAGAGCTAATAGTATATTCGAGAGCACCAGTGTGTTGATTACAGAGGCTTTGACTGTTAGTTGCAGGTAATATTATGGTCAATCAATCCAGTTATTAATTGTACCACTTACAGGTTGACATGGTGTTCTTTATAAAATTGCTAAATAATGTTTTTAAAAAATAATATTTCTTCAGGTAGAGCCTCATTATCAGCGGTTGGTGGTCAAGCTGCTGCTTTTCACGTTGCTGTCTGGACAAGTTTAGATGGTGCAATTGATAAAATGGAACAGCTTATATCACGCAGTCGTTTACTTGGTATCACTTTAATGAAACAGCGTGAAACACGTGGTGGTGATGTTTGCATGACTAGTATCCATCGTTTAGATGAAAACATTTCAGAACTATATCCAAGTTTAGCTGAATTACTCATACATGAAATGCTAACTGATTGGCAGAATCCTAAGAAATCTGAGATATACACTTCTATTTTGCTAATTTTTTCATCTGCGAATTTTAAAGGAACTCTCAGTCGTCAAGGTATTTGTGTTCGTAGATTTGGTCTATGATATTATCTATTTGCAAGTTCTAATTTTTCATTCCATATATATATATATATATATATATATATATATATATATATATATATGGTTTAGGGGTTTGTAGGGATTTTGTTTATTTCAGGGTAGTAGTCATCACGGACTGACATCAGTTGAAGAACTATTAAAACCTTGAAGGGAGTAGATAGCTGTCTCGTCATAGTATGGGACTCCCCAGCAGTGCGCCGTAATGAACCCCCTCATGGATTAGGCTTCGAGACCCTCAGATCTCATGGCGTATACATTAAACACTCAGCGACCGGGTCGGAGTTCAATGATCCACAGTTTCCTACTTCTGTTAATTCGTGATATAGCACAACTATCTACCTAAATCTTCAGTTGGCGTCTCTACTAGAATGAAACAGCTGTCCAGCACTCCCAGGTTTTCAATGGTTTCTCAACTGATGTCAGTCCCTGAAATGATATATGTTGATTGTGTCACACTCAATTCGTAAGGTGTTCTTTTTTTTGATCGACAGTAGATAGTATTTTATTATCTTGAATAATGAATATATATAACTAAGAGGTAGTTAATAAACTATTCATTTGATTATTTCACTATTGAATTACTTGTTACACTTAATATTGAAAACGAAATTATCTAATTATCTGTTGAATGCATTGACCTTAACTCTTTGTCGCTTACGATTAGTAAACTAAACGATCTAAGTAAGTAGATTGCCAGTGGTTCTGAAGCTTTCCATTTTCGTGAGCAACGTGGAATGACGTGCCTTGTCAAACTTTAGTGAAATCAATAAAAATGACTGACAACTACAGTTATCTTATGAATCTTAGACGCAATCGAACATTTTCTGACTGAGGTTTGTCGTGCAAAAAATTCTGAGGAAGGCATGTTGTGAACACGACAACAGAGTGATGCTTTCTAAGTGAACCATAGTGGCTTTCTTGATTACTAGTCATCCTTACTGGTCTGTGTTTTGATGAGTGCTGTCAAGTACCTGTCTTGTGGATAAATGTAACTATGATGTTCTTCCACTCACATAGAAGTGTGGCTTCAATAAAAAGCAATTTTAGGAAAGGGATCTGTCAGTCAGCTACATTGGATGCAAGCTGTCTGAGTAGCCTTAGGTGCAACTCATCCATTCACGTTGATTTTCCCTTATATACACTACTTAATGACTTAAATACATCATGGCATCTGTAAAATCAAATAATCTAAATAGGTAGATAAATTTATTTTCATATAAAAGTGTTTTACTAACCCTAAAAGTGATCACTAGCTTAATTGATAAATAATAATTTGGTGTAGATAATTATTGGTTTGTTTAAGACAAATAAATAAGTGGTGATATCCGTTGGGAAACAATCGAAATTCACGTTCCTCAACACATACCTCATTCCATGCTGCTAATCGTTAACAAAAGACACCTATGACACCTAACATTGAAAACGAAACTATCCAGCCATTTCTTGATGGCGTTGGCGAAATACCCGGGTATCTATCAAAGGATGAGTACACTGCGCTGCAGTCCGTTATATCTTGTTGTATAGCTGTGGGATATAGACGTTAAAAGTAGAAGACAGAGTTTTCATCATTGCTCGCGTTTGGTGGAATCACCACGTGAGCAATGTTGAGGTCAGGAGAAGGGTATTAGGCAAGACCGACAAGTCGATTGGTGAGACTGTGACCCCTAGTTGACTGAGATGGCTCGAACATGTAGTGCATATGCCGAGTGACTGCATGTGTCGATGTCCCATGCTGCGGGAAGTCTGATCAGGGGTCAGGGTAACGAGACCAAGACGTGACACTAGTCGATAAAGTCCCTGATTGTTGGTCTGAGCCGTGTACTGAAGTGTAAACCACTTGTCTGGGGTCTCCGAAGCGAAAAATAATCAGTGGTTGAGGGCTGACTCTTGGTGACATGATTGAAAATTAGTCACAATGGTGCTGATGTATTCACTCCTTGGCGTCTTCTAACGTTTGATTATATATACTAGCCTTTATCTTCAAATAGTTTATTCTCTCATACACCTTTGTCTACTTTGGTAGAAATCTTTTCTTATTCACTTGTTATTTGTATAATACTGTGAAATCTGTCAAACTGAGCCAGCACACTTGTGTGCGCGATTCTATGTTGATTTTCTCTGTTTGTCCAAAGGCAGTGACTGTACAATGATAGTCGATAAATATCAAGCCTATAGGTGGTTATGGTCACATAAAGCTTACTTTTTTATGTAACTAGATAACAACACACTGTATCTGCAGCAATACTCATTATTTAATTTTCCTAACGTTAGATTGAATTTTTGATTATAGAACATAAAACGGATCTTTCTTCAGTGAATGACTTCCTGTCTCACAAAATAGTGGATGGCAATCGCACAGCTCTTCGTAATGCTCTAGAACAGAATGAAGGATTTCTTGGATGGGCATCAGATGAGTTTGCTGCTAAACTTTCTAGTATTTCTAACCAGTCCCCAATAATAAAAGAAGTTCTTGAAGGAGAATATCCTAAACTGTTAAAGTTGATACTGGACTTAGGACGTCGTGTAACCAATACACTGTCTGATGAGTTTAATGGAAATCAGGAGTTTGATCGATATGCAACGGGTGTTCGAAATATCTCTGAACTTCCTTCATGCTTAGTTCGAGCTTTACAACCGTTTGAAACAGCTTATTTATCCGGAGTGTATCTCGTCTGTTTGATAGAGTAACTTTAGCCTTTTCAACATCTACAACAGCGGGACCAGATAATAATGAATTGAATGATATTGTGCAAACAGCGGTAAATGAATTAGCATATGCTACTGTTCATCATGACCTTTTGTTTAAAGTGAGTTCCTCTTTTGCTTAAAATTGTTTTCGTGAATGTAACATACATTACTGTTTCGATGAGTAAAAGCTGTTTAGACCTAAATTGGCCAAGAGTCTTCGTAGTGACTGCCAGCAGTGGCGGGTGACAAGAGCCAGAGCGATGGTAAAGGCATTAACATAAGGTAATAATCAACAGTTATTTAGGTCAATTAAAAAAACTCACAACAAGATTATGATGGTCGGTTAGAACGCTGTAAAGTTCAGCTGGTCTACTACCACGCTTTAGTTGCCAAACATCCACCTGGCAACCGAATGAGACCTGAGCTTTGGTCATCTTACAGACTAAAACTGAGAAGCTTGTTTCAAATCTGAAAGGGTACAAAGCAGCAGGATCTGACGGTTTGCCATCAGAAACTTTCAAGATTGGAGGTAGATAATTACTGAGTAGAGTAACGGCAGCGCTGACTAGTGGATGAGAATCAGAAGTAGTCCCATCAAGGGTGGTCTAGATTGCTGATCATTCTGGTGTATAAGAAAGGAAAGAAGTTTATATGTTAAAAATACAGGGAGTCAGTTTGACTAACATTGTCTCCAATGGTGCAAATGTACACTCGATCTTTGACGTTTTCTAAAGTTTGAGCACTTTCACTAGCCTTAATTTTCAAATCCCTTCTCTCATCCATCTTTGTTTACTTTGATTTCACTTCCTCTACCCACTTGTTTGGTGCATGGTGCTGTAAAGTGTGGTGATTTTAACGGATGCACTTCTGTGCAAGGATCTACGTTGTTTTTTTCTATCATACTGACATCATGTCCGGAGTCCTAGGGTCCATAGTTATCCGACGCTAACTAGAGCACGAGAACAGCAATTTCAAGAAAACTAGACAAGCTTCAGAGTTGAAAGAGAGTGTATCAATTGGACCTTTGAATTTTGATTGGGTTTAGACAGACATTCACATTGGCAACAGATATATACGATATTTCTTGCCCTAAAGGTGACACTCGACTATGTCAACAGAGAAGTGTTGTGGTAGTGTCTGATAGTGGAAAGGGTTCAGAAAAAGTATGTAATGCTAATCAGGGCCCTCTACTCAAAGTCATGCAACAGTGCAAGGGTTTTTGAAGAGTTGTCGTCTGAAGTAACGATAACAACTCGTATCCGCCAAGGATATCCACTGTCATCATTCCTGTTTAACTTTGTTATGGACGTGCCATTGCAAATATTTGTCGGTACCTTAGATTTCTCAAGGATTGAATCACGCGCATGTTGGCACCTGGTTGCTTTGGAGTACTCACACGAAGAGGTTAACAGAGTGAAGGCTTTCCTGACTGCCTTGAGCAGAAATCTAAGTGTTTGGTGGGCATTTTGAATCTGTGAAATGTAAGATAACTTCAGACATTGTACACTGTACTCCATTTCTAGTGCCGGCGGGGTAATCGACCAATAAAAGGATGAGTGTATTGCACGTTAGTTCACTGTGTCGTTTTATGTAGTTGTGAAGTATTGCTGTTGAAAGCAGAAGATAAGAAGAGGTTGCAGGATTTGACCATAAGTGTATTATTAGCATTCCTCGTGTGTGGTTATAATCACCATTTGAGCAGCGTAGAGGTCAGGCAAACGGTACTAAGTAAGAAGGGCAACTTAGTCGATGAGGTTATGAGCCTTCAGCGATTAAGCTGGCTTGTACATGACAACAGACACTCAAAATCAACGTAGAACCTTGTTTGAACATGCGCTGCACATATCGAGTCACTGTTTACCTCGGCGTGCAATATGAGCTGAAATGCGATTAGGTTGAAAAGAGACTGAGGGTAGTCAGATCAAGACGTGATACCAGTCCTACCAGTCTCTGACTATTGGTCTCAGCCATGTAGAAAGTAGACAGACATAAAAGACCAACGTGCAACGTCGCTCCCAGGTGCATCGCTTCCAGTTGCCACAAGTCACAGTAGCAATGTAGTAGTGGATAGAAAAAGATTGATATCAAAGTAGATATAGGTGTATGGGTAAAAAAGGAATTTATAAATAAAGGTTGATCAAAACCGTTAAGCTTTAAAAGACTTCAGTGACTGAATACATCTGCCCCTTTATGATTGATTTTCAGCCATGTTACCGAGAGTCCTCAATTGCTGATTCCTATTATCTCAAGGACCCCAGCCAGCTAGCCTACAAAGTTCAAACCAACAGTCAGGGATTTCATGGACTGTTCTCACGTCTTATTCTGACCACCCTGAACCCTCTTCTTACCTATTTCAACTCCTCTTAGCATGGCACGTCGAGATAGGCAGCGGCTTGGCAAGCGCAACATGTGTAAGCCACCTCAGTTAAGTTAGGTATACAACGTCATGAATCGACTTGCCTGTCTTGCCTAGTACCCTTCTCCTGAACTCAGCATTGCTCACGTGGTAATTCCACCAGATGCGAGCAATGCTGCGAAGATATCTATGGGAAAAACTCTGCAGTCCCTTCATTTCTTCTACTTTTAACGGCCATGTCACCCATATAGCACGAAAGGATGGACTTCAGCATAGCATACTCGTTTTCTGAAAGGTAGTCGGATATCTAGCTGAGACCAAAGATGACACAAGATGGAAATACCAGACAAGCCTTCTGTATCCCAGCTAGGATTCGGTCAGCAACCAACCCGTTCAGACTGATACAACTTTCCCAAATAAGTGAAGTGGTCAACATTCCCCCGCTTCACTCCGTATTATTAAGCTGGGACTCGTTGCACACCAGTCCTAGAGCACCACTTTACATTTCATTGGTACGAAACGTATGCCAAATATAATCAGATTTCCGCTTAAGGCGTTCACAAGACCTGTATTTTGTCAGCATCATCTAGCAGGACAATATTTTCTTCATATTCCAATTCAACTAGATGAACACCAGGGAGTAGGTCAATCCCTGTGAAGTCAGACGTACCTTAGATTATATCCATTAGTAAGTCTATGATGAAGTTAAGTAGAAACGGTGACAGTAGGTATGCCTGGGTTCCAGAGCCTATTAGAAGGTAAAAATCCGATCGATGCACCCTGGACCAGGTCTGAAACCTGCCTAGTTTTCTCGAGTTTGCTGTTCTCTAACTACAATTAAGCGTGAGGTAACTATGGACGCTGGGGTTTTTAATTACTTGGATGAAAATCGATCATAATGGCGCAGATGTATTCATTCCTTGACATCTGAAGCTTGAATATTCGCACTAACTTTGTCTTCAGATTGTTTATTCTCTCTCACTACTTTGTCTATTTTGATATCACTCTTTTTCTGTCCATCTGTTCTTTGTGAACTATTGTGAAGTGTGGGAACTTGAGGCGGAGCACGTGTGTGCTAAGTTCTACGTCGTTTTGGTCAGTTAGTCAACCATTAATTGCCAGATATTTCCTAATGCGGATGATTTTTCCATCTCTTTGGCTTTCGCCACCTACCACTGCTCGGAATCAGTGGTCAGTTTCCGTTTAAGTTGCTTCCGCTCTTCACTGTATTCAAAGCTAGCCAGAATTAGTCTTCTTACATCAATCAGTTCCTATGATGTTGCGGAAATCCATTGAAGTTTACTAACTTTCGGATGTAGGTCGCCGACGGTCTTTATCACCATTTCAACGGCAGACTGAATATCATTCCAGATTTCTTTTGGATGTTTATTGCTGTTATATTCGGATAAATGCCTAAATCCTTGCATAAGTACTTGGGATCCCCATCTTTCAATCGACCATAGACAGGCTTTACTCTCCCCTGTTTCCTGCGACCAATAAGGCGCAGACGTATGTGCCTGTACTAGCGCGTGGTTTGAATCCAAATAGGTACTCTAGAAAGTGGCAATCTTTCACCGGTCGTCCGCAACGATGTCTATGTGATCTACCTGTGTTCATCGTTGGTTAGAATTCAGCGTACGCCATGTGAAACAGTGTCTTTTTTTATGCCTAAAGTTGTTGCTTGCCAGAAGCAAGTGATTATCGAAACAAAATTGCTACAGTCGATCACCGTTGTCGGTTTGTTGGCATGGGATTCCGTAAATACCCTCAAGATACATTTCTAACTGGCTCAGCTTTCCTACTTGGGTGTTAAAGTCGCCTACCGTCATGACTATATCTGAACGTTTTGCTTTCTGTAGGAAAGTTGACAGCTCATAGAATTCATCCTTTGCATCATCGGAACTACAGTCAATGGATACGTAGGCGGAGATTACGAATAGACATCGGTTGGTCTCATGATCCTTCATAGTTTTTACAGATCCGTTCAGTCAAGAAGCGCACTTTCTGCTGTGTTCTATGTTATGCCTACACTAAAGAATTCACGAGAGCCATTGGGTCTCCGGATACTCTTATGGTGAATTTTGAAGATTCAGTACTATTGTACTGGGCGTTGCTGATAACAACGGATATAAGTAGTATATATGGGGAGGGTGGCAGGAATCATAGGGAATTACCGGCAATGGGTAAGGTTTCTGCCAAGAGCAACGCGGGGACAACACAGGCGTATTACAGGGGATGCTGCTGATAAGAGTGTGTATGAAGAGCCGGTCAAGAGCAAATCAAGACAGGAACGGAGAGGAAACGAAGATATTTGCAAATGGCTACGTGAGTGCAAGGAGTACCATATGTAACCACTACCATTCCAATTGTTCGTAATAAACATTCTCTCGTCGAGTTGCTTCTTCACTATCACCAGGTGGGTTGGATTTAATAACCACACACGGGTTATGTTTACGTGTCTCAGACACACAGCATACCTCCATATCTCAAGATTCCGGAGTTGTGGACAGTGATGCCTACTCTCCGATTTGTCATAGGGGTAAAAAGTTGCTAGGTCCAATGTGAATCTGACAAAAGGGTCTTAGGAAACTAGGACTGAGGTTTCGATCATTGACTGTGGTCGCACCATGAGAGGTTAATCAAGTTTTTAAAGCTTAATTTTGGTATCAGGATGTGAAGGCAAATAAGGTGATGGAGGTAAAGAGGCTATATTTGATCGGGTATTGTGTGCTACTAGAAGCGTGTTGGCAATTGAAACTTGCCGGTGGCTCACATTGCGGAAGTTGTTCCTGCAGACTACCTGAAAGAGAAAACGTAAAAGATTTGCGTGCCCGCAGGGCCCATGGGATATACGTTTGAAATCTGTCACATCGTTTTTTGAGGATTGTTGGTTTGTTATTTAGTCGTTCTAACGCTGTCCAGGAAAACCGTTACTACGGGGACTGAAAGACTGCAAGGCAGGGGGGAATATGCCCTTTTTTAGATTACCCCATCCGACTGGGAACGTGGCATGAACGTCCAAGGGAACGCCTTACTGCTGTCACACCCTCACCCAGCCAACAGTACGACTTCACCCTCAGACCCTCATCATAGCTTAGCAATTTACATTATAAGGATAACTGCCTTTTGTCTTACCTCTATCCAACAGACTTTTCTGACATGTTAGAACCTTGAGAGAACAGGCGTTCCAGTTCATGTAGCTCCTTGTGTCATTGTGATATGCAAGTCTGACCACTACGTCAAGGCAGAGGCTGTTAACCGAGAGATGTTGGTTGATCAACTTTTCTCCTCGAGATGTTAAAAGGGAATGTTTGGAAGCTCTTGATGACTAAAAATCGGTCACAGTGACGCACTTGTGTACAGTCTATATCATCGCCAAAATCTTGAATATAGCTATTAATCTTTATTTGTTCTCTCTCTGGTACACTTTTGTATGCCCTGAATATATCTTTCTTTTTCTATCCACTTGTTCATTGGATGCTACTGGTAAGTATGGCATATTAAGTTGATGGATTTCTATGCGAGGTTCGACATTTATTTGTTTATTGATAGCAAGATTTTTCTGATACTACGCATGATTGAAAGAGTGAATGATATGTTTAATTCTTGTTGCAAACGGAGAAACCGCCTCAATTGTTGTTATATATCCATCTGGCAAGTCAAAGATGTGTCATGAATTCCCTTCCTAACCAATTCCTCTTTATTGATCAAAAACAAGTCTGTGAATATCGCAGTGTTCTTTTCAAGAAGGCATATTCTATTCACTCTATTAAACCAACAAAGTGTGAGGCTTGACGATGATAATAACATTAGGATCTACTTAGTCTAATTAATATTTACCCATGTCCTTTCTGTAGACTCTAGATTTAACAAACAATAAAATATGGGTTCTCCAATTCTCTAGTGGTAGATATTAATGGTTTGTTTAAAATGATGGAAGACTTCTCGTGATAAAATACTGTTTGATATTTGCATGCTTTTGTGTTATATACAGGTTTGTCGTAACCTGGATAAATTAATTGCTCTGTTTGCAACAAAAGTGGAAGCTTTAGTTTCTACTGGTACCAGTTCAACTCAATTAATTGATTGTCAAACATCTGAACAACAGAACAACATTTACTTGGTCAATCTTTTATGCCAATTCGGTACGCACTTACAGTTGACTGTTAGTAAACGATTGAATAACTTGAATGTATTATCAGTACAAGATAATCAAACTAGTCACAAATCTTCAGGATCTACTACTACCACAGTTCAAAATCCATTGCAATTAATTTCTGAGTCAACTGCCAGTCATTTGAATCACTTGTGCTCATCTATTTTAGACCCATTACTTTCAGCTATCGGTAAAACAATCGATGAAATTTTAAGTACGATGCACAATGAGTATGATCATCAAAACGTATCATCAAATGAATCCAGTAAGTCGAAATATCTACAGGAATTACAGGTTAGTCAATATATTTTTGCGAATACCTTCATATTAACCGTTGTTGTCATTTCATATGATTAATAAGACCAAGGTTATGTATGATTGAACTACTCAGTGAGGTGTTTTGTTACTAACTACCCTATTGATATTGATTTTCAGGTGTATTTTCGAACTTCTGTCTCTATTGTTATAGCGACATGAAAAGTGACATAACTTGATATCACTTACTTCAAATGATAACGACAAAATATATGCATGATTCCGACTATCTACACTCCTCATTATCTGAATATCGCTCATCACGCTACGCCTTACTAATGCCTGAGTCACCATTTGAACTGAACACAGAATAAGATACTTTCAACTCTTTAACCAGTAGCCTTTTCTCCAGTCTCCATATGGCAGAAGTCAAAGACCGATTACTCACTATCCTTGCATGTAACTATCATCTGAGTCAAGCGTATGTAGATCTAAGTTACATGTCCACAACGCTTCACCATCTAAAAATGAACTACTTGATTTCACTTAGCATGTAGTTATTTTTGAGTCATGAGTCATACGGAAATAATGTGTCGTTCGTAAAATCTTTTCAGCTGAGTTATGCAACACTACTGTAGAATGAGTCTTGAGTAGAATGTCTTTCAAAATAATGCGGCCGATAAAGCCTGTCTGTAGTTCATATATTCCTTTCTTCCAGCAGTTGAAATATCTATGGAGTAATATACAGTGTACAACCTAACCATAATAATGACTAACCTTTTGTATTACACCCTGATGAGATGCCAAATTTTCACCCGTCTGTTCGTCTTCATCTACCGCTTACAATGATATATATTATCTTCTCAACTGGTACTTCCTTACTTCCAAGAGAAAAGCTACATACGACGCATAACCTCGTCTGCTAAGTTGTAAACTATATTTGCGAGTAAAAGAGTTAACGATACTACGTAGATTGGAAAATGAATATAAAATGAATTTAACTGGAAAATCCAGTCAGTTTTAACCCACTCATTGGCGAACTGATCATGCGAAGTAGTCAAAACAATAATGTATCAAAATATTTAGTCTGAATTGGTGGATGGTTTGAAAATAGTCGGATTATCTATATAACCTGAACTAGAATAACTTAGTACTATTCGAAAATGAACAATTGACCAGCGATTCGATGAAATGTTTCTTAGTGTTCACTTTTATTCATTGATCCATCAAAAAGTCGAAATAAACCGAGAAAAGAGAAAATTAGGCATGCATACTTGGTACTCTGACTGCTGCTTATGCGGTGTAAAATGTATGTGTATTCACAGGTTTCGGTAAACTTTTTCGTAAGCTCCCCACTGTTATTGCTGCAAATACTTCCTGTTATTTTATCTTCACTTGTCCCACTTATCACATATTCATAGATAACGGGGAAAATGTTTTTATACTCGGTGCTGAAAATGTAACAGCTAACAGCTACCGAGAACCACGTAAAAGTAGAAAAGGAAACGCTACCTCATATTTACTGTCATAAGATTTCACAAAATCCTCTTTGGACACCTTTTTTTCCTGATAACAGACTATAAACCTTTGCTCACAATTTTCGTCTTAAAAGAAGACATTACAGCGTCGCCAAAAGCAAATTGAAGAGATGAGCAATGGTTGACGATTGTAAGACCATTTTGACTGCTGCACTTCGTATCACTAAGGAGACTTTAAAAGACATCAAACTGGATTAAACTGTCACATTAATAAGTGACCGGTAGTGGCCACTTATATTGTCAACATGAGAACAACTGAAACTACACCAGTGTAAAAACAATATTTTGCTAACCGATTCATATCTTACCTTATCGTCCTGAAATCCCTGCCACCAGCCTTTCTCCGACAGTTCCATTACGTTCATCGTGGTATTGAAAGAATGTGAGCTATTACTGGAAGCGTCGACCAACCAGAAACTGGATATTTTTCATCTGGGGAAGCAGTATACGCAAAAGATTTCCGATGAGAATACCCTTTGTAAACACCAGGGATAGTTGTCAAACATTGAGGACGGATAGTTTTTAAGGTCATACTAAGCCCAAAGTTCTAGACCTGTGGTAAAAACTGTTTATGAACTTGATACAACAACGAAGAACCAATCCCTGAACGCTTGTCCCTGAAGACATTGCTAGGAACCATCAACAAACAAATTTCAGAGCTACAGGTGACAAAATCCCCGGAAATCCTTATATCCAAGAAGTTGAACTGATAAAAGATGTTACGTTCATCAAACCAATGCCATTCAAATTCTGTTTTCAAAACGATGAATGATCTGAAATCGATATTTGTTGAGAAATGTCAGTATTTCCTCAAAGTTTGCGCCTAAAATCACTGAAATCAATTTTTCTTGGTCGTGCCATGAGGTTTTTGAGAGACTGTTAATATGCACACACACAATTTACCTTGCATCATCTCTAACTGGAGTGTTAAATATACGTATCCACTCTCTTCTGTAGTCTTGTTCTCAGTGGTTAGGTCTACGTGGTTCTTAATAAACAAACCATTGTGTTATAAGTTTGTAAGCGAGTTGTTTGTTTAGCACGTTTAATGTATTTATTGTTACTTAAAAACCAATATCCTTCATGATACTGTGCATTCCTTGGTAAATATCACTGTGACGTTTTCAGATTGACCTCAGGGATAGTGAGGATTAACCATTATGTTTTTCTGAATAAAATCGCATTTATTACGAATAAAGTTATGTTCGAATCATTCTGTAAGTGACTCTACTGAATACATCATTCTTACATCTTACTAGTTAATCAGCTTTTTAGCGTTAACTGCATAGGTTTGTCTATTCGTTGGCAGCTGTAGCATCTTTTGTTGCTTTTGGGTTTGCGTTAACGGTTAGAAGTGCTTTTGATGAATTAATATGGAACAAAATTATTCAAGTGAGTGTGGATTACGGAAATCGATTCGTGGGCTTATCGGTCTATGCTTCGTCTTACAGCCAGATTTCATATCCACCTTATCCTGATATCAGTTCAGAGATGTATTCATATGCGTCAACAGTGACTAATCACTTCGGTTCAAATTAATCAACAACTGTAGAATACAAACTAAAAGTATTAGTCTTCATGTTAACATCTGTTGCAATTTAGAAATATAACTGTCTAAAATAAGGTTACTCTATCAGTATTATACATGAATAAGCAGATTCCTATATTCATTTACTATGTAGATGGATTCCCAACTTATAGCTGCTACCTTGACGTGGCTTTTATATCTAACGAACTACACTGACAGAAACACTTGTTCCTTCGCTATCCTACTATGCCAGAAAAGTCTGTTAAATAGTAGTTAGACGAAAATCAGTTATCGTTATCAGTGTAAATTACTACGCTATGATCGGGGTCTGAGAGCGAAGTTGCACCGTTGGCTGGGTGACAGTGGCATGCTGATGCTGCTTTCCCTATGGGCAGGTGGAATTAGAACAGGTTGGCCCTAAAAACAGCACACTCCCAACTACCGTATTACGATATGCTAGTGCTTGGGTTCGTAGGCAGCTTCAAAACTACTAGCAAACCGAAATCTCCAGTTTGCAAAAAGGCCGTGTATGACAGGCTTCGATCAGGTGTCACTTGAGCTCTGCGGTCGTGCACTAACCCTTCTTTTTCAGGCATGTTAAGAAAAAGTAGCCTCTCACGGTGTGGCTGGTAGGAAGTGTCAACCGCCTTCGCAATCCTGTCAGCACTCAGTCTTCCTTAGATGGACTAGGTATTTCTTTTTAGCATTTCTGAATGTCTGCGTTTGCAAGTCAATGATTCAAGCATTACACTTTCAATCATATGGATTTGCTTTGGAATCCCCCATAACGTTTTAGGTGTAGCTGACAGTCTAGTATAATAGGCATCTGTCCTGAATTTATTCTTGTTTTTTAGTTGTGTGAAGGCGAAAGCAGATCTGCCACAAAATTCAGGATATTGAGTAGAACTTCTGCAATCATACATGAGGACACATCGTTTTTTGATAGACTTAAGTTGTATATCTTTCTCCCTTGCTATATTTGCTAACTTTTACCCCGTGTTATGGTTATGGTTCGCTTTACTTAAATGCTTATATTATAAATGTATACTTTTATAATTCATTTTGAAGGTTGGTGCGGATTTTATTGATTTTAGTCTGGTTTTCATCATGGAAAGATATCACTTGGAGAAACATTGTAGAACTAGGAGTACTGGATAGCTGTTTCGTCCTAGTATGGGATTCCTCAGCAGTGTACACCCATAACCTTGCCAGAAAGAGAACCTAGGACCTTAAGATTTTGCGACTGGCACGTTACTATTGAGCCACTTGGTTAGTATCCACGTTTCCAATGTTTCCCCAGCTGATATCAGTTCATGATGAAGATTTTTATGATTGATCAACTTACTACACTTTAATTTTCTTGGAGAAATAATGCTTTTATTTCTTTTGAATTACTTGTGAACGATAGTTATTAGACTTTGTATATTTCAGAGTATAAAATTCGAGTTAGGATGATTTTAAGATAGTTAGAATGGAGATGTTTTTTCATATATCCTAACTTCCATCAGCGTATAAATAAAATCTTGTACAAACTGATTTATTTTATTTTTACTTTAGAATTTCACTGCTCGAATTCGACAACAATATTTATGTGACCTTTCAAAACCTCCTAAATCAGTTAGCATAGTACCTAATATATTTGCCAAATCAGGCTGTTATACGTGTGGTGAATTCGCTCTACAACATACTCTGAAACCGATGCTTGATATGTGTATCAATAATTTTCTCTGGCGTTCAACCTTAATTCGTTCTTCGAACGAATCATTACGTCTTCATTTATCTGTTGACTGTAAAGAATTCGAATTAGCTTTAATGCCATTATGTTCCCCTAACTATGGTTACACTTTGAGCGAGTTGGTCCCAGAATCTTATAGAAATTTACGAGAATTCTCGTCTGTTTTAACCTTGGAGACGGAAAAATTGGTTAAGGTATGTTTCTTTTGTGTACAGTACTTTTTTAAAAATTCTAAATAAGTTTTATTAGAGTTTGAGGTGTTGGGAACAGAAATTACCAAGCTTTCTACCGGATGTGTTGATTAGTGATTAGTTAAGGTTGCCTGATTTCTCCATTTCATTTTAACTTTTCCATTGATGACATTCTTTAGACAGCTCTAAAGGAGTACATTATAGTGGTGTAGATCTGCTGCCCAGAGAACGGCTATCCTACCTTGAATATGCGGACGATATCGTCGTACTATGTGATAACATAGTTGGTGATTAGTGTGCATAAGTATGGTATATGCTTTACACCACTGAAGTTCCAAAGTACTTTTGCAAGACTGTTAGGAGCCTGTGCTTGTGCTAACCCTCAGTGCTGAGTCGTTGGCAGTAGTTGGAAAGTTCGTGTATCTGGGTAGTTGTGTGAGTGCTGGTGGAGGTGTGAAGAGTGAAATTTCCAACTGCATATTGAAAAAACAAGAGTGGCATACGCCAATCTGGGCCACCTTTGGCGCCGTCGCAACGTTAGTCTGACCGTGAAAGGCCGGGTTTCCGACGCTTCGGTGCGAGCAACTCTGTTCTGTGCCTAAGAAACCTGTCCTCTCCGAGCCGGCGAATGTGCGCCGACTCTGTGTGTTCAATTATCGTTGTCTCTGTAGGATTGCTGGTATCCGGTGACAACACCTTATAAGTAATCTTAAGGTACGATAGCATGTGTTTAGGTATGATGAAGATCATGGTTCGACAAATGAAATTATCTGGAAACATCGACTTTAGGGGCATGAACATGTTACTCATGTCGTCTCAACAGCTTCCACACCTTCATTCTTTGTTAGCCCTAAAACTAGATAGAAGAAGCAGAGGGGTGGTTAGTGTATGACATAGCGCCGTGGGATAGGGGATAGTTGCATCGGGTTAGAACCTGTTGTTGCGTCATGAATCTCTGAGTGGGGTCCGAGAGAGTGCACAACTCAGTGGCTTGAGATGTTATTAGGTATAGTGCGGAATCGAAACCAGTGGCGGTCATGCTGTAACTTCCTTTTATCTTCTGCTCATCAGTATCAACATAGAACCAGGCATCACTGCTTAACGGTCCAACTTGCCACACCTCATGTCAGTACACCGAGTAAAAAGGCAGTGAAGTGCAAGATGAAGAAAAGAAAATCCAGTCAAAAGAAATATAAAGTACGAAAACAGAGAGAGGAAGAATGAGAAAATGGTGAGATTCGGTATAGCATCGTTAAGATGAGGATAATGTGTGTGGGGACACATCTGTGCCACTCACATCGATTCTGAGCCATATCGCCTAGAGTCTCCAACCACTCGTTCCTCTTGTCCCGTGGACCTCAACCACATGGCTCAAACCAATAGTCAAAGACTTCATACATTGATGCCATGTTTTAGTCTGGCCACCCCTGTGAGCCTTTTTCTAGCCAGAACCTACTTCTCCCAGCATTGTCTGATGAGGCAGTCGGCGACTAGGCATACGTAACACGCGTCCCAACCAGCCATCTCAGTCGATGAAGGTTCACAACCTCGTCAACTAACTTACCTCTTCTCTCTAAAACTCGACACCTGACTTCTGCGTTACTCATGTAGTGACACCACGGAATACGGCTGCCTATACTACGAAGGCGACAGTGGTCAAACACTTGAAGCCAGCTTTCTCATGTCTTCCACCTTCAATGGCCATGTTTCACAGCCATACAGCAGAATAGAGCGGACTGTTGTGCAGTACACGCGACCCTTAATAGACAATTGGACATCACGGTGGCGCCACAGGTGGTGTGAGTTGGCAAAAGCCAGTCGAACCTTTTATATACGTGCAGAAATTTCATCGGCCACTGAGCCACCAGGGTAGGACTGATCCTGCTTCCCAGGTAAGTGAAGTGGTCGGCACACTCAATCACTACAATCTCTGTTGTTAGCCGTGGCACCGTTGAAGACCAATTTGGGTGATGAGAAACGCCTCCCAAATATTTTCAAATCACCACTCAATGTACCTTACTGGGCTGCGCTTCTAATCATGCTGTTCTTATTGTTTTTTTCTTATCCACTTCCCATTGCCTATGTCTTCATATTGTTGTTATATCGTTTTGTGTGACACATTTCTTTGTGCCCCTTGCCCCTGTACCATGTTTGTGTTCTCACAATAATCATAATTTTATCCACACTGCTTTTGATTGTCTTGCCAAGTAAAGGATTTGAAGCCCTTCCAAACTATTGCAGTAATCGTAGTATTGTACACCAACCTGACTTCGTTGATTTTGCGCACCCTACATCTTATCTTTGGTTTACAGTAACTGGTTTACTGTTACTCACTTTTTTATCGTATGATTGTCACCGAGGAATGTTGGAAATAAAATGAGACTGTATATATCATTTAATCCTTACATTTTTCTCCTAGATGTATGCTTCTAGTGATGATACAATCGACTCTTCATCAAGTCAACTGCCACCAAGTCTTGTCTACCAACATATATTTAGCCGGGCACCAGAGGAAATTCGTTTACCTCATGTTACTGCTGGTTGGTCTGTTAATTACTATGTTTCTTGGCTGTTGAAAAGGAAAAACGATACGGAACGTTTGGCTCTACTGCATAACAGCCTGTCAGCGTATGTACACGAGGTAAGCTTTTGACATTTAGACGCCATTGATTGGTGATACAGTTCCAAGTGAAATTTAATAAATCGATATTGAATCCTTGAATCATCTAAATGTAGTTTAAACGTTGTCATAACTGCAAATCAACTGCGCTGGCATCATATCATGTGCTCGAATGGGCTACTCTGTAATTCATAATAGTGGTTGTTTATGGCAGTCTAGAAACTGCTGAAGTAGCCTATCAGGTTTCGGTATTCTGACCAGAAAGATAACTTTTCATAGAGAAAGATAATTGGTTTTGTGACTTTAAAGGCCATTCTAACAACTATTAATATGACCAATTAAATGTCTCTATTCTATGGAAAATGTACCTTTCCAGGCGAAATGGAAAAATCTAATTGGTTACTTCATTGGTTGCTAAGGTGTCCTATGAAGTCATTTAAGCATAACCCTGTCACGTGATCATGACTCTGTGTTCACTTTGCTGTCTGAAAATTGCTCCACTCGCTTTTTTCTTATGCATACATGGGTCACACGACGCATACCTTTCACTAGCAATTTTCTTTCCCTTCTTTTTGATTTACGTCGAATGCGTTTGTGCAGCTGTATAACATTCCGTCCGCACCACACAATAAGTTGCAAATATACAAAAAAGCTAGTTAGGTTATAAAGTGATGAGCATAGTTAACAACTGACTAACTAACAGTTCTCGGTGAAATAGCAGCAAACAGTAATCACCGGGTCTTTACAACGCTTGTAGAAATGATTAAAAAATAAAAGTGCAGATTGAATTCTGGGCAAATTAACTCTAGAAATCGGTACAAATAATTAGCCAAGTTTCCCATCTGCCTTCCTCGTGATTGTATGATTTATGTGGTATGTGGGTAGGTGTCTAAATCCTCATGATGAGGAACGCTGACAACCTAGAATCCGATAGTAGCTGTAATTACAATACTCATGGCTTATATTCATCTTGATGGCTAACAGTGGCATCCCGAACACGCATATCATCCTATTTGGAACTCATCAGCTGGATGTATCTGCATCCAGTGAGTACTGTTGTTTCTACTGTGGCTCAAACCCAGTACCTATCGCTTCAAACAACAGAGCGTTTCCTACTAGGATACTCGGACATGAGAACCAACTCGTATGCAGCAGGTATCCGTTATTAACTTTAGATGTTTGTGATGTACCATTTGCAACGGCTATGCAAAAGTCATATACAACAAACATACCGACCGGTGTTGACGTCCGTTATTGAATATTATGTTTATCTAGGTCACACTCATGCATATGGTAAAAGGAATGAAATGACAAACAAATCTTACAAGCTGATCAGTGGTTGTAAGAAATAAACAAATTGTATCCAGTTATTCACAAAATTTATTCATGAAGCTCAGGTTAATTGGTTTTCTATCCAACCAGCTTTTCTATATCTAATACTTACTTCTTCATGAAGTAAGTAATGTGATTAAGTCATCTAGCCTTGATGATAGTAATACTCACTCGATTATTTTTATGCGCAAGTTGAGATCACATTGAGCTGTTACCAGTAGTAAAAATTATCTCAACGACTTCTCTATATTGATAGCCAGTGTCTTTCAGGAGATGCGTAGGATAAGTGTTTTTCTCTTTAATTCTGTTTAATTGTCCATTCGTGCTGAAATTTTAAACACTTTCATATAAAAGAATGTGTTGTTAGAAATTAACCAAAGTGACTTTCATAATACGATCCTTAATTCGGTATTCTGGCCAGAAAGATAACTTTTCATAGAGAAAGATAATTGGTTTTGTGACTTTAAAGGCCATTCTAACAACTATTAATATGACCAATTAAATGTCTCTATTCTATGGAAAATGTACCTTTCCAGGCGAAATGGAAAAATCTAATTGGTTACTTCATTGGTTGCTAAGGTGTCCTATGAAGTCATTTAAGCATAACCCTGTCACGTGATCATGACTCTGTGTTCACTTTGCTGTCTGAAAATTGCTCCACTCGCTTGTTTTCTTATGCATACATGGGTCACACGACGCATACCTTTCACTAGCAATTTTCTTTCCCTTCTTTTTGATTTACGTCGAATGCGTTTGTGCAGCTGTATAACATTCCGTCCGCACCACACAATAAGTTGCAAATATACAAAAAAGCTAGTTAGGTTATAAAGTGATGAGCATAGTTAACAACTGACTAACTAACAGTTCTCGGTGAAATAGCAGCAAACAGTAATCACCGGGTCTTTACAACGCTTGTAGAAATGATTAAAAAATAAAAGTGCAGATTGAATTCTGGGCAAATTAACTCTAGAAATCGGTACAAATAATTAGCCAAGTTTCCCATCTGCCTTCCTCGTGATTGTATGATTTATGTGGTATGTGGGTAGGTGTCTAAATCCTCATGGATGAGGAACGCTGACAACCTAGAATCCGATAGTAGCTGTAATTACAATACTCATGGCTTATATTCATCTTGATGGCTAACAGTGGCATCCCGAACACGCATATCATCCTATTTGGAACTCATCAGCTGGATGTATCTGCATCCCAGTGAGTACTGTTGTTTCTACTGTGGCTCAAACCCAGTACCTATCGCTTCAAACAACAGAGCGTTTCCTACTAGGATACTCGGACATGAGAACCAACTCGTATGCAGCAGGTATCCGTTATTAACTTTAGATGTTTGTGATGTACCATTTGCAACGGCTATGCAAAAGTCATATACAACAAACATACCGACCGGTGTTGACGTCCGTTATTGAATATTATGTTTATCTAGGTCACACTCATGCATATGGTAAAAGGAATGAAATGACAAACAAATCTTACAAGCTGATCAGTGGTTGTAAGAAATAAACAAATTGTATCCAGTTATTCACAAAATTTATTCATGAAGCTCAGGTTAATTGGTTTTCTATCCAACCAGCTTTTCTATATCTAATACTTACTTCTTCATGAAGTAAGTAATGTGATTAAGTCATCTAGCCTTGATGATAGTAATACTCACTCGATTATTTTTATGCGCAAGTTGAGATCACATTGAGCTGTTACCAGTAGTAAAAATTATCTCAACGACTTCTCTATATTGATAGCCAGTGTCTTTCAGGAGATGCGTAGGATAAGTGTTTTTCTCTTTAATTCTGTTTAATTGTCCATTCGTGCTGAAATTTTAAACACTTTCATATAAAAGAATGTGTTGTTAGAAATTAACCAAAGTGACTTTCATAATACGATCCTTAATTCGGTATTCTGGCCAGAAAGATAACTTTTCATAGAGAAAGATAATTGGTTTTGTGACTTTAAAGGCCATTCTAACAACTATTAATATGACCAATTAAATGTCTCTATTCTATGGAAAATGTACCTTTCCAGGCGAAATGGAAAAATCTAATTGGTTACTTCATTGGTTGCTAAGGTGTCCTATGAAGTCATTTAAGCATAACCCTGTCACGTGATCATGACTCTGTGTTCACTTTGCTGTCTGAAAATTGCTCCACTCGCTTGTTTTCTTATGCATACATGGGTCACACGACGCATACCTTTCACTAGCAATTTTCTTTCCCTTCTTTTTGATTTACGTCGAATGCGTTTGTGCAGCTGTATAACATTCCGTCCGCACCACACAATAAGTTGCAAATATACAAAAAAGCTAGTTAGGTTATAAAGTGATGAGCATAGTTAACAACTGACTAACTAACAGTTCTCGGTGAAATAGCAGCAAACAGTAATCACCGGGTCTTTACAACGCTTGTAGAAATGATTAAAAAATAAAAGTGCAGATTGAATTCTGGGCAAATTAACTCTAGAAATCGGTACAAATAATTAGCCAAGTTTCCCATCTGCCTTCCTCGTGATTGTATGATTTATGTGGTATGTGGGTAGGTGTCTAAATCCTCATGGATGAGGAACGCTGACAACCTAGAATCCGATAGTAGCTGTAATTACAATACTCATGGCTTATATTCATCTTGATGGCTAACAGTGGCATCCCGAACACGCATATCATCCTATTTGGAACTCATCAGCTGGATGTATCTGCATCCAGTGAGTACTGTTGTTTCTACTGTGGCTCAAACCCAGTACCTATCGCTTCAAACAACAGAGCGTTTCCTACTAGGATACTCGGACATGAGAACCAACTCGTATGCAGCAGGTATCCGTTATTAACTTTAGATGTTTGTGATGTACCATTTGCAACGGCTATGCAAAAGTCATATACAACAAACATACCGACCGGTGTTGACGTCCGTTATTGAATATTATGTTTATCTAGGTCACACTCATGCATATGGTAAAAGGAATGAAATGACAAACAAATCTTACAAGCTGATCAGTGGTTGTAAGAAATAAACAAATTGTATCCAGTTATTCACAAAATTTATTCATGAAGCTCAGGTTAATTGGTTTTCTATCCAACCAGCTTTTCTATATCTAATACTTACTTCTTCATGAAGTAAGTAATGTGATTAAGTCATCTAGCCTTGATGATAGTAATACTCACTCGATTATTTTTATGCGCAAGTTGAGATCACATTGAGCTGTTACCAGTAGTAAAAATTATCTCAACGACTTCTCTATATTGATAGCCAGTGTCTTTCAGGAGATGCGTAGGATAAGTGTTTTTCTCTTTAATTCTGTTTAATTGTCCATTCGTGCTGAAATTTTAAACACTTTCATATAAAAGAATGTGTTGTTAGAAATTAACCAAAGTGACTTTCATAATACGATCCTTAATTCGAAGCTTAATACTGTTATTAGAAAGATGTACTGTGCAACTAAAGTGTCAAGTTAATAGAAACCACAAAGTTTGTACACTCTCCTAGTCGCTTACAGCTTGTGAATGATAATGTTTCATCTCGTTGTATCTACCAATTTAAGTGCACATGTGTGGTGACACATACATAGACAGAACTTGGATGCATTCGAGTAGTCGCCTTGAAGCATATTCTAAAGTGGCTTTAAAGGGAACTGAATCATCTGAACAAGTAAATAGTTGATGGCAGACTTCCAAACTTTTCGTTTGCGAAATATATCATGGACAGGATACAGATTTGGAGCTTCTACATGTTTTAGACCTATTTACAAAATGTGTTGGAGGCGGTTCCTGAAATTTGTTGAGACATTGGCTATGAAGAAGTTTAAGCTCTGCCTTTATGTGTTCAGAAACAATTTTTAAAAAATCATATTCAACCTTTCCTAGTGAATTTAACTCTAAAATCAAAATCGGTATATTCTCATTTTCGATCCATTGCATGTGGAGCTGTGGTTCAGTGGTTTAGAAAGATGACTACCAACCACTGGGTCACGGGTTCCAGCCCCGTTCCATCTACCGAGGTTCAGGCAGTCAGGTAGTATCGCTAGTCCTCACACAATAGATGTGGCTCGTTGCCTACTGCACGAATGTGCACAAGTACTCTAGGTCACCATTGCACTTCATTGTTATTTTTACATTGAATTTAACTTTCCTACTTGACCTCTTTTGGTGTTCTCACACCTTATTTCTTTATAACGTTTCATATAAACACCTATGACAAGTGAATGTGTGACCAAGTTGTTGGAAATGTGTTGCACAAATTACATTTGTTTTGTCGAAATTTATGAAGATAACTATGTTTCAAGTGTTTATTCATTAATCCTTTTTACGGTGTTAGTATCTTTAAAAATGTTACTGATTTGATGGGCAAATTATTGGGAAATTACACTTTATCAGTATACTGTATTTTACACTCAGTTGCTTTTCAAACTCATGACAATCATCAGTAGGTAACTTAGATAACTGAAAGCATTTATATCAAATATTAAGTAGCGGATTGTTCACCAAGAATTTTAGATAGATTATTGACAGTATCATCAAAGCATAAGAATGGCGATTGAATGGACAACTTCTGAGTTAGAGTTTCAATAAGCTTCAGTTGAGCTGCTTCATACTGAGCTTGTTAAAGTTGCCAAATAGATTTGAGATCATCCAGTGAAGTAGACATTGCAAAATGAAGTGACCGAGTAAAATAAGACGTAAGTAAAATGGTGAAAGTGAACACAGTAATACGCTAGAACTGAATGTCAATATGACTATTCCCCCTCACCATCTTATTCTTAACTTAGTCACGCAAATATAAAAAAAACAAGAATGACCTACGACTGTAAGTAAGTACGACAACTTGATTTAAGAAACTATTGCACATATGTAGAATTCCCACACAAAAATATCCTAGGCCAAAGGTAGAATGACACAACCTTATTGGCTGCCGAATCAACCAACCAGGTTGTTTCATCCTAATATAGGCATAAATCAAAATCTGAAACACATCTACCCTAATAGGCGATGACTTAAAATGTTGATTTCCATCTTAGGCCACATCCTATCCATCTGATATTAGTTCTAGTTTGTGTTCGCGTGTTTAAAATAAAATAAATACGTTTCGCACGGAAGTTTGATCCGAACTTCTTAGATTATTTCTTTGAAGAGGCTACGACCAACCAGACTTCCGTGCGAAATAACGTTGGGATTAGTTTATAGACGCTGTGATTTATACAAATAAAAAAAATATGCCTACTCTCAACATTTTATTGAGCTCCCAATATTTGCTGTTACTATTCGGTTAAATGTTGATCACAATTCATATTATTTAAAGATCATTGTCATTATTCTTCGTTCATTAGGTTCAACTGAGGCAGCAAAGAGAATATCCACCTATTTATTTACAACTGAAAGAATTCTCAGACTATTATTTTAAAAAAGAACAAGTCTGAAATGCTGGCTGTTTTTTTATTTTGTGTTTTTAATAATGTGATATATTTTTCTCTTGACTGTGATAGCCCTTTCAAATGAAATAAAAACACTTGATTGGTTTGTTTCCCTTGTTGCTTTTTTGGTCGACTGATCATCGTATAAATGAATTTATATTCTGTATGGCGTTGTAGTGTGTTGGGTAGAGCGCAAAAACGATGTGTTTACTTGTTAGGCGCACTGCAGTAATTACCCCGTCGTAAGTAAACATGAAACTCGATGTGTATGGATCGAGAAACGTATCTTGCAGAATGAGAATTACATCCAGTGTTTCTTGGCTAGTTGCATTTCCAATTTCATGATAAGCCTTCAATGCAATTTCTTACCACAGCAATTATTTGTAGATGACAGGAAATATTTGTCTTGCGTTCTTGAAACGTCAGAAATAAGGTTTATATAAAGTTATGCTAGGTTATGTTTTGACTTCACAACTACAACTTATGCGGTCGCTGGTTCAAGTGCTACCGCTGCCCAAATTTTCCCTTCACCTTCAATCATCACCCAGTACAGACTTAGGTGTAACTTGAAAATGACTTTGTCCTTTAATGAAGCCTAGAAATTCACAGAAATAATGTTGGAAGTTAAATAATTTAAGCAAAAAACCTAAAATCTATCAACAAGAATATTGTGAGGATGTAATCAGTGGACTGACAGCCTGCTTTTAGTAGAGATGCTGCATATGATTCTCACAGATCCAACGTAATGCTAATGCGGTTCATCCAGAAAGACGAATATAAAAGGTAAATAACTTCCAAAGTGAAGGTTCCATGGATTTCAGCTCGTTAAAAATTACCATTGTAATTCAAAAGACATTTGAATAGACAAACAATGTTGGTGCTTGCAACTTCTCGTCATTACTACCTAACTGAAAAAATAGAGGCTATGTCGAGGTATCTGCACAGTAACCCATTTGCTAAGAGAGCCCGACTGACCCGGTTCAACCAACCGCGTAAATTACAAGTAGTAACATCAAACCGATACCCACCGCACTGGGAGTGTCGGCGTTTGAAGCGATCAGTCCCGAGTTAAAATCTTAGTAAGATCAACGTCACCCACTTGGAGGTAGAACATCCAGCTGAGTGAGTACCAAGTCGAATGAAACGCATGCCCTGGATTCCACTGCTAACCATTATCCACCATTGTTAGCAAAGAATATTCTTTTCAGTAAATTCTTCAGGTTCTACAGTTATATACCCGTACTGTGTAGTTTTGTGCTAATAGCAGTGAGGTTTCTTATATAACAGTTCGTTAATAATAATAACTGTTTGGAAATTATCTCGAAAAAGTCTTATGTGGCAGGTGGTATCGGAACCAACTATTACTGGAATTTAGTTTCAAATCATTGATTCGATGGAATTCTCTGCCAGAGAAGCTTTGTACTGAGGTCAGTCAGTGATCAACAGACACATTGGCCCAATCTATCAACCAATAAGAAGCAGCAAGAAGGTCGAACTTCATGTCAATAGGACAACCAATCAAAATATATATGGAGATACTGACAAGACCTCTGCAGAAACAATCAATCAGACACGACCATCAGGACAAGCTACTAAGCCACTTGTGGAGAAAACCCTACAGCTTACTTCTTTCTGAGTTTGTACTACTGATGTTGTCTAGAATGATAGCTCAGATAACACATCATCCTCCTGAACTACAAATATTCTCCATCATCTCAGAACCTGGTGAAATTAATTCAGACTACATGGATGAAAGGTTAGGTTAAATGGGGTAGGATGTTTAGGAATTGTAATCTTGAATTAGACCAAGGTAGCTGTGGCGGCAACATCTGCTTTTTCTGGACACAACTCGGATTATTTAGTCCTGATTGTTTCCGCTTTTGCAGTCTGAAAAACTTTAAGTTTGGCATATCTTAGGATGTTGATGAGAACATGATAAATAATGGAAAATGATTATCAATATCTACCGAATGCTTTTTCTGGACTAAGTGTGCTAATATTGAGTTACTAATGGTCTTTATAACACTTTTGCTTAGCTACGTTAGGTGTTCGCGAGCACAGGAAACTAAATACCTAGAGCGGTGGCTGATGTAAATAGCACTAGTAGAACTGATAAGCACAGTAGGAAGTGGCAAGTCAAGGTATTTCATCTTTTAAACTCCCTTTCACACTGGGTATATGGGTCACGTAATTTACTAGTATTGAAAGTTATTTGAATTGATATGCGTAGTTAGGGAACTAATATCTTGCTAGGCAAATCCCCTTTAAATTGTATTCAAATGCATAGAGGCTTTCTGCTAACCGTTGGAAGGTTTTTCCTGGCTATTTTGCAATGGTGTTTCTTTATGGATTTCTCAGGAAAACCATTTTCGACTAATTGTTGCGTAAAGTAATCCATTCCTCTCCAGTGTTTTCTTCCGAACATATAGCTTCTATTCTGTAACTTTATCAAGTTTCGTTTATACTGAAGTAAGACGAAGCTAAGAAATGTGCATCGTCCTATCCACATATTTTCTGAAACAGCTTCCTCGTCCCTTCGTCTAGAAAGAAGAACATCAAGAAGGGCTATATTGCCTTCTGACTCTCCTCATATGTAAATCTCGTCACTGCGTATACTACGTTGAATCTTCCAAGCCTCTTTGTTATGCATGAAGAGAATACGTTTTTGGTAACAAGATGTCTGTTGTATATGTCTACTATATTAAGAAAGGATGTACTCGTGAACAAAGATGTGGTTTCATGAAATTATCGCATGCATCCAAATGGAAGTCGCTTGATGAGGATGTAAACCCTCTTCGCTTGAGATGGCTTGGACATATGATACGCATGCCGAGCAACTGATCACCATGAGGTCCAGTGCTAGGAAATGTTAGAAGAAAGCTCAGGGTGGCCAGACCAAGATGTGGCACCAGGCCATATTGTCTGTGCCATCAGGCGACATGTAGACTGCCTGAGAGGCACTAGGGAGCAGTGACGTGGCTGGAACTCTTTCTTAATGGCGCAGATGTATCACTTTTTTACGTCTTCTAAATGTTAACTGTTTATACCAACCTTCATTCATAAATTCATTCTCAACTCATACACCTCTGTCTACTTTGATATCAGTCTTTTTTCTATCCACAACCTCATTGCTACTGTGAAATGTGGCATCTTGAGTCGATGCACCTGTGTTCAAGGTTCTACATTGGTTGTTTGTCAACCTCTTAATAACGTGCCTGAATTTCATTATTTAGGCCTATTTTACGGAGTGAATTGAAATGCTTCTGCTGATTTTCAAGCCATTAACCGGTGCCTAAAAAAACACTTCAGATAAAGGGTGTTACAGTTCGTACACTTCTCAAACTTAACTAGGCTGTATTCAGCTGAAGAAAGTCCTGTGGAATAAAATGATTTCATCTCAGCCTGTAATGGCGTTCTTTCTGTGCTGTTCGAGTTCATGGAAGGGATACATTTTAGTTGCCTCGGGAGCCACTTGGCACTAAAGGCTGCTATTAACACTCAGACTGTCTCTAAACTCATATGATGGCGTTAAAATATATTCTAAACTTTTTAATTCTTCGTATTCATCCATTCAAACAGTTTCCACCACTGACAGGAATTTTAAACCGTGCCACTGAAAGTCACCTTTGCCCGCTTCATATCCTTGAGACGTAATTTGGTGTTGACAAGCTGCATAAACTCATCTTACATTTGTCAAGTGTCAAAATAGTGCCAAGTTTATTCATTTCTCCGCGATATATTCAAAAGACCTTGTGTTATGTTAGTATTTTTGCCTAAAAAGGCCATGTCATCTTTTTACGCTAGGCTAACCAGACTATCATCAAACAGTAATTCAAAGCTTAAAATTGGCATATATCAATGAAGTAAGAAAAACTACAACTGTTAATGTTCTTGGAAGATATCACTGGTTATGACATCAGCTGACAATCTTTCATAAGTCAATATAACTCAATCAGTTCGAGTGAAAAGTTTCAGTTGGTATAATATACTTGCTTGACACTTCCCAGTCAGACGCTGGTATAGTACTCTGAAAGGTAGACTCAGTTTTACTGAGATTCCTTTGTTTAATTTGAAACAGAGTTAGATAATCGGTGTTTACATTACATGTTGAAGCTAAGTCGTTGACAAGTGAAGATGTAGGTTAGTTGAACTGTTCTGCAAAAAGCGTTCAACTCAACATCTGGTTACCTCTTTTGAGAATTTATCAGAGATTCAACTTTCTAGGTGTTAGTTTCACAAATCATCCCCTTTTCGGATCACAATCCTTTTATAAAGTATAATTAACAGGACATTATTAGAAAGCACCAATGCTGCTTACTTTCTTTATCTACAGTTGCTTGGAATCAGTTCACGTTTAAGGTGTTCTTAACGTGATCATAGTCGGCAAGAATCAGTCTTCTAACATCAATCAAATCAGATGTGGTTATAGAGATTCATTAGTGTTACTAACCTCTTGCTGTAAGTTACTCATTGTCTCTACAGCAGACTGAATATCATACTAGGTTTCATGTGACTGCTGTGTCCACATTAATACCTGGTTATCCTCTTCCTAAATATAGAATTGATGATCTCAGCTTCCGGCCCAGTAAGAAAAAGCTCACTTGCTTGTATCTACACATTCAAAAAAGCACTAACTGACATAAACGGCGTACAAGCCAGTACGCCAGAAAGAGCGGAGATCCACTCCAATGTTGACTAAATGCAATGTCATCCATCTGTGACAATGATCGACCTGATATAGACAGCCACCGATTGAGACAATCTCTTTCTTCTGCCTGACTTACAAAGGATCCTTGCAGATGAAAAGTCTTATTAACACGACATGGCTGTTCAATAATGTTTACGAAGCACTTGTTACCTATAAGATGGAAATAATTGTTCCACTGGTGATCGACATCGTATTAAATTCAACTATCATATAGACTAGTAAGTTCATCATCTTATCAACTTTATTCAAGTAAGTTGGTTGAATGAACAATTTTTGTAATCGACGCAATCACTTGCGATATATAAGTGCGACTGCCATGTTGAGGTTGCAGATGTCGGTCAACGTAGTTACACAACACCGTATATTTAAACGGAGTTGGTTGACCCTGATTAAGAAGTACTATCGGATTGCGATAGTTTCTAATGTCAAAAATAAGCGCTTTTTGTTTCCACTATACTTCTATCAAACGATAAAAACCACGCTTCAGACTACTTCAAACCTGAAAATATAAAAATACATCAGAGTATAAAAATCACACCTTAAAATTTGATTCCACATTTTGAAATTAGTTGGTGGAATAAGTAAGCGTATAACAAATGTGAAACTACCAGTTTACTTCTGCTTTTTAAATAGATCTAAAAAAACTTGATACAGCAGAAACAAAAAAGATATGCCATCCAAAGTAATATAATAAACTTTAGAAGATACAAAGGTGACTTTTAGGTAAGAAACAAGTAGGAAAGAAGCGAAGAATGCTTTGATAAAGAAGCAGTGTCAAAGATACATTTCACGAAGCTTTCACCAAATTTATTCTACTTCTCGATAATAGAAGAATGAGGAGTGCTGAAGTATCACCATCACTCCTATCATCTCAAGCCACTGAGATACGCGATTGCTTGAGCTTCATCCAAGGAGTCGTGAGGCACCGACATTCTTAACTAAACAAAACCATATTTACTTCCACAGCGCCACACCATGTGTTGACCACTTCTCTTCTTTCAGCCAGTCTCATGGCAAGTGAACGGCATTGGACCACTGGCACCATATTCGTAGTGTGTCTATGTCACCGAAGTCGGTGTTCCAAGATGACATCACTCAGTGGATAGTCTTTTCAGGACATCGTACCTGAAACTCACTTACATGCAATTTCCATCAGAAGCTAACAGAATTATGGAGGAAAGGGTGATCCAACACAAAAATTCGTCAGACATCATTAGCTCAAAGGGACAAGTTTTCACAAGTCCAGAGCGGAACACTTCACCTTTTACAAACAGATAAGGTCACGATGTTGCCAAAAGCTACCTAAATTGGTGTATGCCACTTATCAGTTATATTACCCAGATACAAAAACATTCCAACGGTTCACCATCAAGGATATGTGAAGGCATCGGTACCTGGCAATCATGCGAAGGTATTTTTACTTCAACGGTTCAAAATACATATCATACTTACGAACGGTACTGAAGAGGACATAGCTAGTCGAAAACACTCATTAATCACTTACCTAAAAATAACCGGTGTCATTCTATCTACGTCTTAGTAGTGACTGGCATCATATGTAAAGTACAAATTGAATCGTTGATTGATACTTGTAATTACCCGTTGTTATACTAGGTCGAATTACTCGACCTCTGTGGGTAGATGGACTTCCACGCGGATGACTCGATACTACCCGAGTATTCATACTGCTCGAATTTCCTTTTTGATATGAGGATTTTACCGATATGTTTTAGCACACAGTATTTATATATCATCAGCATGAGAAGTGACCTGAAACCTATACATTTCGCATGAGTAAACAAGTGGGCCATCTCAGCTTGGTTTCTATATATATATATATATATATATATATATATATATATATATATATATAAACTTTCCATACATCTGGTAGTGACCCCTCCGCAGGTTCATCTACAGAAACCTTGTTACAACTTTTACTTCCTCTAAACAGTCAAATTAGGTCATCTTCTCAGCATCAGTCGGGCGGCAAGCCTCTTCAATGACACCAACCCAATGACTACACTAAACTATTCAATCGGTAGTAGCGATGGGCGGTGTACAAAGGGTAGGGACGTAATCGGCGCAAGCTTATGACTTACACTTACCAGGAATTCCTCGTTCACGGGAAATAGTTGCAAGCCCCGATCCCAGTCACAAATGTGATGACCAAGGTGACGATCGAGTGGTAGTAACACGCTATGAATTCATATGGTAGTCGCGCAAAACCTATGGTGACTGAAGTGAAATAAAAATCTGGTCAGCAGCCGGACCTCGTCGTTCAGTTGGTAGAGCATCGTTCGAATCGGGTCACGGTCCAAATTTTCATTCCACTTTCAATCATTACCCAGTATAAACGATTTGCCTGAGATCAATGAATTTAAAGATGAAAGTGTCAACAGTGAGTAGTTATATATTGCTGAAATAGATCACATATACTGTACACGTTGAATATGCTTGAATGCTTTTAGTGTTTACGCTTTTTGTGGGAATGGGCATTCTTATTTTTCTGAGTACGCTGCTTTTGTTTCTCACGTAGTTTACGCTGTTTTAATATTTGTTCAGGTCGTCTAAGTTGACCAAATGTTCGAGATCCTTTCGGCTGACGTATCTTTTGTTTTTCTATAGCATTCTGTGAACGTTCTTTTTGACGGGCAACTGCTCGCTCATCTATATTAATATAAGAAGAATTAAAAAGGAAATCAAGTAATGATTTCTAATTGCATGCAAATGATACATTTTTTACATATTGCTTTCAGATTACTACTTGAAAAGAGTCGACGTAACCTGAGAACAGTAATAATCATACCCATCAGATTGAAACAAAAGTATCAATAAAACAAAATACCAAATAGTATGAAGAGAAAAAAAAATCCCAAATCACTATATGATGGCAAGTTCATATGCTACGTTGTGCAACTATGGTTTATTGGCTTTAAACCCTCTTTACTTACTTTAGCTAGAAGAACAGAGTATATTCTTACATCTTCACACATCAAGTACGACTTACAGTTTATAACACACACCTATGTGCAGGAGTTATAAGGCAGTACTTATCAGTGCGACAATTATTAGTACACTTATCGGTTGTTAGCTTAAATCAATCAGTCAATATCTACATAACAACAGACATTACTGTGTAACGGTACAAGTTGCCACACTTCATATCAGCACAACAAGTAACACAGTAGTAAGATGAGAGATGAAGAAAGAGAGAGAAATCGGTCAAAAGCGGTAGAAAAGAATAAAAGAAAGGAAGGAAGATTGAAAAAAAATGCTGAATTCAGAACAGTGGTTTAGATGAAGATTGCACCACCCACATCGATTCTAAGCCATATCACCTAGTCTCTAACCACTGGCTTTTGTTGTCACTTGGTCCCCAACTGGTTAGTCTGGATCTCCCTAAATAATTTGAACCAACAGTCAAGGGTTTCACCCAGCAATGCTATTTCTTAGTCTGGTCACACTGAGCCTTTTCGCAGCCTGAACCTACTTCAGCCAACATTGCACGACTAGATAAGCGTAACACATGTCCCAGCCATCTGAGTCAATGAAGGTTCACGACATTATCAATTGACTTCCTATACTTTCTAAAAACTCTACACCTGACTTTTGCTTTACATGCTGACACCATGATACATGACCCGTGCTACGAAGGCAATGGTAGTTAAACACCAGAAGCCTTCTCATGTCTTTTACTTTTAGATGTCACGTTTCACAATCATACAGACAATTGAAGGAATGGATCTAAGCCTACGCGCTAATGCTTGACAGAATATGGATTTAAACTAACAGGTCAAAATCAACATAGAACCTTGCACATAGGTGCATCGGCTCACGTTGCCATACTTCACAGTCATATACAAAGAACATGTGGATAAAAAAGGAGTGGTATCAAAATAGACAAAGTTTTGCCAGAGAATAAACAATTTGAAGATAAAGGTTATTGCAAATATATTCAAGATTTAGATGTCAAGGAGTGAATAAATCTGCGCCATCGTGGCCAATTTTCAGCAATGTCACCAAGAGTCCCCAACCACTGATTCTTTTCCTCTCAGGGACTCCAATCAGGAAGTCTACATCTCGCCACACGCCTCAGACTAACAGTCAAGAACTTCATCGACTGGTCTGGCCACCCTGAACTCTGTTCCAAACCAATCCAACTTCCCCTAGCATTGCACGTTGAGGTACACGGTGGTTTGACACAGACAACACATGTCCAAGCCATCTCAGTCGGTGAAGGTTCACAACCTCATCAATCGACTTACCTGCCTTGCTTAGTATTCTTCGCCTGACCTCAACACTGCTCACACGGTGATATTCGACCAAACGCGAACAATGTTACGAAGACACCTATGATCAAAACCCTGTGAGAGCTTCGTGTCCCACAATTTTAACGGCCATGTCTCACGACCGTATGGACTGCAGTGTAGTAAATTCGTCCTGTTATAGGTAGCTGGATATCTCGCCGGCTCTACAGATGACCTAAGTTGATGCCAAACGGTCCTTCTGCGTCCCAGTTGAAATCTCGTTAGTAACCACACCATTCGAGCTGACGCAACTCCCAAAGTAAGTGAAGTGGTCAACATATCACACCACTTTGCTCCTAATCCTTAAAATAGAAGTAGGTGTAGAACAGTCCCAAAACACCAATTGCAAAAATGTATGTCGATAATGTTTAACCAAAAGATGAAAAGTAACTCTCGAAGTTGGATGATCAATTTACGAGCGATTCAAAAAATTGCACGGTCCCTGTTAACCTTTCTCATAGTTGAGTGGTTTGCTTTCGTTGGAAACCACAAAGTCAAAATCACAAAATTGGTTGTATTATTTTAGGCATATCGATTCATGCAAGTCAGCTAGTCGAATTCAGATGATCTCAACTAATTCAGCTCTATGAGCCAAATTCGTCCGGGTACACAGCTGATAACCTCGACCTCGGACGGGTGAAACGGTCACCAGGTGATTAGATCACTCTGGTCTGGCTGACAAAATTTACAGATCAGCTTGTTTGGTTTCTAACTACGCAAGCTGTTCAGTGGTAGAATGATTGTCGAAATCACTGGTCGAAATTAACACAATGGCGATTACTCACTATTTATGAATACATATACAATGGAAAGCATAAAATCAAAAAACTAACGCCACTTGTGTGGTCCAATGACTGTAAATTTGGGTGTCAAAGGATCTGAAAAATTCTTGTTTTTCTGATTATTCGTTCTTGCTCCTGATTTACGAAAGTGATTAGATTTTTTATCAGTTTCATCTGTATCGGAGAATTCAATCACATCACCATATTTTTTAAGTTTGGTGCGAGTTTCCAGTGCAGGAGAAATTTCTTCTGTTGATTTAACTGCTGCTATTATATCCGTTTTAGACTGTTTAAGCCATTGTTCATACCTTGAAAGAAGAAAGAAAATGGGGAATTAAAGGTTGAATGAAATTATAATAAATAATGTTTCTCAGCATATAGATAATGCGCAGAAATTTAATCCCTACTAAGTGAGAGATAGTTTATTTATGAATGCACAATATATGATACGAAAAGTTGTCATCTCTACCCGTAACCAATCATGGCCTTTAAAATCCCCTTTGAAAATTCTTCATTCGGGTTAAGTTGACTAGTATTTTTCTCCACATTTACCATTAAAGGGTGTTAGGACAATTTTTCTAAAACACTAACTTATATGTACCAGAATATACCAATTGAAAGCGAAAACGTGAGAATACATCGATTACAACTTTTAATAATTCAATGAGGAAAATTTGTTAAATGATCATGTCTACCGTGGATTGAAGAGATGAACTTTGTAGTAGCTTATCTTAATGTGATGGACTGTTTCTTCCAAAGTCTTATCATTACCTCTATTTATTTCGACTGATTGTCCTAGTGACGTAAACTTTGATCTTTTTGGTGCTTCTTATTGGTTGATAGATTGAGTCAATCTCAATACATCTGTTGATCGCTGACTGACATGAATACTAAGTTTCTAAAAATTCTCTCGCATTCTTTGTATTTCCTTTATCCAGGATTTCAAAACTTTCCCAGTCGAATTCATGCACACGGTTGCCCGTACGCATTGGTAGGGGCGAATATATCATAACACTTCAAAGCTAGATGATGTTTATGTAGACGGATATGAAGAAGAGGACCACTCTGTCTGATATAGTTTTTTCTGCAAGTTCTGAAGTTCATTTTGTCGATAATGTTTGGTTTGCCTTCCTTTGCTATTGTATCTTTTGGACTACATGACATAGCGTGAAGAGGTTTTGCACGTTCGTGAGATACAGCGATTCCAAAAGGCTTCAATAATCTAGTTGTGATCTCGGAGACGTTCTCTGTGAAAGGTAGGACAATCCGTTTGTTGATTTCCGAGGATGACTTTTTGGTTGACGGCGAATTATGTTAACATTTTTTGATGAAATTATATGAGCCAAGATTAAGATTTGACCGAACAGTATCGCAAATATTGGGCGCTGAGTATAAGGTTGACATTAGATATAGTTCTATTTGTGTAATTATTCACAGCGTGTTTGAAACGAGACAATCCCAACGTTCCGCATGGAAGTCTGGTCCGAGCTCCTTCAGGGAAATAATAAAAAGAAGAATCTTGGACCAGGCCTCCATACGAAACACTGGATTTATTACATTTCAAACACACTGTGACTTACACAAATACAAACTATATCAGATTTCATCTTTTCATGAAGTTGCGTTGATAGCCATTCTTCTGCAAAACGGTTATCAAATAGTTTTTTTTTCTCCATAAATGTAATGTACTAAAGTGTGTCTCCAATCTTTTGAATAATGTTTTTATACAACTGATTCTGTGTGCTGTTGGGTTGTTGCCACTGTAGTTGAGGATTGAATCTACATGAGTTGATTTTCTGTATACTTCAGTTTTCAATTTCTCCGAATCACCAGATGCTACAGTTTTCTGAAGAGTTCTGTTGAAAGATTGTATGCTAAGGTTCCGGGAAGTGAAACAGTTGGTTGTAATGGGATGTTTGCTTTGTGTAATTTTGGTCTACCACAGAAATGTGGAACATTCGTCACTGTTCTTGTTTTGCAATTTTTTCGGCTTTGGAAGTTTGTTTAAGATCTTGGTAATATGAGAGTCAAACTTTTGAATGGGATTTGTTCAGATAAACTACTAAGCCACTAATGGGAAGAAAACTCTGTAGCTCACCTCTTTCTTAAGTTTGCGCTGATGATGTTGTTCACAATAACAATTAAGGCTTTACGATTAAATCATCCAGTCCAGAAAACACAACGCAATGAAAATCATCCTCCTGAGCTATAAATATTCCCCATCATCGCGAAGTGACACATCTATTATATGAGGCAACGGATTCGGAATGATCAACCCAAAATTGACGGGTGTTTAGAATCCTGACTTAGCCGCTTGAATTCCACTTCCCAAATTTAAAGAGCCACAGCCCCAGAAAGTGTTATTAACAAGACATTAAGATGTGAAGAGCTAAGAGATATGAACGATGAGATATGCTTTAGTAAATGCATTTTCTCAAACAGTTAAATCAACAATTCTGTGGAACCAATCTCCCAGTGACAGCCTTTGATGAACTCTAGAAATCCTTATCATTATTTTTTTCAATGAGCCACTAATAAACTAGAAAGCTGCATCTTACACAGAAATATATGCGGATTCAACTACTAATGATTGCAGCAGAAACTGATAATGTATGATACTGTTATTATAGCAGACACAAGAAAGGTTAAACAAATTCAGGGAGGATAGTTCTCTATAACTTGGATACGGTGCTCTTCGATGAATAGAGCAGGTTATTTAAAAGACATAACTAATGTAGAACCTCGCAAACAAGTGCATCGGCTCAAGTTGCCTCACTTCACAGTAGTATACAAGGAACACGTGGATGGAAAAAGTGATATCGAAGTAGACAAAGTTGTGTAAGAGAATACACAATCTGAAAATTAAGATAAGTACAAATATTTAACCTTTAGATGTCAAGGAGTGAATACATCTGCACCATTATGACTGATTTCCGCCTATGTCAACCGGTGGATTCTATCACCACGGGAACCTCAGCCAGGAAGGCTACATCCCCCAACACAGCTAAGACCAACAGTCATAGACTTAACGGACTGATATCACGTCCTGATTTCGAGACCCTGAAACCTTTTCAATATAATCCAACTTTCCCTGACACGGTACGTCAAGGTTATGTGGGAAAAAAGCCTGTGAATGTCCCAACGACGAAATGAATCCACCAGTTGGCTCAAATTAAGAATGCAGAATTTAATGCAAAGCTCCTTAAAATGCTTTAGAACTTACTGAAGACTAAAAATACATATTTAACTGGTTGGTTTTGATGTAATAATTTACTCAACGCTTATGGTTGCGACCAAGACGTCATCGAGTAAATAATACTGTGTCACTGTGTACCACATGAAAAACAAACTACTCCAATATAGAATTAAATTCCACTGCAGTGTGCAAGTTATGTCCATACATCGATCAGAATATATATAGGGTGATGATTGAAGGTGAAATAAAATTTGGACCGCGGCCGGACTCGAACCAGCGACCACCAGGTTTCTGGCCCTATGCTCTATCAACCGCGGTCCAGATTTCCACTTCACCTTCAATCGTCATCCAGTATAAATACTAGTCGGCCATTTTAGATAGTCGAAAATGATAATCGATATGATGTTCCCTCTCTTATTCTAATTCAGTTAGATTACGATGGGGATGCGAAGTCCTGATTGAGCAGCCAGTGTGAATATGATCAAGCGGTAGTAACACGCCACGAATTCACATGGTAGTCGGAAAAACCTATGGTGATTGAAGTGAAATAAAAATCTGGTCAGCAGTCGGACCTCGTAGATCAGTTGTTAGAGCATCGAACCAGAAACCCGGTGGTCTCTGGTTCGAATCCGGTCGCGGTTCAGACTTTCATCTCACCTTCATCACCCAGCATAAATGCCAGTCTGCTAAAACACGGCTATCTCAGGTAGTCGAAATGATACATATATGACTCAATAATATGGGAAAATACCTAAGCACAATTATAATTTAGAGTAGTATAGAATAACTTCGATGAGAAAGAAAACTAAATTGATGCAGCAATAACTCACTTGTCTGTTTTGTATGATGCAGGAATCCATACACCACTCTCCGTTTTAATACGTTTCAAGTTTGCTTTACCGTGAGCAGCATCTGCTCCAGTATATCGTTTGCGTTTACGATCCCAAACCAGTTTTCGGTTATGAGATCCTTTGATACCACTGAATTAAAGAGATGAAATAAAATTGTGAACTGTAAATTGGATATCTAACAGACAGAAATGTGAATACGCTACACATTCTGTAGGTTATTTTCATAATTCGTAAACATCCTCGTAATCTACATGAATGAGTACAGTAGGCAATGAGGCACACCTATTGTGAGAGGGCTAATGATACCACCTGACTTCCCAAACCTCGTTAGGTGCGGCGGAGCGGGCTTAGAACCCACAACCTACTGGTTAAGATTTCAGGTGTGAAGCTTAGGTAACGAAGTAGTATTATAAGTCGTCACACAATATGTGGCTTATCTCCTAGTGTATGAATCTGAACATGGTCTCTGAATTTTTCGGTGGATTCGGTCTACTTCCGTAGTTTCCTAGTCTTGGTGAACATGTCAAGAAATCGCAGTGGATGCTTACCATTGTATATATATATATATATATATATATATATATATATATATATATATATATATATATATATATATATATATATATGATAGGTAGTATTGTTTTATAGTATTTTCACATAGCTCAACTCAAGAAGTTTCTATCGACCTTCTACCTATTTATGGTTCGGGAATTACCGATTATTAAAAAATAAGCAAGTTCATCTTTTATATATATTATTGATTAAAAAAAGACAGTTCAGTGAAGAATAATTTCTTTTCGAATAATCACTTTCAAAAGCTGTACAATAATAACCGTAGGTCCAACAGAATATGTATATCCATCAATGGCTAACAGGTCATTACAAAGTCATCAAAAAGGGTCATTAGAGTCACAAGGTGATAACGGCTAGAAGATCAAATCAAGGATTACAATGAATAAACAGTCTTAGAGAGATTACGACCAAGGCGAAGTTAGAGATTGAAAGTATCTCTTTTGAACAAAAAGATCAGGCTTGTGGTTCTAGATTGTCAAAGCTTCTGCTGTGTTGAGATAATAAATACTCACTTGCTTCGAAATGTTTGACTTCACTTTATACATGACTTTGAAAAAAGACTCGGTTCTTGAGCATTTGGTTATCTTTGGTTACTGTGCTCCACGAAAGTTCTCTCTCAAAGTCATTTATAAAGTGAAGTCAAACATTTCGCAGCGAGTGAGTATTCATCATCTCAACACAGCAGAAGTTCTGACTAGGAGATGAGCCACATATTACGTGATGACTTATAATACTACTTCGTTACCTCAGCTTCACACCTGAAATCCGCTGGTTGATGGCCAACCGCTTATACCAATGAACCAGAGCTCCATGAGACCATATTTGGAGTGTGAAGCTTTGGCTCATTGGTTCAGAAAGATGACTTTTAACCAGTAGGTTGTGGGTTCTAAGCCCGCTCCGCCGCACCTAACGAGGTTTGGGAAGTCAAGTGGTATCATTAGCCCTCGCACAATAGTTGTGGTCCATTGCCTACTGCACTCATTCATTCAATGGAAAGGAAAAAAACAAAAAAGCTATAGAAAGACTCATTCAAACCTTCCTCATCATCCGTCGTTCGAACATTCAACAAATGCATCACAATAATTTAAGTGCAGAATGAATTTTGAAAAAAAAAATCACAAAAGTTACCTGATTTGATGTGATTCATCATTGGGTAAATCCAAGGATGCAGCCGCTGCCTCTAAAGAGAATTGATTTTTTGTTCCTGTGATGGATAATCCACTTTCTGTTGCCTCATCACCACGTGAATATGGAACAAAGAAGTCTACGTTTTCCAAATTCTCAGATATATCGTTATTCGTATTACATGCACCAATTTGATCTGTCAGTGAAACTTTCTTCTCTATCAAAGTCTACAGAGAGAAATCAATCAGTAAGAACATCAGAAGTCTTGAAATGTTTCACTCGATAGCAAAAATGTTTGAAATTATGGTCCGCGTGGTATAAAATGACCCACCCTTCACCCCGCTAGCAACATGAATAAATGCTCAGTAGAAAGTAAGTAACCCGTGTTACAGACACGTTTTAGTTGACAATTTTTTTTCAAGTACTGTCGAATTGTTCCACAGATCGATTCACTTGGATACAAAATAGTAGAAGTCAATCGACCAAGAGAATGAAAATGAACAAAAAAGGACCCTGGAATTAATTAGTTCTGTCTACAATAGTAGAATGTTCGTCTTTTAAGAAAAGATGAGTGTGATTGCAATACTGGTAACTAACTGTTCTAAGTTATCCCGACGGCGGCCTATTTGAACCTTGGGCTACCAAAATTGTCCACCGAACATTTTTTCACCAAATTATTTCCTTTCATTTTGTTTTAATCATTTAAATATATCCTTTGAAAGTATCATGTACTCCTGCACATTTTTAAACTGTTTTCTACTCTTCATTTCTCGAGTAAATAAAAAAGCAGAGGAAAAATACTACCTGATAAAGAAGTCGACTTTTCAGTGCACAACAGTACATCAGTGTCTGTCAGATTACTTAGCTTCAGTTGAGGATTTTTGTACCACCAAACTTACACTTGGATCTCTGTTGATTCTACATCATGAACCGGACGCCTATGTAAAACCAACTGGTTATTTCACACTATTGCTTTGAATACTGTTATTATTAACATTATTCAGATGTAATAACCATTTCATCTGAAAGTATTGTTCTGGGAGTGAATTTGTTGAAAAACTACATGGTGATAATTCCACAGTGTCATACATATTGTTCGCAACAAACCGCTTATTATCCTTATTGTTACTATTACTACAGACCTCCACCCCTATAATTCAACAGATAATGAGCATGAAGCCTACGGTTCGCAACTTGTATCCAACCATGTAGTCAATTGCTCAAGAGCTATACGGTGATGCGACCAGGCAAGTTTCTGGGGGGGAAAACAATACTAAACAAGAATCATTTCAATGAGTGAACAATTGTTTTCAATAACTTCTTCTTTAGGCTCTACAGTTATGAATCAATGAGAATAGGTGAAATGTGATAAGCTATACAGGGCACAAAGTAAAATTATCTCACTATTGAAACAGATAGTGTATAGAGAAAATGGAGATTAAACCAAATGCATGAATGTTTTTTATTATCAGGTGGAATAGAAATTAGTCTAGTATTAATTGTCCAATGAAACCAAATATGAACAGAACAATTACGATAAAATAATCGAGGGACTCCAAAGGCTATCTTTAACAATGAGTTAAACGGTCAATCAGGTCCCAAAAAAAACAGCTAAGTCTATTGGTTGTTTCAGTTGTTGTTAGGGTGACCTTTAGAGGTACCTAAATAATCCCCATGTAGCGACGAGTTATTTTTTCAAGTAGGGTGGAAAATTATGTGAAAGATTCGGTCCAAGTAAACGATGACCTTACACCATACATAACCTGATAAAAAAGCAGAATAATGACAGTGAAGAAGGCACATTTATGTCTTACTTTGAGCCCATTATTGACTGTACCAATAGCCCGTTGGTTAGCGCGACGTGCTATTATATGGTCATGCAGCTTTCGTTTCTTTGTCATCGTAGCGAAGGCTTGAGGGTTCACATGTTTTCCTAAAGCTTCAAATATAGTCTGTGGAGAAAAACAGTATAAAGGAATGAAAAATTAAAAGTTTGAGCATCTTTAAGCACTCATTTGAAAGGGGAAGTAAACACTAGATATGCACATAAATCTATTGAAAACATTTGGAAAAAAGCGTTAAACCAACTGAATCACAGTCTATTGAATGAGCCAAAATTATTGACGGCAGTTAAGAAGTGATAAGCCGTAATACACAAACCATGTAATGTCACTACATATCAGTACATATCCTTATTGTCACTTGTTGTATTCTTGTAGTGGCTTGATACAGTCTTTATATATTACAGTGAATCACTTCTTAACTGTCGACAATAATTTCGGCTCATTCCAGCTTTCTACCAATTGACATCCTAATTTACGATTAAGCATTAACTTGAATATCTCTTTTTAGCATAGTACTAACTGAATGTACAAAACAATAAATTTAAATACGACATATAATGTAAGAAGTCAACATAAAATAATATACTTACGGGTAATTTAAGATGCCGAATTACATCTAATATTTCATTGCTAGTTGCATCTTCTTTTTCAGCTGACTTATCTATAGAAATACAGAATATCATAGAGCAATAAAAGTATTTTATAACCAGAATATAATGCATACAATGTTTCGATTGACTGAATAGTGCCTAGGTAGGACATATACTGCATACTGAGATCAAATTATGGACGTCTATACTGAATAATTCAAGTCAAGTGAATATTTCATTGCGAATATTATATTTATGATGACATATATGGAAAATAATTATCATGTAAATTGATGAAATATATCCAACTAGGTTGATTTATATTTCAGGAGTATAGACAATATGGAAAACATGTACATCGAACGAAAACCAATAACATTAAGACAGGCGGGGAAAACCAGAGGAGAGTATAAACGGAACGGAAAGTACTCAACTACCTTCTGAACACATATGCAGCAGGAAATGAGTCACACCTACTATGTGAGGGCTAGTGATACTACCTAGTTACCCAAACCTCGGTAGGTGGAAAGCGGCTAGAACCCGTGACCCAGAGTTTAGCATATATGCCATTGGATAAAACTGACTGACGAAACCAGTGTAGAATCTCGCACACAGGTGCATCACCTCAAGCTGCCACACTTCACAGTAGTACAAGAAAGGGTGATATCAAAGCAGATAAAGTAGTGTGAGAGGATAAACAATTTGAAAATAAAAGTTAGTGCGAATATTCAAGTTGTAGAAGATGTGAAGGAGTGAATACATCTGCGGTACTGTGAACGATTTTCAGCTATGTCAACAAGAGTCAGTCCTCAATCACTGATCCCTTTCTTCTCGGGGATGTCAACCAGACAGTCTACATCTCCCCACAAAGCTCAGGCCAACAGAAAGAGATTGCATGGACTGCTGCCAGGTCTAGGTTAGGCGACGTTGAACCTGCTTCTAACCTAACCCAAGTTCCACCACCATGACACGTCGAGGCAGGCGGTGGTTAGGCATGCGTAGAACAACATAAAAGAAACGAATGGATAGGAAAGAATGATCTTCAATTTGATTAAGGTGTTCGGTGGGAGAGAGAATCAATATGCAGAAGTCTAATGATAAAAAGTATATGAATGTTTGTATAAACAAATTGCAGGGCATTTCACCAAAGTTAAGCTGATAATAGTAACAAATAAGTGAGTTCAAAGTTGTAGACTCATTTTGCAGAAATTCGGAATCAAAACGTTAAGTTGACTATTCAACAAATAAAGCAAACGCTTGAATGATGTGTACAGTCCAAATCATAGGATTCGTCTGATATACAGAACTGTAATACTAGATACAATAAGCATTACCGAAAGTATAGTCTGCAAACATGAGGCACTGAGGTATGTATGTCACACGATCAAGTGCACATTTTTTGCAGTACGTCGGCAGAAAATAACAGCGTAGAACTGCAGTTTAATATGAAATGTGCTTCATTCAGCCGATTACGGTATTCATGGAACGGTAAATGCACATGCAAAATTGACATCAAATGTAACACTAGGATCAAGAGAGTAGAAGATGAAATAAATCACTGAAATGAAAACTTGTTCCACGAATATGAGTACAATAGATTTCAATACTTAAAACCAAAAAGATGCGACTAATATTACTCATCAGTGATAAGCAGCTGAACAACGCAATGAAAACACCGTTTGCAGGATAGGATGACGTCATTTGCATTTCACAGGATTCCCTTATGCTGCACAAAACCTAAATAAATAAGTAAATAATCGCTAGAACAAATATTACATGAAGCGGTAATGTTTTAAAGATCAGGAAAACACAGTAATTCAGGACGCAAAAGAATTCCATGTAATGAATTCAGTCAAATAGCATAAGACAAAGCGAGGAATGAGTGAGGAGAGCAGGTTGCGTAATCATGTGGAAATGTTATGTTAACATAATGATAGGTGGGTGAGATAAAACTATCGTAACCATAACAACAAATGAAACGCTAATCAATATGAATATAGATATGAATACGCACAAAATAAGTATAACAGAAATAATTTAAGAAGGATGAAAAGGTAGGAAGGTCACTTATTATCAGGGCAACACCACATTGGTACCGTCTACTGATTACACACTTCAGGTTGAAGTCGTCGGATAGTGATGGCCTTGGTAATCCTAAGTAGGTACAAAGTCTTTTGTCTATTGACTGTCATGATGTATTTCATTGGATCTACTTGATTTCCTCTATCGCCTAAGTGACAAGTTATTCACTGTTAAACCACGATGGACCTCTGAGATGTAGACTTTGTGGTAAGTTCTCCGCAATCCTGGTAGATAACAACGTGTGCAAGTATACAATCCAAATTAGACAAAGTTTCGACTGTATTTATCAATTCATGTGTACGTGCAGTAGCAAGTATGTAGAAAGAATAGAGAAGCAGTTGGTTGTCTACCAGGATTGCCTAACACATGCCAGAGTCTACATCTCAGACGTCCATCCTCGTTCAACAGTATAATAACCCATCACTTGTGTAGTCAACGGACAAAAGACCTTGCATCTACTTCGAATTTCCGAGGCCACCACTATCCGATGAGTTCAACAGGAACTGTGTGCTCAAAAAGAAATGGTTACCAATTTATCACAGCCCCGGTTAATTAGTGACTCTTTACATTCCCTTTCTTGCCAAAATACTTTTAGTATATTTATTAAGGGCTTATTCATATTTATATTAATATTGAATAGCGTCTCATTATTACTTTATTTGTTATGATTACGATAGTTTTATCTCACTTACTCATTTTGTTCTCGTATTTTCCCATGACTACCCTTTCTCACTACTTCAAACCTTACCTCACTCATTCGTGAACAACCCCTCACCTTGCTTAATGTAGTCTGACTGAATTTATCACCTGAACTTCCCTTGTGTCTTGAATTATAATGTTTTCCCGATCTTTAAAACATAAACCGGCATCTTAAAACTACTCCGTATAAAGTATGTTAATATTTGCTAAGGCGATTATTTACGTATTTTCTAGGTTGTATGCAGCAGAAGAAAATCCTGCGAAAAGCAAATGACGTCATTTCATCCTGCGATCAAGTTCGTAAAGGAGATTTAATGCATGTGAAACGTGAAACAAAAAAGTAAGAAGGTCGAGATGCAACCACAAAACAGTAGCTAAGTGGAGTAGTGTAAAATGATTTAACATAAGGTCATCCCAGCAACTAGTAAAAGAAATAGTGAGGTTTCTGTATTTGACCAGAAAGGCACTTTATCCGTAGAATAAAGATAATTATTCAGTGGTTTTACTAGTCATTGGAGGGAACTTTGAAATCGCTCGATCATAACATTACACTAAATAATCATTAGTCCTTTTAAACTCAACTTTACCTATAAGCCATCTGTGTGTTCGATCATCGTTGTCTCTGTAGGATTGCTGGTATCCGGTGACAACACCTTATAAGTAATCTTAAGGTACGATAGCATGTGTTTAGGTATGATGAAGATCATGGTTCGACAAATGAAATTATCTGGAAACACCGACTTTAGGGGCATGAACATGTTACTCATGTCGTCTCAACAGCTTCCACACCGTTCATTCTTTGTTAGCCCTAAAACTAGATAGAAGAAGCAGAGGGGTGGTTAGTGTATGACATAGCGCTGTGGGATAGGGGATAGTTGCATCGGGTTAGAACCTGTTGTTGCGTCATGAATCTCTGAGTGGGGTCCGAGAGAGTGCACAACTCAGTGGCTTGAGATGTTATTAGGTATAGTGCGAGATCGAAACCAGTGGCGGTCATGCTGTAACTTCCTTTTATCTTCTGCTCATCAGTATCAACATAGAACCAGGCATCACTGCTTAACGGTCCAACTTGCCACACCTCATGTCAGTACACCGAGTAAAAAGGCAGTGAAGTGCAAGATGAAGAAAAGAAAATCCAGTCAAAAGAAATATAAAGTACGAAAACAGAGAGAGGAGGAATGAGAAAATGGTGAGATTAGGTATAGCATCGTTAAGATGAGGATAATGTGTGTGGGGACACATCTGTGCCACTCACATCGGTTCTGAGCCATATCGCCTAGAGTCTCCAACCACTCGTTCCTCTTGTCCCGTGGACCTCAACCACATGGCTCAAACCAACAGTCAAAGACTTCATACATTGATGCCATGTTTTAGTCTGGCCACCCCTGTGAGCCTTTTTCTAGCCAGAACCTACTTCTCCCAGCATTGTCTGACGAGACAGTCGGCGACTAGGCATACGTAACACGCGTCCCAACCAGCCATCTCAGTCGATGAAGGTTCACAACCTCGTCAACTAACTTACCTCTTCTCTCTAAAACTCAATACCTGACTTCTGCGTTACTCATGTAGTGACACCACGGAATACGGCGGCCTATACTACGAAGGCGACGGTGGTCAAACACTTGAAGCCAGCTTTCTCAAGTCTTCCACCTTCAATGGCCATGTTTCACAGCCATACAGCAGAACAGAGCTGACTGTCGTGCAGTACATGCGACCCTTAATAGACAATTGGACATCACGGTGGCGCCACAGGTGGTGTGAGTTGGCAAAAGCCAGTCGAACCTTTTATATACGTGCAAAAATTTCATCGGCCACTGAGCCACCAGGGTAGGACTGATCCTGCTTCCCAGGTAAGTGAAGTGGTCGGCACACTCAATCACTACAATCTCTATTGCTAGCTGAGATACCGTTGAAGACCAATCGTGGAGCAACAATTTGCATTTGGGTGGTGAGAAACGCATCCCAAACACGCAAAGTGTCCAGAAGACTCTGCATCTTGTCAGCATCATCACCTAACAGGGTTATGTCATCTGCGTATTATTCTAGGTCTAACAAGAATTCTCCCGTGATTAGGTCAATCAGCTGACGAGAGGGAGACCTCCACGAGAATACCTACGACAAAATCGAATAAGAATGGAGACAATGGGCACCCTTGACGGACACCACTAGGCGAGTATAGCTACCCAGATGTCGCACCATAGGCTCTAACACGACACAAGTGTTCGAGTAGATAGCCTTCAATAGGTTGATGTGCTGATTCGGCACGCCTTACAGTGAGAGACATTGCCATAAGACTTCTCGACCAACAGAGTCGAACCCCGCCTTGAGAAATACAGCTATTGTCGAGTGTCGGTAGACATGCCTGTGTTACAGAGCCTAACGCAGTGTGAATATTTGGTCAATATACCCGTGGCCGGGTCTAAAGCCTGATTGATTTTCTCGGGCTTGCTATTCCCGAGCTCTACTCAGGCGTCGAAGAATTATGGAACCCAGAATCTTGTTATTTAAGTAAATTATTTTATGACTAACAATAGTCTACTATGGTTAAGAGATAAAATGCATTCTATGTGTACAATCTTACTTGCTCAATGACTTCATTAGGCGGATAAAGAGAAAATGGTTATAAACTTTAAAAATAAACTGATCAATGGTGATGAACGAGGATTTCATTTAGTACACCATCAAATAAGAGCTTGTAGATTCCCTCCTGTTATGTAACAGGCTCATGAATGTCACACAACCCACAGAGTCCACAGTTGATCAAACTGCTTTCATTAGCCGGTTGAATCTTTACTATTTCAGATGACAACATTAACACTGACTTTCTCTACGGTATATAAGTATTTTTCTGGTGGTAAGCTTTACTAACTACTAAAATATGACATACTTCGAGTGATAAAAACCGGTAACTGCAATGTATCACTAGTTTTTTTTAATTTAAACAACTCATTCGTTTACTCACCAAAAAGATTATGAACTGGCAGTGAAAAATGAGCTTCTCTCAATTCCTTTGCACGTCGAATAGATTCTGAAGAAGGATTTGGACGAGTTTGAATGAATCGCTTCATTGCATTGATACATACATTTTTTATTGACTCCTAAGGGATTAAAGATAATATTTACGGAAAATCAAAAATACACGTAAAAACCATTAAACTAACAATACAAAATCAGTTTTTAATTCGGGACAAAGTTTTCACTAACAGTATAGTTAAGTGGATGTGATTTGATTTAATCTGATCGTCTGAACATCATTCTGTATCTCGTCCACATCAGGGAGTTAAAAAATCTGTATATCTATCTAAGCAAACATAATAAGCCACTTTAAAAAGGATAACAACACACGTGCTCATCAGTAGTTAGTGACGAATAAAAAGTTAAAACAAAGGTCGAACTTAAATGCTTTGCTTATACATGAGTTCATTTGATTTCACTCTTGTTTCGATAAAGTTTTATTCTTTATGTCAATTATGCTATGTAGTAGTATATTGTCAATAAGGTAAGACATTTTGATATACAAAAAGAAATATAGGGGTTTTCTGAACAAAAAATTGATAGCTTAAATGTCTATCATTCATTATTCTTCTATATTTCCTGTAGTTGTTGCTCATTGGTTCAGGGAGTTGACCTTCAATCTGTGAGTCACGAGTTCGAGCCCAGCTCCACTTCATAAGGTTTGGGCAACCAGGTAATAGTACCATAAGTGTTCATATAATACGTGTAGCTTATTGCGTACTGCATGAATGTGCACAAGGTTACTGAGTGAGTCTCTTTATTTCTTTTTTTCTTACATTTCCTATGCTGATTCTCTGGTGCCTTTTGTGAGCATGAATAGCTTCAGTGTATCCAAACGAGCTTCGTAGTGGTTTATTTATTCCAAGTTAGTGTCCTTTAACTTATGCCAGTTCTTGTTGAATATCATCATCTCTTATGAATACCACATCATTGCATCTGTATCTTTCTGCTTCATTGTTTTCATTCATAAAAACACCTCAAACGAAGTTGATCTGATTTGAAAACCACGTTAGTAGGTGTATGAATAAATCTGGTTGAAATAGACGACCTGTGTATGAAAAGTATCAGCCAATAAGAAGTTTCATTTCAGTTCCTAATGTACACTGAACTGTATACTAAGCAACCTTGTGTACAATCGTGCAGTAGGCAATGAACCACACCTGTTGTGTGAGGGCTAGTGATACTACCTGGGTGCACAAACCTCGGTAGATGGGGAGGTATTCGAACCGGCGATTAACTGATTATCGACTGCCTAAATTAATTAACCACATCCCATAAAGTTAGTGCACGCCTAATCATTCTTACTTGTTGTCAGATGAAGGATCAATGAGGAAAAAAATCCTAAAAAATAATGCTGATTCCCAGAGGTTAAAATCATACAAATTCTTTTCATTCAGATAACGTTCACGATAAAATTTGATAGCAACACACAGACTACACACTTCTAAGGAAATGTCATTATATGTAGGCCACTGAGATTCTACCACTCAATAGAAAAGATTAAACAGACACGCCAAACAGCTTCCTTCGACACACAATGTTAACCGAAATAGGCTTAAATTGAAAGGGAATGAAGGATGGTGTCAATCCTCGAATTTCTTGTGTATACTAGTTTGAGTCATGTAAAGAAATGCAGGTTAATTGATTGGGATCCTCAAGATGTCAGAAGAATCTTAGTGACATGACTTAAACTCGATTACAGTGTTATAGGAGATGTATTCACTTTCACTATGACCATTTTTACTAGCATTCTCTCGATTGTCCTCTCTCAACAAACACGGTGTAGCAGCACAATGTTGAATCCGTGGTCGGCATAGTTCCTTTACCACTTTAGATTGATCAAGGAGTTGATATCTAAATAACGATATCGATAGTTCATCATAGACACTGTGTGATGACTGGAAGTAAAATGAAAATCTGCATCACGACAGGATTCAAACCAGAGGCCTACTCAACACGCCATGCTGGGGGAAGTTGAGTTGGGTTGGAAATGAGTTTAAAGTGGCCAGACCACGATGTGGTACAAGTCCATGAAGTCTCTTACTGTTGGTCTGAGCCATGTAGTAAAGTGTAGACTACTCGCTGGGGTTCCTAAGAAGGAAAGAATCAGTGGTCGAGGAATCTTGGTGATAAGGCTGAAAATCAGTCACAATGGAGTAAATGTATTCACTTCTTGACATCTTCTAAAGCTTGAATATTCACAATAACTTTTATCTTCAGATTGTTTATTGTCTCTCATTACTTTGTCTACTTTCATATCACTCCTTTTCTATCCACATTTCCTTTGTGTACTACTGTAAAGTGTGTGAGGTTTTACGTTGATTTTGTCAGTTAGTTGTCGTCTAGGGTTAGTAACGGGGTCGTGTGACTGAGTTGGTAGAGCACTGGGCTGGTTTCAACCGTAACACGTCTATATTCCGTTATTGAAAATGAAAATTAATTTGAATCATATGCATTAAAACTACACTGTGTTAATTGTTTTCGCTATATTTTGATCAAAAAGTTACTAACGGAAATTAGGAAATGTTTAGCTTTGTAACTGTACTTGTCCTAATTGATAAAGCATTTTACAGTTGTTCAGCTTTTATGACACTTTTTTTGTCATTTCTCTATCTCATCGTATAGTCAATCAGTGGTCTATATATATCTGACACTCTTCGGCAAAATATGCTGACGTAGGTAGTCATGGAGAAAAAAATGGCTATTCTCTTGTGGAAGCTTGTCTCTTGAAGTTTTCTCAGCGTCGAACAATGCGGAGCGTATAGTACTCGAGAGACTGCACTAATTTCTTTCATTCATTCGAACTCCTTATTTCATAGTGATATGAGTAAGTTTTAGTATAATTCCAGTGTATTTAGAAATTCAAAACAAGTTTTTCAAGTTGGTATTCATCACAGATTGACATCAATTGGAGGAACAATGGAAACCTGGGACTACTGGACAGCTGTTTCGCCCTAGTATGGGACTCTTCAGCAGCGCGCACACACGACCCCGCCACAGATTGAACCCGTGACCTTCAGGTCCCGTGACCAGCATGTTACCATTGAGCCACTGGTCAGAATCCAGTGGTCCAAATTCTAATTTCTGTCGATTCACGACACAGCACCACCGTCACCCAATGTCATTGTTGAGTATTTGTCCTCACGACCATCAGGTTTGCCCCACTGGTCACGACTTCTCACTGGAACTTCGGGAATCACCTCTCGAAAGTAGTCACCAATGAGCACCAATTTCAATTGAATCTTGAGGAGTTTGTGGGGATTTACAGATATTTCAAGTTGGTACTCATCGTAGACTGACATTAGTTTTTCTAAACGTTTCGTTGTGTATGCCACAGCTTCTTCAGCAGGGTATTCAGATTTTTATTGCACATCAAAATATATACAATCAAAAGTCTAGAGAAATCTTTTTTTTTCTAAACACGCTGCGATTATAATAAAGCCTACCTATGTAGTGATTAAATCAGACTCGGCGCTCAACTTATTCCAAAACACTCATAACAACTATGACTTGGATGTTTATAACTTTATTTCATCATCTAAACTTTTCTTCTACTGACATTATCCATCCTCAAATAGTAGAAGCAAACAAATCATGAAGTAAAGAAATCCCCCGATGAATGATCTGCACACTTATAGAGCTTTATTATTCGTGAATCAGTATTGATAGAACAAATGGGGACTAGGACGTCAAAACTAGTCAGCATTGGAAAACATGTGCAATATCTGTCACTAGGATTCGCTGTGAATGCACTTAACTTTCAGAAGTCCAGTTTTATATTCTGTTTGATAAGAACTATGTGTGAAATAGTCAAATAAAATGAAACCAATGAGTAACAAGCTTTTTTAGCCCATCAGCAGTTCAGGGTCGAATGAAAGCATCTCCATAAATGCATTCCATAGAACAGTAGTAAGATGTTATTGATGAATATCAAATGCCTATGAAAGACTATGATATAGAAATAATGATATCTGAATTGATACATTACAACTAGAAGAACTAGCTAACCAAGGAGTATACACAATTGTTTCCTAGTGCATACCAGAGATGAATTTTCAGAGCAAACATTCTGAAGGCGAGTAGCTAGGTTGCTAATCACGCTTCTTGGTGTGCGACCAACACAATCGCTTTCCCATTCAGTATGATTGTTTGATGGTTGACATGTTTGCCATTCTTTGCCCAGAAACATAAATACGTCCAACAGATATGGTAATTCTTCTGGATCAACTAAAGAATATGCACTGCCACTTCGGCCAGCTCGAGCAACACGACCTGATAAAAAAATGAAAGAAACGATTTAGTCTAAGTCCTGAGGGAGGTTACCGTAAAAACGCAAATAATGAATGTTTTAATCAAGAATATTTGTCATGCGTGCATCTCCCCCAATTTTGAAATGCATGTGCTGTTGCATCCTTGGAAACTGCCTACTTCTGGTTTGATTACATAAAGTTGAATGGTTGAGCATTAAGACTACTGCAGATATCCATGTGAACAGAATACTCATAAAAAACCTTGGTGTAAGAAAAGAAAAGTTCAATTTATTCCATAAGATATCAGCTTCCTTGTAAATAGTCCAGTAAACAACACAATCTTACAGTAGAGCTGTCCCTTATTGGTTAAGAGAGATGATTTTCAACCAGAGGGTCACAGGTTTTTATCCCGTGTCACTTACCGAGATGCGAGCAGCCAGGTAGTATCATTAGCCTTCATAGAAAAAGTGTGGTTCATTGCTTACCGCAAGAATGTGCACAAGATTACTGAGTACATCACAATTCGACTGGATTTTTTAAGAACCTTAATCGTTGAAAAAAGAAGCTACGTTTGAGTGGTTGAAGACTGAAAGTACTAAATGCTCCACATTTCTGTTTAATTCCTCAAATTCCAGCAAACTTTTAACTTTGCTCTCAACTTCAACTTATTTCCTTTTTAAACAGGTCTGAAGTATGAGTACTGGTCGAAACACAGGATACACTCTTAATTCTATACAATATCAGAAACCATAGAGAGCAACGCAGAGTGTCACCAAAAAGCTTTTTGTCGCAAGTTGTTGAAAATTTTACAGCACTTAAGAAAGTGAAAAGTGACTGGATTAGATTAAGGGCTCATACAGACAGTAAGTCAAAAATCACAAATTTTGCCTCGAATAATACGCAGACAGAGTACAACTGACTTCTTTCTGTGTCTCTGATTAACACAATAAGACAGCACTTACAGAATCAGATGGACTCACCTTACTATCTTGACGTTTTATGATCTACGTATCACTTGAACAAGTTTTCAGATAATCTACGTCTTCTAATTTACACTATCCCAAATTCATAAAAGGGACTAACTGTTTCAATTAAGTAATTAATAATCGTCGTTCAAGTAGGTATAATTTACGTGAACAGTCTGAAAATGTCACTTCATTTGTAAGAAATCGAAAAAAACTTTCGAGAGAGAGGTTAAAACAACTATATTAAATTAGGTACATTTTATAAGGCAATGGGAAGAATTTTATGTACTTAGAAGACTGAGACAAGATTAAACGGCTGATCTCCATTACACAGGACCAACTTTGTTGTTCTTGCTACAATAAGTAGAAATATTTACGTGATCACTTAAAAATATCATTTAAAGTAAGGCTGAAATACAAGAAGATAAAAAATAATAGCGATAGGAAATTTAGTAGTAGTTAATGTGAAGGAAAAAATAATGGTCTGGGATGAAATATTACTAGTCGCCAAGATAGCAAGAGGTGAGTAACCATCTCCTTTTGAAGATATAAAAAGGATTTAAATAGTTAGATGGTGACGATTTCAACAATTCGGAACTGGAATATTTCCTACGTCATGCCTAGTGACGAGCTCTCATTATAAATAAGGCTAAATCTCTGAAAAAGCAAACTTTTAAATATTTGTCAACATTCTAGAAAACAATCATCATCTCTCCATTTCTCCTATGTATTTGGAGTTAACCATCAATGCAGTGAAACAATTATTGTGTAAGACTCAGATATTGCAATCTTGATCGGTTAGTTGGTCAAATATGGCAGCTTTGGATCAAGTTAAATGCTTAAACAAGTATACATAGGAAGAATAGAGCGATAACTTTCTACTAGGATTGTTGAAAACATGTTCAGAAGTCTACGACTCAGAGGTCTAGTCATATCTAGCAGGATGGTAGCGCATTGAACCAACGGTACTACTTTCATAGACTGTAAAATATGCTCCTTCAGTCACCGCTTGACTAACCCCCATATCACAATTCCGTTATCAATAGACACTTAAGCGACTGGTCGCTCTTTATGTGCTGTAAGTTTCCTTATTAATGCACTCAACTATCTCAGTCTCCAAGTTTCTACGGAGATGAGTTTTGTAGACTTGAGTTTGTTCCGCGTTATACTTTTCAATTTTCAAACTTCGCCGGAGTTGTTGAGGCAACACTGCGGTTTGTCATTATGAAGGTTGATAGTGAAACTACCCCGAAAGTCATAAGAGTTAGTCGTTTTACTTATTCGTAGTTGCTGTCAAAAGAAAAAGGCAGACTCCATAAAAAGTTATCTGGATTTATTTACATTATTAAAGTAAATCGTATATACATGAAAATTATAATACTTACCAACTCTATGCAAAAATAGCTTAGGTTGGGCAGGGAAATGGGAAATGATAACATTGTCCAAAAGAGGAATATCTACACCTCTAGCAGCTACATCGGTAACAAGAAGTACACGAACTTGTCCGCAACGGAATTTTTTTAATGAGAGATTTCTTGCGTGTGGATCAAGTCCTGAATGAATAGCCGTACACTTGAAGCCAAGATCAGTTAACAGCTGTACGGAAACGCGAAATAACAGTTATGACCTGAAGGAGTCTCCGGAAAAATTGATGCATGACCACGAATAAATTACAGATTACTAAATAATTCCATATTCACTGAGATAAAAAATTAATTGCCGAGACACTGATAAGAAATAGAGAATTCTTAACCAATACTAATTTGCCAGAACAGTGTGTACGCCCTGCTCCATAACTACAAGTGACTCAGTGGTTTCATGCGATAACTATTTAATTAGTTGG